>JARHVA010000298.1:4760000-5360000 GCA_037957365.1 Torreya grandis | reverse complement strand
ACGAAACCCCTTGTGGAATTATATTTTATTGTTTGAGATCCTAAAACTCTATATTAAATTCAACATAATTATTTAAATTATTATTTCAATTATAAAATCTATATTTTATTTAAACATAATTACGGGTAATCCAAATTCTTATAAAATATTCCGATTTGAAATATTACAGTGGTATCAGAGCTTTTCATCCTGCCAGCCTGAGGGTTTCGATAAGCTTTATGCATTCAAATCATAAGGTCAACATAAACATCATAAATGATGCACAATTTGACCGATGGGCCCAAGGGCAAATTATGTTGATGTCACTATTAGTTCAACAAATGCAACAGTTGAATAACTCGCTAACTCAGAATTCTAATGGTGAGGGAAGATCATCACAAGCACAATAGGGTTATACATTTAATAACAATCGTGAAGGACTCCCTTCAAGGACTTATGTATGCCCAACTATGCCCATATTCCTTCAACAAGAGGAACCAATACAAGAAGATGAGGCCGAGTTGATTTTCAATGATATTAATGCATGTTACAATAAATATTTGAATCTTGATCCTATGATAAGGGATGAATTGACATTCAAAGATTTTTGTTGTTTATATGGGAAATGTGTACCAGAGGAAGATGAATGGCAGCGAAATTCGGTTAAACAAGTCATCATAGAGCAACTACCGAAGGAGCATAAAATTTGGATGGTTGACAATGATTTAGGCAACAACCTTGAGTTGCAGGAGTAGTCGGTGGAAGTAAACTATTCAGTGTTGAAAAACATCTCAACAACATCACTCAAAGAATTCTCTGAGCCCGAGTTGGAGGTGATGGTTCTTGAACTTGAACAACCAAACAAACGTTGGAATCATCTTATGACAACCATAAATTCGTCCTATTATCGCAATGAAAACATGTATGAATCTTTTATCAAAGATGAACCATTGCTTGGTCTCCATAATAGCACAAAGAAAAGATTTGTCTTCATGGACAGTGGAGGTGAGTCATTAATGGAGATTGTAAGGGCAGATTTGGTGACAAATCAGCTTGAGCAGGTCGTTAGCAGCCCAAGAAATATGATCAATTTGGAGTAAATAAAGGTCCCAGGATCCTTATGCTCAACCAAGAGCTCATTAATAATTACAGCAATGGTTATAATGGCAGAAGGCTTTGGGATCCGAGAAAGAATAGTTGTAAAAATCCCTTGCAAGAGAATTAATAATAATGCAATCAGTTCTGCAAGGATGAGGAAAGAAACATCTAAGCTTGGAGCAGATTATAGTTTGTTGTGGAGTGTACTATCAGGTTTAAAATTGCTTGAGGACAAGCAATCTGAATAAAGGAGGTCTGTAATATCCCCAAGAAGGAGATTGTTGAATTTGAGGAGAGGCGCTGCCACTTCACATGAAGAAATTGCTGCCAAGGAGCAGCGCTACCATTTAATACAACAATCATTAAATGGATATGAATGGAAATATCAAACAAAATTGTTGTCGGAAGTGAACGGAAGTGTCGAACGAAATTGTTGCTGGAAGTGAATGGAAATGCCGACGGAAATGTCAATGGTCACATCTTTTGGTGAAGAGGTGCCTCTTGGATGGGATGCCTCCTTTGGAAGAAGTTTTTAAAGACTATATAAAGGAGAAGAGATGTGGAAGTATGAAGCATTGAATAATGAATTCAAATATATAACTTGTATAAGCAACTGCTTTACAGTGGCATTTAAGAACGAAACCCCATAAACTATGTAATCCAGATACAAGGACGAAAACCCTTGTTATCAAACCCAAGGATGAAACCCCTTGTGGAATTATATTTTATTGTTTGAGATCCAAAAACTCTATATTAAATTCAACATAATTATATAAATTATTATTTCAATTATAAAATCTATATTTTATTTAAACAGAATTACGGGTAATCCAAATTCTTGTAAAATACTCCGATTTGGAATATTACAATAAGTCTGGGAGTTGGTATGATTCAATTGAAGAAGCCAGGATGAGATCTGAAATTAAATTCACAATCTGATTTCTTACAGCTGTTGATGAATTTATTTGAAATGGACAACTTAAGATAAGCAAAATCATTGCCAATAGATGGCCTAAATTTCAAAAGTGATTAAGATTAACTGAGTTGATTGAGACAGCCCTATAACATCACCTTGACTCACTTCAATTTAGTTTTTGTTCAAACTTAAAACTTTAAAGAGGAGGCCTTTCTAGAATATATCGATTTGCAATGGTTGCTATACATTTATCTGTTTGTTTGAAATTGAGAGTTGTGCTTTAGGGTTAAAAAAACATTTTTAAGGAAGCAAAATCATTCAAATTATACTGATATAATCGATTGTTGCAAATGTTTGGGTCTTAAATCAGTGTTAAATCTTCTTATTTGTTTAACCTAAGCTAAGCTAAACTAAGATTGAAAGACTAATCAAAAGAACTTAGGAAAATCTAAAGAAATATTAAAGTCTACAAAAACCAACTGAAAAAGAGAAATTTAACTAAAGAAAATCCAAAAGCGCTAAGACAAACAGGAAATCTAACATCAAACCCTAAACTATGCTCTAAAGCTCTAACTAAAGAAGAAGAAAAGGAACTGTTAAACATTTTTGGTTAGTTGTTGTTCCTAGGGTCTTTTTACCCTAGCACTTTCTATTGTAATTGGATGTGTTCTCGAGTCCCATTGACCTACTTTTGGTCATTCATGAACATTAATATAATAACTTTCATTTTAACATAAGCTATGAATAATATTCTTCTGGATTCATCCATGTAGGTTTTTTTTTGGTCCGACGTTTCGGATCTCATTACTAGATTCATATTTAGGGGAAAGAAGAGGACCCAAGCCTAAAGAAGAAGACCTAAGCCTCAGAACTATGAATTCTAAGTGTACTATCTAAACTGAACTATTTAAAGAAGCGTTTTTTTCAATCTCTTTTGTGGTTTTTTAATGAGTGTTAGATTGTATTTTAGTGTATACAAGGTAGCACACTTGAGCCAAAACGTGTAAATGAAAAAGTTCAGAAAGAAAGAAAGAAAGAAATTATATTAATGTCCATGAATGTCAGAACTTGAATGTTGTAAATTAAAAGACTAACTCTGAAATTATAAGAAAAATAGCAAAAAGAATCAAATTGAGTCCAAGACACTGAATGATTTTATTGTCAAATGTAAAGATAAATGGAAATACATTGAGTTTAAAAAATAGATGGCAATATCACTGCAGATTTTCATTCAATGTAAAGATAAATGCATATACATTGAGTTTAAAAAATAGATGACAATATCACTGGAGATTTTACAAAGTGACACACAAGTAGAAGCTTAGAACCAAGCCCTCAATTGCGATGCACAAATAATCTAAGCTCAGATCTGAATGACAAGTTACGAGTGGTAATGCCTGAAGACTGCCATAACTTCCTTGAAATCATGCAAAATTTCAGGTCGTTATGACAGGCTTTCATAAGATGTGCAATCAAATCACTAAAGTAAATATAGATACCTAGAGAAAAGCTCAAGAATATATTAAGTCATCCAACTAAGTTGTTCTAACTTCCATCACAACCAGTAGTTCAAGTCTTACTTAAGCTAAACCGAGAAAGAAAATTAGTAATCAGATGGAAGAGTGAAAATTCAATCTACAGCAGTACCTGGCCAATTTCCTCTGTTTTTTAAGTGAGTGACCCCCCCCCTCCCTCCTTATAGTTTTGCCTTGTATGAAGTTAGTTGAGAGCAATTAACTTGGAATTGGGGTGAATGAACTACTTAATAACTGAATTCAACTTTATAAACTTTTAATAATTTAAGTCACTCAAGTAATATAAATGCTTCGTAAAATATCACTCACTTAAGACTTCAAGTGGAGAAAGATGTTGGGAACCCACCATGCACTTAAATAAATATTTCCTTGGGTAACTAATAGCCAAAGATTAATACAATAAATGTATTATCTTAGGCATAAGGCATCTTCAAAATCTAATTTAAATATAGCTGTAGGAAGTGAATCCACAAAGTACATTGGAGAGTCACTTCAAAATGGCTGGACTGTCTCATTTGGTTGACTAGACATGCTATAACTCATATATAAGCATTTTATTAATACTCATCAAAACTACATTCCATTCCCTCAAAACAGCTTTGCAACACTTCATTTACTACTTTCCCAGATTTCCAAAGAAATTTCCGTGTCACAATTGAATAAAAACAGAAATGCAAACAAAACTGATATCAATTCCACATACTTCAGCATTTTTAAAAATTGATAATTAAACACATCCACAATTCATGTTCATTGATATCAGATTTCAATCTTCACCAAACTAGAACTTTAAAATTTCACTTTTAATGGAAAAAACGAGCATAAGATATACTAAAATATGAGCATTTTACCAGTGTTGGAAATGTGCTGTGTATTTTCCATGTTTTACACTCTACACGATTTACACTTGTCTAGACTGTACATGCGGAATGGGGGTGACCACCTTCCAATGGAATGGGGCGATGTGTTGAACAATGTCCCATGACATAACAAGAAATTGAGGATATGTCTAAAGTCTGATATGCTAGTGCTGTTGGAAGTTTGATGTATGCAATGGTCTATACCAAGCCTGACATTGCTCATACAGTGGGAGTAGTGAGGAGATTTATGTCAAATCCGGGCAAGGAACATTGGACTGCGATGAATAGGATCTTCAGGTATCTGTGCGGGATGGCTGGCTATGCAATTTGCTATCGGGATAATCTTGGTGAAAGCAAGACATTGACTCTATATAGTTTTGTGGATTCTGAATGGGCTGTAGGTTTTGATTGTTGTAGATCTACCAGTGCTTATGTGTTCAACTTGTTCGGTGGAGTTGTAAGTTGGCAAGCAAATGATAGGCAAGTGTTGTGATATCCACCACAGAGGCTAAGTACATGGTTGCTACTCGTGCAAACAAGGAAACGGTTTGGATTCAAAGGTTATGTTGCATTGTTGGGTTCTTTTAGAATGTTGTAAGAATAAATTGTGACAATCAGAATGCAATTTGTCTAGCAATGAACCTTGAGTATCTGTAATGTCCGGTTTTTCGAATTTAACAAGTCAGGGGAGCCGAAACCTATTTTTGTTTCCCATAGGCTAAGGGGAATGAATGGGGAAAATAATTTAATAATAATTCATTTAAGTTGTCCGAAGTTACATTATGTTATAACATGGAAAAATGACACTTAGGTGTGTTTTAAGTAAAAGGGGCCAAAAAGCTATATTAATTACATGGCCAAATTTTTTTATTAAAAGGCCTAAAAGGTAATAATTGCCTAAAAGTGTTTTAAATGCTTTTAGGGTTGGTGAAATTGGAAAAGTGAAATAAATAAAAGGACAAGTGGGGCAAAAAAGAAATTATTATTGATTATTGATTATTCACTTTTGATTATTCACGACTGAATTGAGAATTATTTAACTTCTGTTTTTGAGGACAAAAACCCTCCATTGCTATTAAGTTTGAGGACGAAAATCCTCCAACCTTCAGAGATGGCTCCACCCAGGTGTTGCTATTGCACAGAAAACAGGATATTCCAAAATGCAGTTGGCTGAAAGTGGTGATTAATTTCCAGAATTCATGTGAAGGCTTATTGTTGTACAAAATAGGGTTTTTTTGTTGTTCAGAGGTTGGGTGTCACACCTTTGGGCATTTTATTGATAGATAAGGGCTTTAATTGTTGACGTAATGCTCCAAACTGCTATCTATTGCTACTGTCCCATTGTTATTGGCTGGGTGTCACATCTAGGGCACTCCCATTGACCAAGTAGACCTTCTATCCAACTAGTGTCACCCTCTGGACAACTGCATCATCCCTTTTTGGACACTGTGTCACTCCCTTTGGCGATTATCACCATTGGACATGCATTCTGGTGGCTGATGTCATCTCAGAGGCGACCGTACCCCTTAGAAACCCCAACATCAACAACTTGTACCAGGGAAAAGGCAAATCGTGGGCCCTAACCAGGTTAGGGTCTGGAATAATCAAGGGAAATTATGTATATTGCCTTATATTGTCATTTGCATCTTCAACTATTGAATAAAGGATTTAGATTGGTCAATCGTTTATTCATTTAAATTGTGTTATCAATTGTTTGTATGAAATTTCAGTTTCAAACAGAACCCCAAAAATAAAAAATAAAAAACAACATTCATAATTTATTTTAGAAAGGGATATTTCAGTATCACTCTTAGACAAAACACATTGATATGCAACACCATTTTGTAAGGGAAATGTTGGAGAAGAAGATATTGCTGTAAAAGGTGGACATGGATGAGAATGTTGCTGATTTGCTTACGAATGTTGTGAGTATTGAGAAATTTTCTTTGTGCCAAAATCCAATAGGCATGGCTGCCCTTAGCTTCTGAATGTATGGCCATGTGGTCCCTATGGACAATATTCAACAAATGGTAAAATGTTGGAAATGTGTTGTATACTTTTCATGTTTTAGACTCTACACAATTTACACTTTTCTAGACTATACATGCAGAATGGGAGTGACCTTATGGGTGTGTTTTTGGATGGTTTTAGTCCATGTTTTATATAGCCCATGGTTTTGGTACCCATGGTATTGCAATACCACTTTGACGGTTTCCTTTTGATGTGCCTACAAATACTCGCACATGCATTAGGGTAACACAAAAGTTTGAAGTACGTTATCGTATTGCAAAATGGTTGAGTTAATACAATAAAGAAGGTCAATGTGTTGGGTTTTTCTCAAAAGGGTTCCCAGGTGAAATCTTGTGTGTATGCCATTTCTCCTATTCTATTTTTTAGCTTAAATATTTTGTTAGTATTGCTTCTCTTGTATTAGTTTATTGGGTCTTTATGCTTCAACTAATAAGCACCAAGAATCAAAACAAAATGTATAAATAATCAACCAATCTCAAATCCTATGCTCAATGGCTAGTCATAATTGGAAATAAGAAGTATGAAAGCACAATCAAAATATGAATAAAATATTGATAGACTTCCCAAATGTCACCATCATTTAAAATTGAAGCCATGTTCCTATATGTTATTTCATTTGCATTTTTCGAAAAATACTCTCAAAGCTCAGAAGCAATATCAAAATTCATAATGCGAACAAAACTCTGATTTGGATTTTCTTATACTTCCATTTTATCTCAGCAACTATATCATCCACAAATCCACAAAATATCATTTTTCATCTTGCAATAAAGGAAGGTCAGTCAAGGCATATTCATTTTTAGAAATCAATCTAAAAATGGCCTTGAAGAGCACACTGAATTACAAAAACAGCCTGAACCAAAGTTAAGGCAAATCAAGGCATATCCATTTTTATAAGGGCTCTTGAGTTCAAAACCCATTAAAGACGCATGCATAAATTTGGAAGCTTCACACTATTTTAACCATAGTTACCAAATCTAGATGGATTTGGACAAGATCCAGCCAGATCCCCTTTTTTTGGCCGGCCCGGATTAGTTCAGTCTAGGTCAGCCCTGTTTTTTTCCATTTTTTTTAAAATTAAAAAAAAAAATCTGCAGACAAAATGCCCAGCAGCTATATAATATTAACATTTTGTATTAATAATTTTATGTTTTTCATCGTATTTGCTAATTTTGATTAGTTATAAAACTATGCTTACACACACATATTATATATATGTATATATTCCGGATTGGATTTTATTGAACTTTTTCAAGAATTCTGGCTTTTTGGCTTTTTTTGCCCCCTCAAATGGATCCAGATTTCTAAATTTAGTAACTATGGTTTTAATTGAAATGAACACTAGGGAAAAAAACCTAATGTACACTTTGTTAAAGGGTGACCACACAAGGTGTTTTAAGATAAATACAGTGTAAACAATAAATCACAACCCTAAGTATTGAAAAACAGGAACCACCAATACAAGCAATGAACAATGACAAGCAATAGCACTGAAATTACAAAAGAGATAAGAATCTGACACACCTGGGCAAAATCTTGGGATTTTGAGACTGAAATGGTGATTTGGAAGTGATGATGCAAGGTTGTGACAAATCTGGATCTCTGACTGTGAAAGGACAGAATTGGTGACTTGCAGGTAACCTTAGAATATGCCCCTGGCAGATTCCGCAGATTGCAAAATCCGTATTGCATGTGCTTACAAATTTGTTTTGAGCCATCTAGTCTGTACCGAGTACTGATTTGGGTTCTAGTTTTTTTATATAGGTGTGTTGTCAGATGACGTATAGGGTTTTGTGATTGCTTCGCTGATTTGTTAGGCAAAATTGTCTGATTTGTCTTCTCTTTGTCTTATTGACCTAATTCCTTACAAACGCTTGCAAGAGGAGTATAGAAAGTGTATGGTTAGTTGACTTAGGCAACCTCATCATGGAGTCGCATCTACATATACTGCATGCTTGGAATCAAAGTCAACATAGTTCTCTTATGCATGTGGATGGAATTTCGAGTGAGAGCTTTTACCTCCTCTCCCTAGGTGTAATGCAACTAGATGAACATTCACCTATCCTTCTTTTGGTACAAGATGTAGTTAAATCTTATTGATAAGTCCTTGAGCAAAAATATAGCAATGTGCAGTGTGCCTAGACTTGAATTCCTCTTGATGTGTCTTCCTCTCGCTTGTTTTTGCAATGCCTCTAGGAGTTTTATATATATAGTTGTCCCAAATTCGAATTAAAGACCTATTGGCGCACAAGCTAACCAAGTAAAAGAGGAAGAACTGACATACAAGGATCTAAACATCGAAAGGACACGAAAAAGTGTAGAAGGGCCCACAAAAAAACAAACAATGAGACACTTTTGGCAGTTGCCAATGAACCATTGAATCTATCCTAGGAGGGAGAAAGAAGGCGAAGATGGAAACACTGAAAAAGGCTTGCAGGCACAAAACAAAAAGAAAAAACAAAAGAACAAAATACCATGGGATTGCACAAAGAAGAAAGAGAAGAATAAAGGATCACAAAGAAGCATCAATAAGACCCTAATTTGAACAGATGGACCATATGCCCAAAACGATACTAAAAACATTTCAGTATTAAGCCTTGTACCACAATTAGGCATCTACACACACCTTTCAACCATTACCCTTTGAAAGCTCTAAATAACACAAGGAGATAACATGCGGTGGGCTGCTAGAGACTTATTCAACACCTAGATGTAAATCCCTTGCTTTGAAATTAAATAGCTTGAATTTTCGATAATCCTAGACCCCTTTTCTAACTCAAATTTCAATATTCAAGGCAGCCATGAAGAGATTGACATGCAGAGGTATGAAAGACCTCTTTCCATTTGTTTTAGCACCACTCAATAAGAAGTCAGGTAAGTGAATAAAATCTACAAGGTAAATTATGAGCATAGGAATTTTAGCAAGAAGTTGTAGTCACAAATCCATGGTGTTTGGGCTTCAAAAGCCCATTTTATTATTCACACAGGACATAGGTTCAAAAGCCTATTTTAGTATTCACACAGGACATAGGTTCAAAATCCCTTGTGTGTTTTATTCGAAAACTACTCGAATGGAAAAATAGTGAGCAGCATGGCAAGAAGAAGACACCTGCAAACCGACTGAGCTGCGTGGCAAGAAGAAAACACGAGCAACACAATGCACACTTAAACCAGCAAAAAAAGCCAAGTGCCAATAGACATTCAACCCCAATTTATTTTTTTATCATTTTAACCATTCCTTTTAGCAAGATACTCTAAGCAAATAATAGAAGTAGAAATTAAATAAACTAAGGATGGTAAGTCGATCCAGGGCACACAATTACCAGCTGCAATAAAAAACCACTGCAATGCTATAAAAAACAAAACCATGCCTGCACTTTGAAGAGGAAAATAGTGCCGGAACAGGGGAAGGCATTTGCATTGGGAAAGGGCATAATTTAAGGGAAAGCAAGCTGAAAAGCATAGGCTTTGATTGCAGATAAAACTTAGACAAAGAATAAAGTTTTGGAAAAATGATGATGAATAAAACAGGATTTGCAAAAAGTCAACGTTTGAATACCTCCTGAAAAAAAGTGCAGTAGTAAACCCCAATGCTATGGTATGAACCAGGAATGCTGTTCCAAGGGTTGTAGTGGTTAGCCTCCAAATTATCATATGAAAATCAAGACTGCAAAAAGGGGATGAAAAGCTTACCCTGCATTGGCATGAAGAAAGGAATAGAAGAGAAGCTGAGATTATTGCAGGAGTCTAATGGAAGCGAGCACACGTGCATTTTCCATCCTGTTGAGAGAGCTTACTAATAGTTCCCTTAATCTCTGAGTAAAATACCTGTAAAGAGTGAAATCCTGCATACTCACAAGAACATCAGTCATAATAAGAAAATGTCACGTGCAAAAAAATAATGCAATTGTAACTGAGGCATCGCATTAGCTCTTAGTCATTCAGTATGGCATGGGAATCAAAGGTCTGGTGGGCTTGGCTTCATAACTGTACTAAACTAAACTAAATGTTAGGCAAATGCACTCAATCATACGCCCCTTTTGACACTTTAATCTAAAATGTTAGGCAATACATTCAATTGATTGCCCAATTTTGACCAACACTCACAGCAAAACTGCAACAAAAAGCAATTGAATTAGGTACGAAAGATTGATGATCTAGCTCTATGTATTTAATGGGACCTCAGTGCATTATTTCCTTTGTCATTGATTGTTTGACTTCACTATCTTTCCCCATCAATATTGTGCAATTAATATATATTTTCAGTGTCAAAGAATTGAGCACTGTGGAGGATATCTTACTACGTTACGGTGAATTGTTATGCTTTGCATGTCAAAAGGCTGTTAAAGTTGTATCAAAGGTGTTTTCTGAGGTATAAAGGGATTTGGTCCTCTTGGAATAGTTACTTTTTATTTTTATTTATCTTTTGAAGTGTACAGAGCTTCAATGGAGTTTTTTTGTCTTTGCATCATTTGTCACATCCCACAAACCCATGTTATCGGTAAGGTGTTGGTAGCCTAGAAAGGACTCTTTGTATGATTGAGTTGAGTTGTTTAGTATTCCTCAAGGCTAAATAACTTAGAATTGATACTACATATCCATATTTGCTAATAATGTTTTGGATTTAGATATTGTCCTTCATTAATGCCTAGAATGATATCTATAATGGGTTTCTCCATGAATGTTGTTGTTTGTAAAACTGTTTTTAACATTTCATAAGCATAGTGGTGATGAGGGGAAATATTATTGAAAAATTATTCATTTTAACAGCCTTTTGCATTGAAAAGATACCCCTGGAGTGATGGCGTTATCAAAATTGATATGGGAATGAAAGGATTGCATTATGTTGATAGATATGCTGTTATCTCTCTCATATGGTGCAATATGATTAATTTTGTATTAAGATCCTTAAAAAAATATGTTTAAAGTCATACCATGAAACAATGTATTTTTGATGTTGAAAGGGTATGCTATTTTTTGAGAGGCGGAGTTTAATATGTTGTTCATTGCTAAATCTATTTAGGTCTATGTTGTATGGAATAGAGGTTTGGTTGTTGATGTGTGAAAGCTTGAGGTTATGGCACCCATGGCCAATGATAGATGTTATCTTCTCACACTTTTTGGTAAGTGCTAAGGTAGAAAATCAACTATACCTATTGCTTAGAAACCCTATCATATAGGTGTAGGGGGCACGGACCCTAGTTATTTAGTCTAGGCCGGTTGGAGTCAAGGAACATGGCCTGTTGGATAGTTTATTTTGACAACTAGAGTGGCCGGCGAGAGTAAAGTGCGGCCGCCCAAATATGGATAAGGGATAGGAGGCCCTATTGATATAGATGGGCTCGCAGGCCCCTACATAGATATAGATGTTATGTTGGTCTTGCCCAACAGGTTAGATATATACATGCAAGGTCTACTTGAACAACTAGCCTGTTGAGTCACTCTAGATAAAATAGATATATAGGGCCTCAACATCAATACGTGTTGATAGAGATATAGGGGTGGGTATCTTATCTTCTAGGGAACCATATACATAGATATAGGTGCCAACTATCTATATACCATATATATCCGCTTGGTTTTGATTAGATGCATAGCTCGACCTAACCCCATCTATACTATATATGTATATGGGGTACTTGGACTACTTCGCTAACTGTACTCCCTCCTCAATGTAATCTAACCTAACCTAACCTCTATATCTAATCTATAGTTTGTTAAGTGCCTATTGACTAGATCTATATCTAATCTATATAGCCTCAAGAGCCTCTCCTTCGGCATAACTATAAATGGTTGACATGAGGACCCTATCAACTACTTTAGATAGGAGACACTCAACCACCCTCCCACCTATTTAGCTGGGGGGGGGATTGGGCTTGAGGGCGGCTATTTTATATATACTCAACACTCCCTCGAGCCTTGCCCGCCCCAACCCTATAGATCTATTTTGTATATGGAAGGGTAAGGATTCCTAGGGTTGAGATATTTCCATTGCATTCATGCTGTGTATCCCCTATAAATATAGGCTGACCCCTATCAGAATATATAGGGAGGTTGAGGACCACGCATTTCTATCTAGACTAACCCTATATCTCAAGATATTATTTGAGGTCCTATCATTTCACCCCAATTAGAGATATAAGGTGTGCAGTCCCCATGCTCTATTCGGGAGATGTATACATAGTGGGGCATATATATGGATAGGCTGACAAATTCTCTATATAGCTTGTTATGCTTGGGGAGGCTAAGGGCAGCTATATATAGGTGTCCCTCGTGTTGACCATCTATAATTATCTCAGGTGGCCGAGCTGTATAGAGTCTAGATAGGCCCTCGTGCTGATTAGCATCAAGGCTATAGTGTATAAATTATTTTATTAATTACCATGCTCAGGCTTGATTATGCTTCTGTTATGTCTTAGATTGTCTATAAATCATTTTTTAGGGGGAGAAGTTGAGTTTAAGAAATATTGAGAAGCTTCAAATATTTTCCCACTTTCAAGTCAGTTAAAAGCACCCCCATTGGTATCTTCGATTATTAGTTAAAGGTAATTATTCATGCCTTCAGCAGTTGTCCAAGGTAACCAAATTACCAAAATTACTTGGAATGAAAAGAAAAGGTTATGCACGTATGGAAACTTGAAGTGGGTGATGGTTGAGTGCCATGCTGGTGGTATGGCAATTCTTGAATATGTTTTGCAACTTGGCCTTTTCTATGTATTTATGTTTGAAAATATGTATACTATGGAATCCCCGAATCTTGAATTTGAACCTTTGTCACACACACACATTAGATTTTATCTTGTTGCATAGCATAATGCTTATGTCCTATCTTGGGGAGTTGAAGACCCTTTGGATGCATTGACCTATTCATTACCGAACTTTCAATACAATCATCTTTTAAGTGTGCAGGATTTTTTTGGTTCAAATAAAGAAAAATATATGAATGCCCATGAATGACCAAAGTAGTTCAATGGGACTTGAAAGCAGAGCAAGTTATAATAACAATTAAGTTTATTAAAAGAACTCCAAGTTTGTTTTAGGCTTTGTAAGAACTCTTAAGAGGATAATTTTAGTATAGGATGACTTTGCTATTTTTCTTCTACTGTGATCAGATCATAGATATAGTTGGAAAAAGGTTAAATACAAGAACTTCCTTTTAATGTTTGGATCTTGGTTGTTTTTCTGCATCACTAACATATTAGTCTGGATTTCAGGCTTCTTTGGCATGGACATCAGGTTATGTATCGACAACTAGCAGCTTGGATGGTCTATGGTAACCTTCAAGATCAGCACGAAGAATTTTTTATTAGCAGGTAAATCTTTGTCAGCACTTCTATCAGATGTATTTTTATTTTACCATCTTTGTGGAAATAATTGTGATAAGACCAAATCAGGCCTTTACTAGAGAAACACAAAAGAAGAAAAAAAGAAAATTAGTTCTGTTCAAGTAATTTACTAATTCGATAGAGAAAAAAATAAAATTTATAGTTAGAGCATTTATATTTGCACCACATAAGGGTTCATATTCAGAGTGTTCAGAAACCTTAGTCCTCAGAGTATTGTAAGATCATCTGCAAGCATTGTAGGTGGGATTTCTACTTGTGGGCTGTGAAGAACAAAACTAACTTCCTCATGCTTACACTTGTTCTTATCCATAAAAAGTTTCTCCTCTAGTGTTGATGTAGGTTTCAGTCATGCTATATAGATCCCTGAAGAAAGGTAGGCTAGAATATTTTTATACGTTTCACTCCTATTTTACTTCGAGAGGGCCTTTATAGATACCACGATTGTTCATTCTTGCTTATAACTTCAAATGTTTAAAATTTGTACAAAGTTTCTTTCTGTTCTTAATCCTTCTAGTTCACTAAGCCTATCTATATTTTTGCCTTTGGGGCTTTATTGAGAACTTTTGTGCAGTTCGGCAAGTGGTAAGAGAACTGCCATTTACTTCTTCACATGGTCCTTATGATATGAATGCCAAATGATTGTGGAGTGCTTATGATGGAAATTTGGCATTCACACAAGCATACTTACTCGTTACTACAAATAACTATTGATTCTTATTCTCTAAGCGGATTACTTCCTTTTTCATGGTGCTACCTTCGAGGAAAGGCACTAAGCTATAGATTGACATCAATACAACCCCACACTCCAGATTAGTGAGGCCTAGGAACACTATTCATAGTTCCCGGAGTTTTCATCAGCATATTCACTTTAGACCCGGCATCAGGTGGCGGATAGATCCACCAGACCTTCACAGAGGACTTTTCTTTCTAGGCAGAGTTTTGGAGGACAGACCAGGCATCATACCTCCCCTTCTTCGGGTCAGACTTCTATTTGGAGCTTCTTCTCGTCGGCCTTGGATGCTAGGAGAGTTGGATCGAACTCTTGATGGGTTCCTTCCTGGTTCTTCTTTCTTAGGGATCATCCTCGTTCCCCTGATGTTTACAGATTCTTGAAGATTGCTCATTGCTATTGCTTCCTTCTTTGGACCGGAGCGTGGTTGGGTCCTTTGGTGGTTTGGCTCAGAGCGTGGTCACTCTTTGCCATGTTTTATACTATTTCTTTCAGCATTGTTTTTCTTGTTTTCGGAGACCTTTTTGGTTTTCCGCTTTTCCTTGACACATTTTTGTAATCTGCAGTTCCTTTGACCTACTTTTGTGGTCATTAGTTGGACATTAATATGTTTATCTTATTTTATCTATAATCTTTTCAATGAGGTGGAAGAGAAATTATCCCCTAACAAGCAAAAGGTTTAAAAAGATGCTTTTGGACAAAAACTATGTAAAAATATTTTTAGAATCAATGTTTCGGGTCACACTTCATTACCCATCATTAGGATGGATGATTAATTTGGAATGCAAAGTACATTAAGTGTGGCAGTTTCTTGGCTACCGTTTGTACTCAAATCATAAATACATTGTGACGCACCAACATTAGAAATTAATCAACATAAATCGAAGTCTCCCATTTACATGTTGCTCTGTCTATATCATTTATAGTATTAGAGGAAAGGTTGGTGGTTCTGAGGATTGAGGCAGAGGCATGCATTCACCACAACATGATAGAGTGAAATGCTATTATAATTGTAGAAAAACATACATAAGCAAATACAGTAAGAGATTATGTTGGCATAAAAAGGTGGTTGATTTCATGTAATTTTGCTAAAATTAATACATGGAATGATGACGAGTTGTTAAATTTGATTTAACAGGCACAGATCTGCACTTACAGTGAAGTTGAACAATCCTTAACTAAACACCTCTCAAAACAAGGTACCGTGAGACTCAGAAATTTGGACTGAAAATTCACAAGTGCCGACTCCGCATTTAATCGAACAATTCAAGACAGTGGACTGTGTACACTAAATCTGCATTAAAACAGTGCTGTAAAGCAAACAGATTCTTCACTCAAACACACATCAATTTTGTATGTTACTCAGACAGAAAGATTTAAAAAATACTGCACCTAACTGAATGAATCATTCACTCACCCCACCTTGCTTTTATAGATGGGGCAGGCTAGAGTTTCAAGATATTTAGACAATCTAATAATAATTGCAACTCTAATAATAACAGTAACTCTAAATATGAAAAGCATGCCTAATAATAACAACTCTTATAAATTTAGCATGTCTAATATTAACACTAGATGCCTATTATAACTGCTGTTCTGATTTTGCTGAGTGCACCTTGCTGAGGAGAACAATAACTGAGAAATCACAAGTACAATTCTAACACTCCCTCTTTGCAAGAAATGTGTTCTTAACCAAGCCGAGTCTTTCCCTCAACATCTCAAACTTATCCTTAGCTAGGGTCTTCGTTAAAGTATCTACCACCTGCAAATCTGAAGTAACACACGCAAGGATCGCTGCTCCCTTCTGAACTCAGTCTCTGAGAAAATGGTGCCAAATATCGATGTGCTTGGAATGATCACAAAATACTAGATTCTCAGAGAGCTTGATGCAACTTTGATTGTCATGGTAGACAACTGTAGGCTCCAACATCTTGTTAGTCAATTTTTCTATCAACTTGCAAAGCCATATGACCTCAAAACTAGCAAATGAGGCTGCCATATACTCTGCCTCTGCTGAAATGAGGGCAACTGACGACTGCTTCCTGTTGAACCAGGAAATCACACCTAAGCTGCATGCAAATCCCTATGTGCTCTTCCTAGTACTTGCATCACTTGCCCAATCAGAATCAACAAAGCCATGGAGAACAAACTCACCTTCTCCCACATACCTCATGCTGTAATTAACTGTGGCCTTTAAGTATTGAAGCACATGCTTTGCTGCCTTTCACTGAATCTGTCTCGGTTCAACTATGAACTGGCTCAAGGTTTTTACTGCAAAACAAAATCTGGCTTAATTAAAATTGCTCGTTGAAGTCTTAAACTTAACATTCAAACACACGATTGGGTTGTAATTGGTTTAATCCCACATTGATAATAATTGTGAGACAAAGGTGATTTATTAGGCACTACATTCACCACAAGCTTTGCCAATGGGGAAAGAGGCTAGAGGGTGAGAAGCCCAAACTGGGAAATTTACGTTCACCATTCCCCCCCTCCCCCTACTAACAAATGATTATGGTGGTTGTGTGCTAAAATGGGTCCCCTTGCTTTGTGATTATTACAAAAAATACATGAGAAAAAATGTCATTTGGGTAATGACTACTCATGGAGGTTTTTGGGTAATGACTAAAACATACACGAGTAAAAATCCCACAAAAAATTAATATCTAATAACTGGCCTCATTTTCACAAGATACGCAAGAGAACCAATCAATTGCCTATATAAACAAGGATTTGCGAAATTTGAATTTGAATCGATATACAACTTCAGATTTGGAACCATAGGAGTGGCCAAGGGTTTACAATCTAGCATCTGAAATCTTTCAGAATCTCCATTGTATATTGCCCTTGTCCAAAGAAGACCTCAATGGTACCTTGCCAAATCTCTAGACCCAAGAAATAATCCATAAGGCCGATGTCCTTATGTCAAATTTGCTGGCCAACTTTTCCTTGTACCAGGCAATGAGCTTATCATGGCTACATGTAGCGATCAAATCATCTACATACAGGACCAAAATAAGCAGATCGGATTTATCATACAAATAATAAATATTAGGATCTACAGAAGTTTTAGTGAAGCCTAAATTCAACAAGTAGTCATCAATCTATGAGTACCAAGCATGTGGTCCTTGCTTTAGTACAGAAAGGACCTTCTTTAACCTGCATACATGGGTATCTCGCCTATGCACCTCAAAACCCCTCGCCTTATTAATGTACACTTCTTCAATCATACCATTTAGAAAAGAAGTCTTTACATCCATCTGGTATAAAAGCCGACTAAAAATTGATGTAATAAACATGATAGTCTTGATAGAACTATAGTTGGTAAAGTCAAAATCCTCGGACCAGCTTTGGCATAGGCATGGTCATTTGAATCATTTTTATATTCAACTTGTAAGCACATAAACTATGGTTCAACGGCTGCCTTCCTTTCGTGATAGCATATTGTTTTTCCAAGCGTTGTCTTTCCAGCAAGTAACACACAAAATTTTAATAATATAAAGTTGTTTGGTGACCCCCACAAACATTGGAATAGGATTTTAATAGAATGTGGGTATATTTCTTGTATTTCAAATCAAAGGTTTGTTCCTTGTTACCAATTTTGAAGCTAATCCAGGTCGTTTGGGTGTGCAGGTGCGGGGTACGCAGCACCCAATATGTATGAAATTAAGGAAAACGTACTTGGTGTGCTAGGGTGTGTTAGTGTTCCTTGGCTGTTGATTTGACTGTGGGTGTGTTTCTACTTTCTAGTGTGGGTGCATCTCTGGTGTGGCCCAAATATGGTCGGGTGCAAGCACCTAGACAACCTTGGCTATAATAGAAAGGGAATCATGCAAAAAGGTTGAAAATTTGTAAGTATGGCAACAATGATGAATATGTCTATAGATTTTTTGGTGTGCAATATCTGTCATTGAAGGCAGTTTATAGCTTCCTTCACAACACCACAAAATGGGGTGTTAGAGTGGAATTTTGAACTGTGTCATTACGAAATTAGTGAGAAGTTAAGAAAACAGTATATTTGTTGACCTGATTTTCTACTAAAGTTCATTGAGTGACACTAGAAGAAGGTTTGACTGGTAGAAAGCCTTAGCTAACTCATTTGCAAGTTTTCAATTCTACATATGCTATATTTTCCAAGAAAAAGATCAAAAATAATATGAGAAAAGCAAAAGGTATGTATTTGTTGGTTATGGTAATGTGTCAAAAGCATATTGTTGTATGATCAAGAATTTATGAAAGTAGTTGTCAATCGAAGTAATATTTTCAATGACTTTTTGGATCATGGGTTGAAAATGCTAAGTTTTGGTTTTAGAGAAACTTGATTAGAAATAATTGTTGTGGAATTAGAATAGTAGGACTACAAAGTCAGTAGGACGTAGGAAAAGGAGAGTGATCCAAGTAGGTACTAAGATCAATTAGAATAAGAGATACAAAAGATATAAGTAGCTAAAATATTTTGTCAAGATTGGCCAATAAAAGCAATAGAAGAAATGAATCAATGATAAAGGATTGGACGTTATCAGATAATGAGTCTAATTCAAGGGACCAGCTGAACTTGAAAGAAGATGAGGAGAACATGGAGGTTGAGGCTAGAGGGAAAGCAGCGTCTTGTTGCTCAAGTCCATTTGAGAACGAGACATCAGAAAAAGAAGACTTGTGTCCAAGAAAGTCAAAATACCTTTGTGAGGCTAGAGAATTTCAAAAATTTCACCAAAACATATAGTTATCTAGGGGATATAGAATGTTTTAACATCTATTGTTGATATGCAGATTCAGGAAAAAAAGTTATTATTCTTCACAACTGCATCACAAAATTTGACAATAGATTGGCTATGCTTCTTTACAAAGTGAAAAGGAGAAGTCATGGGAGATGCTAAAAAGGAACTTTCACTGCGAATTGATAGTAATTAGAAGTGACCATGAAATTTATGCCCAATTAGGTTGAATTCGGAAGAGAGAAGATGAATTGCTTGGAGACTTTTGAATATGTATTACTTGTTTAATATGTAGATTAAAGACATTGCTACCGGACAAGATGTGGAAAATTTGGTACATTGAAAGATTGTTGGAAAGATATAAGGTGATAATTATTATATTAAACAGTTTCTTGCAAAGTTGGTTTGTATCTTCTTACGTTTACATTTCTATACTAGCTTTGACGTTATATCATTTTGTATCAGATTTTGATGAATGTTTTTGGAAAAAAATGTTTAATCAACATGTCAAAGAAATATTAGAGATGTGGTGAGTAAATATCAGATACCACACTTGCTTCTTGAGTTAATTTCCAATATTTCTATTTTACCTTTGTTGTTATCTTGTGTTTGTATATTTATTCTTTTTTTCTTGTCCAAGTTAGTGATGGAAATATCCTTTTTGAATCTTTCTAACCTTGATCCACATCACAATTGTTCTAGCTGCCAATTGTATGCTTTGAATGGTAGCGTCAAATTTTCCCTCCAAAATTGACGACATAATTTTATATCATATTTTATGCTACATTTTACATGTGTGGATTTTCAATGTGATAAATAGAAATGATCCTGGACTCCAATAATGACGAATGTTCTTGTGAAGGTCTTTGTAACTTGGTATTGAATTTGATGATTCTTGTATGATTACGGTTTCTCTCAGATTACACTTCTCATGCATGTTGTAAAACACTTTTATTGCTATAAGGTTGAGGTGCCAAGTAAGGCATATTAGTCTTTTTGATTTTCAAGAAATATCTTTGGAATTTGTCATGGATTAGCCATGTGCATAAGTGAACTTGATTTAGTCTTGAATTACGTTTTTAACACTCTGGAATTACAGTCAAAACATTTTTAACTTTCTTCAGTATATAAAAACTATTGAAATATTTTGTGTTTTAACTCATTTTTGGTAAATCCCAGTTAATATTGTATATACACTTTTTCAACTTGTAGACAACGTGGTGGGGATTCGCATGTTGTTGAGAAGCCTGCATCTAATGCCCCCGAAGATGTACATTTGGCAGACTGGCATACAGGGTTTCATGTTTTCTTGGTATGAGAATTTTTAAATCCTCTACTTCTATTCATGCATATCTTTTCATTTCACTTGAGAACTGTAATGAATATCTTGTTATGCGCTTGCTATTTGATTTAAAATATATAATCAACACAGTGCCACTTCAGTTTTTTACCCGTAACTTGTTGGCTTTAAAGATGCAAATCATTTCCCTTATCTATGTGTCTTCTAACCTAAACTAAAATACATCTTACCATGAAAGTCGACTAATGAGGGTCATGTCCTAACTAGAGGGATTTTGAGTCTTTCCCCCTTAGAATGCTGCCATCTACGCATTGTGTGAAGCTTACTTCAATGCCAATTGTTCGAGCAACAAAGAGATATAGCAAAGAGTTACCAAACATTAGCTTCCACAATGAACAGCCATAAAGAACATGAGTAGATAGCAGATATGATGATATGGCAAAAGAAATAAAATGCCAATATATACAAATTTACAATCAAAGGGATACCACCAAGGGCAGCATAGCTGAAACCCCTTGACAGTGACTCTCCAGAACCACATTAACTCCACAGTCAAATATAAACTTGTCTTCTTGACTATATCTTTTTGGCTCAATACCCCAAAATGCTCTACATCTACCCTGCAGCAGAGAAAAATAGGCCAGATTCCAGGCTGGCATTGGTAAAATACTAAGCTGGAGGAGGCAACGTGCTTTCACCAGGAGGTAGATTAGACTCCTTGGGTACTGTATCAACTGTCAGGGTCAAGTGATTATCATATTCCTCATCCTATTGTTGCAAGAACACCCACAGGCTGTGTACTGATTTATCTAGAATACGAAACAACTGAAATGTTACTTGGTGTGATTCGTATAATGCCCTGTTGAATTCCAGCCAAATGAAGCAAATATTCAGATCAACTGTACCAGTAGGTGGGTCTGATGGATGTGTCTGAAATACTGGCCTTGTAGCCATCTGGACTTGTCAGACCTCTTCGATAGTTTGTTAATATATTCCCTCTCCTTGGATAATTCAGCATTTAATGGAAAGTGGATCATTACTTCTTTTCTGTGTTACTGGATACTGCTATATAGGGTCCTGGATACTGATACAATACATCTCGGATACGGATCCTGATATGACCCTTCCTAGATATGCCCAGGATACTCCAGGTGCCCTGCGGATACTCCCGGATACGTCCTGGGTATCCACAGGGCTCTTGGTGTAACCAGGAAGAATGCTAAACATTGTGGGCCTGTTTATTTGAAAGTTGGGAGTGTTTGCTACCAGCTGTTAAAGGGAAGGATGCATCCAGGAGTATCTGCGGGGCTCCTGGTGTATCGTAGATGGATCCAGGAAAGATTCAAGGCCGGATTTTTTTTCACTTGACAAAAAGTCAAATATGGACTTCAAAAAACAATAAAAAATAAACACCGTGGGCCTGTTTATTTGAAATTTGGGAGTGTTTGCTACCAGCTGTTAAAGGTTGTGGACTTATTTGATCTTTTGTGGGAAAATACAATGGGCTCATAATCTCTCTTTGGAGGATGTACAGGCCATCTTATTGTCAAATGGTGCCTAATCAAATGGTTTCCATCGCTTATTTCTTGTATAGTCATACTCTACTCTTCATCATGGTGGTCATCAAGGATATGCATTTATCATTTCTTGCAGTGCTTTAGAAGGGTTGCACTTCATGCATCTTCTCTCTATGTATATATGAATGTACAAGAAAAGTTGTTTGTAACAATAGTATTTAGTTACCGATACGGTTATGGGTACGGATACGGGTACAAGAATTGGATACAGGGATACGGCGATTTGTTTTTTTGGGTTTGGATACGGCTGGATATGACCATATAAAAATAGATATAAAAAATTAAAAATATAAAAATATAGCCATATAAGTAAAATTAACCACATAATATGCATAGAGGAAACAAAATAACTTTAGACAAGTTACATAACCACAAAATATATACTCATAATTCAATGCCAAATATCATAATATTCAAACTTATACTAGTTTTATAACAGGTACATGGTGCAAATGTTACAATGTATGGACAAAAATAAAGACATCAGCATATTCATTGTTCACTATATTCATTTTCATCTTCGGCTGCAATGTTTTCATCATCATGTGGTTCATTACAACCACAAGCAGCAATAGTGCCACTCCCACTAGCTCCATTATGCAAGTTGTGTGAAGCATTGTCTAGCTTCGTGTCAAGTAAAGAAAGGTAGGCAATGGAGGCATCTAAATCAGCAGCCTCTGGGTTCACATTCCACAACTTTGTTGGCCCTTCTTTATATTGAGGTTGTTTATGTGAGAGAAGATGCAAGTTGGAATGCACATAAACCAAATCCTCCGCTTTTTTTGCAGCCAAATTGTTGCATTTAACTGAGTGGATAAAGCCATAGGTGCCTCAACTCTGCTCAGTTGAAGAGGAACTTGCAATCTATTAAAGTCACAAAGTGAATTAGAATTTATAAAAATTAAAAGACTAAAACTTGAAACAAAATATCGAAAAGGTCAAAAGAAGGGTAGAGTAAAAAAATTAAAATCTTGTGATAGAATTTTTATTGCAAGTGGTTGAAGGTGGGTGGATGTTTGCCCATGGAGGTACCACAAAAAATGAGCGTCCATCTTGTACTTGTCATGGATAGTGCCAAGGGAGTGACCCACCGAGAATATGAAATGCACAGACTGTTCTCTGACTTGGTCTTCTACTTCTGGATTGGGAAAGATTCTAGAGAATGTTGCCTTATATCCCTCGACAACCTCAACATCCCTATATAGTGCGACTCTTTCGGACAAAGAAGAAATCTATGCACTTTAGTATTTGGGTGTCAAGGCAAAAACAAGAAGATGCAATGGGGTGGTCATTTTGTTCCACCTTTCAATGAGATGTGATTGCACTTCTTTTAAGAACCTCTCCATGGGATCTTGCTCTTTGGCATTTATGATGGATCTAATGTTCTCAATTATTGAGTCAATCTCATCATAAATCTCACCCAAACATGGATGATCCATGTCCACATATCTCAACATGCTGACAATGGGCTCAATAAAACTCAACAAATATACCACACGTTCCCACCACACATCATCAAGAATCCACCCTTTCACCTTTGTGGCCCCCACTATTTGCATGCCTCCATACACCCCAAAGGTTGTTGATGACCATGCTACTCAATGCCTCACACACCTTAACAAGTCATCTCAAGACGAGGTTGTGTGAGGTAAATTGAGCTCAACAATCTAATACAAAATTAAAACAAATAAACTTAAAAAAAATGTTTAAAAATAAAAACACTACAAATTACAAACTTATAAAATTAAACTAAATTAAGAGTTGCCTTCAACAATTGCAATTTTGAGAAGGCCCTGAAGATGTCTTGGGACATGTGATGGTTGGTTATGAACATTTGGATCTTGCTCGCCTTTTTATAGACTTGTTTGATCCAGTCAATTTTTATCCCCAATTTTTGCAACATAAGGTCGAGGGAATGAACGACACAAGGTGTCCAAAATATATGCCCATACCTTGCCTCAACCAACATGCCCGTAGCTCTGCAATTTTTAGCATTGTCCGTTACAACTTGGACAACGTTTTGAGGCCCCACTGCCTCAATGGACTCTATCAAGATGTCATCAATCAAGCGTGCATCATTCACTTGCCCCTTACAATCAACGACCTTCAAAAACATTGCTCTTTTAGGGCTCATTGCGATCACATTAATCAATGGCCTATTTGCCTTCTCTTTCCATCCATCGGAAATGATGGACACCCCTGCTTCGATCCATGAATTTCTGATGGGCTTCAATGCATTTTCACGTGTTTTCTTTCTTTTGTTAATAAGGTGGTGCACACTTTTTCATAACCTGGGCCAACAAACTCTTTATGGGCAGCATTGATAGATCTCACCATATCCTACTAGCATGGTGATCTAATAACATTAAATGGCAGCCCACATGCGTAAAGACAACACATGATGTTCTGCTCTGCTATGTCCCTGTATTCATTATGGAATGCCCTATCCAATGGGCATGCATCTTTTGTTCTCTTGCGACCAAGAGGTGAATCCTCTTCTTCTTCGGCCGCAATGGGTGTAGCAAAAAATGGGTGTGATGGGGTCACTACATTAGCATGAGATGGATCAAAAGGTGGCGATCCTTTCTTTCTCAAAGGATGCTTTGATCTTTGCCCCACAATGGCATTTGCCTCTTCTTGTTTTTTGATGTATGCAAGGATCTTTGCCCATGGCAAGCCCTCTCCCAGCCTTCCATTTATGCTTGGCGCACCACAAACTCTGATTCTAATGCCAAAAATCACACACAAATGAGATTTCACTCGACTATACGAGCTCTTGTGTTTACAATTACATTTTGAGCAAAGCCAATAAAAATGCCCTCCACCAGGCATTTGTTCTAATATTGTCACATACATCCAAAGGGGCGTTCGCGGATCAAATTTGGGGGTTATCCCTTACCCCACTGAACTAGCACTTGCACCTTGGGACATTCTGACAAATCCCTATAGCCCCTGGTAAAAAATAAAAAATTGCTATTAAAATTTAATGGTAAAAACTTAAAATTAAAACAATTGCTATTAAAATTAAAAACATAATCATTGCATTTGGTACTTGTGGAAATAACGGTTAAAACTAAAAAGAATAACAAAAAAAATTAAAATTAAAACTAGTTACCAAAAAAAAAAAAAAAAAAAAAAAAAAAAAAAAAAACAGAAAAACAAAAAAACACAAATCTAAAAAACTTACCTTAAATCAGCAAATCCTCTTCCTTGCAAGCTCCTCAAGCTTCTTGGCGCCAAATAGCTTGAGGTAATGGTGTAGGTTTAGCAAAAGGAAGGAGTTTCAAGCTTATGCAATTGAAAAAATTAACAAGAGTGAACAAATGTGCAATGAGAGTGACAAATGCAATGAAAGAGAAATGTATTGTTATCTTGTGATAAAATGAGTATGAATGCTGCTTTTAAGGTTGGGAATCCACTTTATTTTATTTTTAATTGTATTTTGAAGTCCACGTTTGAATTTTTTTAGGGAATCGCCTAGCCTTTTCTTCCATTCTCTTTTTGTTTATAATCGATCAATGTGACTATTCTTGAAAGTAACTGTAGGTATGTACAGTTTATTGAAACATATTGAGAGATAATGGTAGCCCAAATACTGGTTTGGGTGACTGAATAGGAAACAACCAAAAGTTGTTTCATTTTCACCACTTTCCCTAATGACTTCTTACAAACATCCTCGACATCCTGTTGTGTGTCAGACTGAATATGAGCAGTTCAAACTCTCATTTTTATATCATATTTATTTTTCTCTACTTCTTTTTCTTTATTATCTGGATTTTATACAATATTCGTATTTTTCTTCTTTGTCTTATGAGTTGGAATTCTGGCGTCCAAATCTTCATCAGAGAGGGTGATCGTAAATAATTCTCATGGAATCAGTAGCTGGGTTTGTTCTTGTACCAGCTTCTATAAAACTAAAAATAATCTGGGAATACAGTGTACAAGTCAAATTGTCTGCATGCTTGAGCTTAGTATTTTACAGGGCACCCTCATTCTGGTGGTGTCAAACTCTGCCGATTTATAGACTTTCTCCCTTATAATTTTTCTACGCAGGGAAAATTCCCAAAGCAGAAATGAAGTGTTTTGCTTATAGAAATTGAACCATGCTAACATAATTTTTGTCACTAAATGCATATAGGGGTCTTGTAATGCAGATACTATCATGCCTTTATTTTTTGTTATATCAGCTTTCTGATGTAAACAATGGTCTCATATAAATTATGAGCAAAAAGTGATTTTTCCTTTGTCCCTTGTTTTATCTCCCCTTTTTCCAGTCCTCACTGATGGTCATAGTTGTCTTTTTGTCGAGGGATTAAACATCCATTGTTACAATTGGCAGAAAAATTATATATGTGACTCCTGAATGTCTCAGTTTGGCAGCCCTCTTATTCATCAATTTTTCACTATACAAGGTGCAAAATCTGTGAAAATCCTATCATATCCATTTAATTTTTGGACATGCAGTTCTTTAATCTTTTGTTTCTTGTGCAGAATTTCTAGCCAGTTCATCTTTTCTTGTACTGCGGCTGTGTGGGTATATTTCTTGGTTAGTGTTGATAGCTTCAACTCTTTGTAACAATCTCTACTTCCCACATTTTTGCTGCACACTTTTCTGTGATACCGTGTTTTAATTCTAAAACATTGTGGATTTAATGCAGTTTTCTTTTTCTTTTTCCCCTTGGCTACATGGTGCATCTGAACTTTAGATTGATGTTTTCCTTCACACATACAATCATTGACTTCATCTGCATTTGTCAGTTGATGATCTGATTTTTTATCTTTCACAGGCTCATTTGGTTGTGTTGTTGATCACGTCTTTTGTCAGTGTTGTTGGTTGGCAATGATTGGAGTCAAGTTGCCCACAAGGGGGGGCCCTCCACATGACTTGCCATATCTCTTCTTGGTTGTTGGATATGTGTGGACGGGAGTGATTTGTGAACACTTGCACATTCTTCCAATTGTCCTCTATACATAACATTGTTTATCAATGATCCAAACAACACTTCCTTGTCTTCAGCACTCAAACTTGTCTGATTGCTAGTCGATTGCATGATATTCCATCAGTTGATGAATGCATATAATATTTTAGGTCCCATGGCGAGATAAGCTTGCAAGTTGTGTTGTTAGATTGTTGGTTGATGGCAACATTGTTGATTCCCTGGGTGGCGATGGTTTTCTTGACTTCCCAACGGCAATACATGCTGAACCATCCTGTTGGCTTTTTTTTTTAGACTGTCTGCGGCTAGTTTTTTGAACTATTAGGTGGCAAACAGATAGTTGTCTCATTGATTGACAGACTAATATGTTGGAGATAATATTGCCTTACTACTTTTCTATAAGGTTGGCACTGCTTGTAATTTCTAATATTTTTCAATATTATGATGGCCTACTTTTGTAGCCAACATATCATATATTAGGGATTAACAATCTATTTATAAAGGCTATATCCCTTCACATTTAACCAATTGTGTGAATTATATCTTATTTTAGTGTTTGCCCTATTGGGTTACTCAACGTATCATTTTTCACTTCCTTAGAGTTCTCTTCTTTATTTAGTACTTGTATTTAGAATGGTTAAAGGTTATCGCTATTGGTACTTGTCTGTAAATTCCAGTTATCTGTCTTCCTGCTTCAATGACTGACAATTGCAACTTCTTGGTAGGTTTCCGACTTCTTACAGCTCCTCAATTGTAATAAAATTTACCTTTTTTATCATTTTAGGATGGTATTTTTCAAGTTTTGATGCATTTTGAACATTCTTATGCGAAGCACTTGCCTATTTCGCCAACTAGATTCTATTGTTGTCATTCAAATGGGGTACCCTTTTGTAATAGACAATTTGATGGATGACACAACTCAACAAAATTCTTAAGTGAACCTTCAATAATACCCAACATGCCCCAAAAAGGACTGAACTTGTGATATGCCCTAGGTGATTCCAACTTAATCACATAAATTTTGTCAGGATTTGTCTCCACACCTGCCTTAAAAACCACATACTTGCACAAGCAGTTTTCCATATGGTACTATCAATTTATGCATTTCTGGGGTTTAACACAATCTCTCTTTTCAATATGATATCATGCATTGTGAGGGTGCCCTTAAATTTTCTGCTTCCATTCCATTTATACATCAATCATTTAGGGAAAGTTATGTGTTTTCTAAGTGAATAGGCACTAATACATAATTACTTTGTAGTCATGCATCACTAGATTAACTTTATAACATTTCCTGAACAAACAATTGTACTGCAATTGGTGATGTTGGTTTTCAAATTTGGTTTTTATAACTGATTAATTCTGGTTTTCAAGCCATTGATGTCTGTAATCATATGTGCTTTCATAATACATAGGCGCTAATAATTCATTATTTGTTTATTTCTTCCTTCGGATCTTTTGATTTTTTTTTGTTTTGGCTTCAAATAGAATATCAAGTCGGAACACGTGGTTCAAATAGGGTTTGAAGTAACGCAGGAAAAAATGAATTTTACAAAACAATTCCTTATTATTGTGGGAAATGGCCCCATGGAAAGACTATGAAATGGAAGGTCCACAAGCCATTGGAGGACATTCATTAATCACTGAAATCCTAAGTAAGTTCCCACTAAAAAAAATGATGACATAAGCACATATAAGCATGATAGGGCCTACTTCAACCATTTCAATGCCAAGTTTGATGCCCATTTAGATCATAAAAATGTACAGAAACTTCATGGCAACTCTTGTCCATTTTCCTTATCATCATTTGTGCTTCATATCTCTCATATTGTGAACTTTCGGTTTGTAATGGGTCTGACATTTGTTACTATAACTAGTGGGAACAGATCTAGAATGTAGCAACTCTCCGAAGAATTTATTCTTGATCCTTCAAAATGCCATAGAAAGGTGGCAACCTTCTTTGAGGGTATTTTTCTGTTAACTTGATGAAGATATCTTTTAACTTTATTATTGTTGCTATGTATTTTTGATAAAGGTAACTGCCATTTATATGTTCTAAGGTTGTTACAACAGTTGACTTGAGGGCCAATCCATAAAATGTGTTGGGTAAAAGTCCTTACCCTAATTTATCATGGGTTATGCCTTTGTTTAATTGTGCTATGATGTTGTGAGATCTTTATTGTTTTCATTGCGTGTCCTTGTGAAATTCTGATGGATTTATGGTGAAAATGTAATTGCATGGTGGAGAATGTTGTTATATATATGATGCATTGGATCCCTAGAGCCTTGTCTTAGGATAGCAACCATAGATTTTGTGGGTGTGGAGGTGGTGAGGATAAGGCTATGTGTGTGTTGGATTGCATGAGGGATTATGGATGCGAGCATGGTAAATCTGTAAGTAGGAGCCTACCTGCTCTGCCCTGTCTGAAGTAGTTTTTGGAGTTGGGCAGTGTTGCTGTTGACTATTGTTCAGGCATGAGGGTCAGACGGGCCTTTGTAATTGGTCTCTAGGTGAAATTATGTATGTGAACCCATTATGACCTTTATGGGCTTTACCTTGTTTCATCCTTGGGGTGTGCCCTGTATTATTGTTTGTGTTGGCTACCTCCACTCTTGTTTTCTGTTACGAGTTTGACCCACATGCTTGTTATTCCTTGAGCTAACACCTGCATCATAAGGGCCTGCTATCGCTGAAGGTTACTACAGGGCTTTCCATTGTATGTATGTGCTGGATTGCATAAGGGGTTATGGATGCCTCATGAACATGGGCCTTCTTATTTGATCTCTAGGTTCAACTATGCATGGGAACCCATTATGACATTATATGAATGCTTTTACCTTGTTACATCATTGAGGTGAGTCATGTGATATTGTTGTGTGTGTTTGTGATGTTTTGAGCTAACACTTTGGTTACCTCTGCTGTTGTTTTCTATTATGGGTCTCATCCACATGCTTGTCATCCTTTGAGCTAACAGGTGCATCATAAGGGCCTGCCTTCACTCACAACTTGTATAGGTGATTACATTGGGATTTTACCATTCAAGGGATGGAGTGATTCCCTGAATGATCTAGTCTAATACCTAGGTCATCAGGACAGTCTTTACACACTTTAGTAGCTCTGGCTTGAGGTCTTTCATTATTCTTTTTGCATTCATGTAGGGTTCATGAATTGCTGTAGCATTTGATGTGCTGCCTTAGTTTTACTGTTAAATGTTTTTCACATAGTTGGGAACTGAGGATCAAAGAGGTACAACATGAAACTGGGAACTGATCGGTATACTATACAGTCATCATTCTCATGAAGCCTGTGAGAATTGTAATATGCATGGAGTGAAATGAGGCTCCTGTAGAGTGAATTTCGTTTCTACTGGCCAAAATAAATGTTTAACATGTCACCTTTATGGGTTCTTCCTTCTAAGGAAAGCCATTGATGTCAGGCAAAATTTTGTGCCTCATAGGATGAAAATATTTTGAAGATCAACATAATTATCAGATGGATAAATATCATAAGTTATCTCTGTACCTCTTTCTGGCAGAAAATCGGAAAACACCATGTATAGAACAGACAGAGTGTGATCTTGTCCCTTTAGCTGGCTTCCTTATATATTCAGTTAGGGTGCCTGAAACTGTTAAAATATCCAGTGGGAATTCTCTGGACTCAAGCTTAAACTTGATTTTTGGGGAGGTTTAGTTGTTGCAATTTGTAGTTGCCTCGTTTATTACGAAAGTTTGCTGACATGATATTTGTGGGCTGTAATGTGAATCAGTGCCTGAAATTTTTTCGTAAGCCTGTTTTGGTTAACAAGAATAGGATTTCCTGCAAATTTGATATGACTTGTTTTAGTTCACAGGTTTTCGACTTCTCATTTCTAGTGAGGCTTTCACTAAGCTATTGAGCATTTACTATTGAGTACTACTTCTGTCCTTTTGCAATCAACCAGTGTTAAGCTTTCTGCCATCTCCAACTGGTTTTTGTTTGATGTTGTCAGGAGATGAAACCTGATTATATTCAAATGCAAGTTGCAGAGTCCATCCTTTTTGTGGGAAAGGCTGTTAGAGTTCTGCGCAATCCAAGCCCATCATTTCAAAGTCAGGAGTCGGGATCCCATCAACAAGGCTCAAAGACTTTAAACAAACAGTCTGGACCAACAGGAGGTTTTCCTTTACAAAAGGAGTCCTTTTTGGCAGTGAAGAATTTACATGATGCCAAGCTTCTTCCACAATCTGAAGCTGATAGAATTGCTGCAATGCTTGAAGAGTTGAAGGTATATGTTATCACAAGATGAGGCTAATCAGTTAAAAAGATTCAGGGTTATATTGAAATCTTAAGGGGATTATGGATGTGGTAGTATATGCTTCACTTAAGTAAGCAGTACATATGGTCAACATTATGACATAATTTTAACTCTTTGTGAATTGTTTGTTTTAAAATATAGTTTTATATGTTTGTGCTTGAAATACCACTTTTGTGGTCATTTCATAGGGTCAGATGTAAATTTTCCATTTGGTTTCGATTTGTACATGCAACTAAAATTTAATGCATAAGTTTTTCTTTACTGATGCGTATGCAGGAGATGCCTGAATTCCACAAGCAGTCATTTGAATATGCAATTGATTCTATTCGCACTATTGCAGCTACACATCTTTGGCAGGTTTGACAAAGCAGAAATGTGTAGAATTGCAATTAGTTAGTTTGGAATATGAGGATATCCTTCAATATTGATTGGGATGTTTAATATTTTGGTTTCTTATGCTGGGTGTTTGTAGCTTGTTGTTATACATGCAGACTTAAATGGTCACTTGAAAGCACTTAAAGACTACTTCCTCTTAGCGAAAGGAGATTTCTTTCAGGCAAGTTCTATGGATCTGATTGTAACTGCAAACAGTTTGTTCTTTGTTAATCTAGGATGTGAGCATATATATGTGTACACCTTATGGTTAAAAAAATTGAAGGTGAAAGAAATTGCACCAGTGTTACACTAATTTTGTATTAAATGTGATAATAAGTAATTATTTGCAAGTGGAAATGTTTGCATGTGGTTGCAGTTATGGGGATTGACAGTCAATCAGATGAACCTATTACTGCCATGCGTATGTTCTTTTCTATGGGCAGGCATACTCTTTTCTATGCTCACGCACTTTGATGCTTGTGGCTATCGTTAACCTTGCTCTACGTTAGGATATGATTGCCAGTATATACGAATGCTGTATTAACAATAAAAACACAACTTTTGTTCCTTAAGATCGTGTACTCAGTATATACATGATGTTGTGTTCATGTGCAAATTTAACAATTTAATTTTTCCTTTTCATGTTTTGCTAGATGCACATGGGATCTATAAAAAGATAAGACAACAAAACTGATCCTTATGGATGTCATTCATTATGCCCAATTATTGTCAACATATATAGTCATACATCCTTTTTCAATGGGTTCCAACTTTGTCTATATTATCCATTAGGTGATTCCATGATCATTTTAATACTACTCCCCACTCCAGAAAAGGACAAACGAGAAAAGATGTCAACCTAATTATATGTTGTGTTTGCTGCTCGTTTTTAGCTTAGCAAAACTAACAATTATAAAGACAAAATATGATCTCTCCATATCCTTTTTGGACTATGATTTTTTCAATCAAATCTAATAGATCTTAGTGTATAGGACACCTTTATAGTTTATACAAGCCAAATTTCATTCCCATTCTTCTTTTTGTCATGCCATTCCTATAGGTAACAACTCTGCAACTTTTCATTGCAGAACAAAGTAAGAGATAAAGCATTGTAAATAATAATTAATTACCATAACTTGAGTCATCAGCCTAGGGTACTGATGGGAGTAGACCATATTCATTTTTTGCCATGTAGACTACAAATGCATAGGTTTAAAAAGTATTAGTAACAAAACATTTAGTACAGTGCACTTGTAGGTACCATTAATGATTACCGCTTTCTCAAACTCTATCTTTCAACTTGAACATGTGAGATAAGTCTTGGCAGGGCCAATTTCTTTATTTTGCAAAACTTTTTTCAAGAATGTTCCTATCTTGAAATAAGCATATAAGAGAGAAATAATATAACCAACAAATTTAATTAATATTTTAATGGGTATCAATGTTTTCTAATCTCACAAAAATGATACATAAAATGACTGATATGTCGCGAGCATATGATAAATGGAACAAATGGATATCCTTTAGAATTTGATGATTACCCACTGGTAACTATCCATATGATGCAATAGATTTCTTCCTGATCCTATATTAGCTAAGTCGCCGGATATGCCACAGACCCCTGCTGTATACGATACGGGAATGGATACAGTTTGGGTACACAGGGGATACAATGGGGATACGCATAGGGTACGTCCTTGGGCCTATGGATATGTCCCAGGACGTATCCGGACGTATCTAGAGGCCCAGGGACGTATCCTAGGCGTATCCACGTCATATCCATTGCTAGAAGCGTTTTTTTCATAGTTCCACGGCGTTTCGGGATGGGGGGATGGGTTTCCGGGATGGGGGGCCTAAATTTGGGGACAACAGTGGGGGACGGCGGGGGAGCGGTGCTGAAATACATATAGCACTTGAAAAATTAGATATAAAAAATGTATAAGGATTAAGCATATTGCATTGAACATCAACAATTTAATATTGTTATTTAATCATTTAAGTTTCAAATTTGATGCATTGAACAATGTACATTAACAATTTAACATCCCGACGGAGCGTGGCGGAGGTGGCAGAGCAGCTGGGGGATGTCCCCCTGACATCGCCGCGTCTCGGGGACGTCCACTTCTCGGAAACGACGGTTTTTTTTAATTTATTTTTTCAATTTTGCCCAATGAAAAGTCAAACACGGACTTCAAAATACAATTAAAAACAATCTAAAGTGGATTTTAAACCCTAAAAGAGGCTTTCACTCTCATTTTCATCAAAACAAAACAACACCACACCTTTCATTGCATTTTTACAATTTGTTCTCTTATCTTCATTTTTGCAATTGCATAGGATTGAATCTCTTTCCTTTTGCTAATCCTACACTAGAAGAAGCTTTCGTTCAGTGACATGGAGCTAGACAATGCTTCACACCACCTGCATAGTGGAGCTAGTGGTAGTGGCACTGCTGCTGCTTGTGGTTCTACTGAACCACATGATAATGCTTCTGACATAGCAGCCGAAGAGGAAAATGAATATAGTGATTCGTGAATCGTGAATATGCTGATTGTATTTAATTTTTGTCCATACACTGTAATATTTGTACAATGTACCTGCTATAATACCAATCTAAGATTGACCATTGAATATTATGATATTTGGCATTGAATTATGAGTATGTTTCATGATTATGTGGTTAGTTTTGCTTACATGGCTATATTTTTTATATTTTCAATTATATATATATATATATATATATATATATATATGTATGTATGTATTTGTATGGCTGTATCCAAAACGTATCCAAACCTCCAAAAAAATCCCCGTATCCACGCATCCGAATTTCATATATATATATATATATATATTTGTATGGCTGTATCCAAAACGTATCCAAACCTCCAAAAACATCCCTGTATCCACGTATCCGATTCTCATACCCATACCCGTACCCGTATCCATATCAGTAACTTAGTATATAAGTAAATACTGTAAAGCAACCCACTTAAAATTAATATTAATTAAATGAATCAATTATATAACATTCATACAGGCAACAGAAACTTATCATACTAATATTCTGGGTATTTACCCAAAGTCGAGGCTTAACCAAAACATTCTCTCTCATTCTACATATACAGACGGTCATTAGTTATGGTTATACTTGATGAATATAACATTTATCTCCTGAATTTGCATCATCGGGAATGGATCTTTGGCACTTTCCAAATGAAACACTTGTGAACGAAAAACTCCTAAACAGTCAGTTCTTATTTGGTTCCAAAACAATTAGTAAATTTCTGTCCCAAGAGGATTAATTCTAGGATGCAAAAGTAGTCTCCACTATGGCTGACAGTCTCCTATCATGCATGCATGATACAATCCTCCTCAAGAACCAGCTTTATCTCCTCAATAGCAACACAGTTTCCTTTATTAGAAATCGGCATTGAGTGTGCTATCATTCGTCTAGAGAAAAAATATGACATATAATGCTGAAATGTCATAGTGAGTTCTCTTTATGTCAATGTGCATTAAAGATCTTATGGAAAATCTTGAAAATATTATAACATATTTTTATTGTAGGTAGCCACGTAATGAGGAATTTCTATTTGCCACTATTTAGTACGGTGGGTAGCTTGTTGTTCTCAAACTCTTGATTGGATTTGTTTTTCCCCTTTAAGTGGTTAGCATGACTCTTGGGGATGCCTCAAGTGGTTCTAGGTGTTTTCCTTTGTACCGACGCTATTTTGCCTTCCTTTCTCTTTTGAATAACTCTGTCGTACATAGTATAAGCCTAGAGACATTAACATACTTACAGGTGTTCATAAGCTTTGGAAGTACTAGAAGATGATGGGTTTATGCATTAGTTTGTTAGTACACAATATATAGGTCCTATAACCTTTTCATAAATATGTGCTTTAAGCCTTGGACCTGTTGGTAAATGATTTTATTAATTGACAAAATAGATTTGCTACAGTATGTGGGACTAAGTCCCTCCTCTATTCTGAGGGGAGGTTCCCTCTATTCAATATTTACAAGATTTACACATTTACATGGAACATTGATATAATCTATCATTCTGATTTTAATGCGTGAAAAGGAAATAGGACAGATATACAAATTATTTAAAGGGATTTCAGAGCTTCAAAGAATGAAGCATAGAAAAGTGTGGTTCAAATTAACTAAGCATAGTATTGTAACTCTCAAGAAACTAATCACTTGCAATCACATATAATCCATTGAATAGCAATATCAAATTAATGAATCCAATAAAGACTCAAAATTTATTCACTAGTTTATATTATTTGCTCAACTTGGAACACAAAGTTTCACACATGAAATTATTAAATCTTAAGTCAGAAAACAGCAAAAAGGCCTTCATCCTCCTTCTGAGGATATCTATATATACTATGATTATATGTCTCAAAGGCATAGTTACCAAGTTCGGAAATCCAGATTCGTTCTTGAGGGCAAAAAAATCCGAAATCCCGAATTCTTGAAAAAGTTCGGAAAAATCCGATCTGGAATATATATATATATATATATATATATATATATATATATATATATGTGAGCATAGTTTTATAAATATGCAAAGCTGACAAATACAATGAAAAAATTAATAAAATAATATAATAGTTAATATAATATCATATTTATGGTTTCTGGGCGTTTTTTGCATAGTAAACCTAAAAAAATAAATAAAAATAAAAAAATTGAAAAAAAAGAGGGCTGACCAGACGAACTCAAAAAATCCGGATCTGGTCGGATTTTGTGCAGATCCGGCCGGATATGGTAACTATGCTCAAAGGTGGTTTACATAACTATGATAACTACCAAATAATATCACAAATTTCAAATTTCCCCTGGATGGGGACCACAAAATGCCATGCAAATTCAGAGGTAGATGACTGGGACTTCTTTGGATCTTCCACTTCACTATGCTGGGACCTGCTAACACCATCCACATCAACATTTATTATCTGACTCAGACTTCAACTTGAAGTTCCTGAAATACTCCACAACCTCCTGTACCTTCATTCATCAGAAAGGTTGTCATCCACGGAAGCCATCACTGTGCCTGATGAGTTCATCAATAGCAATTTTTGACATTGCAACTACATCTAAAGGAGCCTTTCCCATAACTCTGTTTCTGTGCGTAGATCCTTAGATGACCCTTTCATTTTTCCATATCAATTTTGTAGTTTATTACAACACTTGACAATCTCATTCAGAGCATTCAACTCATAGGTGGAAAATTTTTCAACCAAGTCTTTTGGTAGTGACCAATTTCACCAACCTAAGGAAGAGTCTTTTTGTCAATGAAGATTTATGAAAAATCCTGATGATGACCTCCTTCTACGTGACATGGTTCAGAAGATACTCAATATATGGGCTCAAACTAACCACATAATCTTTGTGATTTGCTTCATAGTGTTTTGATATGCAGATGTAAGCTGTCTCATGACTCCAACTCTTTTTGGCTTGGGAAGAAGAATATCCTGCACATTATAATCGACCATAACCATGTCTTGCTTACTCTTTGCAGAAGTTGGGGTAGCTATCTTTATATGAGTCTAACCCAAATCATCAATCCTAAAAAATCTCTTGGATTTAGCATTTTACAGGGTCCTTGTCCTCATATAAGCCTCATAATATTTTAGATTTGTTACAGTTACTTTTGGAGACAAGTTCTTTGCACTCAATAAATCTTTACATGCATAGAAACCAATTTTTATGGGGAAATGAACACCTTTTTTATGCTTCTCAAACAAAATCTGGTGAACCTTAGCAAGTTGTCTTACATACTCAGTCAAAACCACATATCATCGGCATACCTGGGAAACATATATGGTCAGCCAATGAAACCACAGACATGAATGCAGGTGAAACTTATAAATTGAATAAACCAATAAGCCCACTTGGAGATGACCTCCTAAGCTTTCTCTTAAATGCGAATGCTGCTGTTTTTGTACAACCCACAGATTGCCTGAAACACAAAAGGCATTGTTCACCCTCTTGTAATGCTTCTTGATTTCACTGTTTTGTAGCTAAGGGTAGTAGTCAGATTGTTTGGCCAGCGGACAATCATCCGTTAGTGTTCAGGCCAGTGAGGGTCATCTTCCTCGCCAATGGATATACCAAATATTTGGTCATATAATACTGCTTCGTTTCTTTTACCTCGAGTAGCTGTTCATGCAAGGAATTACTGATGATTTTGGCCCATTTCATTACTTGTCCTCCATCAAGAATGATGGGAATGCAACTATACATCTAAGAGTGATTTTTTTTGGCATTAGAACACTCAACAATCCTATTCAGGAGAGTAGTCATATCGGCAACCACATCATAAAAAATGAGCGAACCAACACCTTAGACAGCCTTTTAAACCACTATTTTCTTTCAGCTAATTTATGTTGAGAAACTTCAACCTTACACGGGGTATTCATTGCAAAATTCTAAACATATGGAAAGGTTAGTTTAGAAACTTGTTCCATTGGAGGAATTATTAGCAGCAACTCGAGCAAATCAGTGTCCAACTCCAAAACCACTTCCCCTGCTTTAGACACAATTTGTCAAGTGTCGGGATTGTAAAGTTCAGCGGCTGCAAGAACAAGCTCGGGGCTATGAAGAGCAATGGCGAAACCTGCAGCCTCAACCAAGGTTGAATCCCAAAGATGAAAGTAGGAGTTACCACTTTCTTGGTGCTTCAACCTCTCGTGCAAGTCCTCCAAATCAACGTGCATGACAATGGTGTCTATAATTTATTCAATGTCTGACAATGGAGCCTTATGTGGCTTATGTGCATATACACGAGAGCCACTAGATCCCGATAATCCTGATGAATCCATGCTTTTTTCATTTATATAAAGGTGAATTGGAAATATTGGGAACTCGTGGTCACTATGGAAGTCCACAATAGCCACGAGGTTCTGATAACCCTGATAAATTCACACATAATTTTTTTGATGTCAAATTTGAACAATTGGGAACGGAAGAGATGGATGGCTGTGATGAAGATACATGAAAGCCATGAAAAATTGACAATCCTGATAAAAACTTGGATTTTTTCTTTCCTTTTTATGGACAAAAACAAGATAAAGACCTACAAAGACGATCATAGGGGTGATAAAATTTAGACCTTTCTCGACATAAGAATGCAGACAACATGTGCAGATTTGAAAACTTTGAAAAGGGGTCTCAAAATTTTGGGACTTCATTCAAATTTTGAGACAACGGGACCATAAACAGAAGCTGCATCAAATATAGACTAATAGAATGAGTTTACCTTAGGGGTTTTAAAGAGAGAGTCAGACATTACCAGCATCAACCTATGACTCTCATTGCCTCTGAATCCGGAAACAGTTATGTCAAGACTGTTCATCAAACTCCATTAAGGTAACTTCAGATCAAAGGAAAATCCAGATGAAGCAGGCCACGTCACTGGAGCCCCGAATTCTCTGTGATTTTTGTATACGACGTTTGAAAGGTGAATCCTTGTGATATCCAACAAGAAGAAGTAAGGCACTTTCCTGGTTCTCATGCATCTATGTTAAAGAAATCAATTCTCACCTGTTCATGACAGCTTGAAGCATTCCTAGAGAGTATTGCACCACTACAAATCCAACTGGCAATAGAGATAACCCAACTCTCATTTGGAGACATCATGTGTTTTGGCTCGTTAAAAAGCTATCCTATAGGACAATTAACATAAATCCAAGCACTGCAATTATGGACAGCTGTCTGTTTATTTTCCTTCGTGACATCTCACTGCATGAGCATATGTGCCATTTTTGAGTTCTTCCGCTTGAAGTTTAGTGAGATCCTCATCCAAGGTGTTGTTGAGAACTGACATAACCTGTTTTTGGCTCTCAAGACTCGTATACTATCATAAACAGATAGAAAAAAGATCATCAATGTGACATTGGCTGTCACCCGAGCTTGTTCCAAGGTGCGATGTGTTGTGAATGAAGTGTGGACCAACCTTTATGGAAGAAATGGATTTTTGACCAAATTTGGATCTTATCCCACTTGTTCTGAATTTAGACATTTTCAACCTTCAACCAATCCCAAATGGAGTCAGGGGTACCGGCTTTGAGCCCTGCAACTTCATCTTGCAAATCTATTGATAGTATAGGTTGCATCTTTAAGAGTGAAGGATGGCTGTGATTGTGCCTAGAGAAGCTTCAGCAGGACTTCTTGTAGTTGCCGTTTGGCTTTGCATTTTTTGCTGCAATCCACTGAGATAGCATCTGAAAGTAGTCCCTTTTTCTTTATCCTTGGTACTCAACACATGAATTGGTAAAACTTCTAACTGCAGCTTGCAAACTTCAAAGTTCAGCCCCAAAAATTTCCTTTTTTTTAGATGCAGATCTGAGCTGACTCACTCCTACAATGAACGTGTAGGGTGAATGTAATCAATCCCAGGAAAGGAAGGCCTCTAAGAAGGACCCACATGGCAGGAAGGACACCAAATTTTCATAAACTATCATCAATATCAAATTTCAAACTCGGTCAACTTCCAGTCTCTGGAGTTGCCCAAAACAAAATGGTAAGATGTTTTAGCCGTTAGGGAAGTGAAGTGGAAGTTTCCACAGTATTTCACACGTTCTCAAAGAGGACAATCTGCCAAATATCATCCTGGTAAGTGTAGTCAGTCTCCACATTTGCAGCTCTGAAGGTTCTCAGATGAACTCTCAGACGCCACAGACACTTTGTAGGATGTTTTTATGTTTATGTATCACCTGATGGCAATCTCTTTGTTAGAACAATTGCTTACAGACCCTATTACTATTTTTCTGTCCTTATGTCTCTGCACCATTGAAATGAATTCTTGTTATGTCCTTACATCACACAACATCTTGAAGGGCATCTTAGCTTTTAAAAATCTTAATGTACCATGCATGGTCCCCTGGAGACAGGAGACACATACTGGGACAAAGATACCATTGTTAAAAAACGTGGCAGGGGGGTACTCGGAGACCACAAAATATGAAACAAAAAAAAAAATTAGATACTAAAAACTTAAAAGGTTTAAATATATACACATTTCAGAATTTTAGTGTTAGCGTCAAATATATAGTCTGTAGCTTATTTGCACAAGCTACTACCATGGATTACCCCTTTTACCCATTTTAATCAATTAATGAAGACTCTTTTGCAAATAAACATCTTAAGCCTTATTCTTGTCTTCTCTTCTTACCAGTACCATTTTAGGATTTGATTAAAAAAATTCTGCTACAGAAATACTCGTAAACTTTCATGCAAAAACTAGGAATACAGGTCTATTAGTGTTTCTCATAAGGTCTTTCAGATCTTGCCAACCAGTTATTAGCACTTGAGGAAAAATTAAATTAAATTTATCTTTTCCTATTTTCTATGGACGTTTTCAGCTGACATATGGAGATGCCAGGCAGCAGTATTTGAAATCTCCTGATGTCTGGAGATGTCCCCATATGCATCTCCGAGATGTGGACGTGTTTCTGATATAGGAGATGATTATCAGGGGTTAATGTACGAGTTTCTGGGTGACTATATGACACTATGGCACTATGACATGACACCTTTTGTTTAGTGCATAATCAAGAGATAAATTCTTTTTTGATAAGCATAATAAAGAAAATTCTGAGTTAATATATAAAAAATAGTACAGAAATTGCAGATACAAAAACATCGGCTATTTCCTGAAGATCTAGAGTATAATAATGTAATTATTGACCTGAGATTGTAGTAAAGGCTGTTACAGGCCCGGATTAAAATTGTTACAGTATAATACTAGTTTCCACCTGCTTCAGATTTCTAGCTTTCTCTCTGATACAAGACAGATTTCTAGATGTGTCCAGAGCCTCTTTTTTTTTCATAAGACTGGTTAATCTTTCTGTCAAGATACAAAATTTAACGTAATTGTAAAAGACACCTGGAAATATTAATATGCTGCTAAAAATGACTGCAGGCGCAAGATTTGTCTGATACTAGTGCTTTATGAGGTCAATATGCTAGAAACTGGAACTCTTTTTGTGTCCCCCAATATGCAGACTTGGAGAAAACTTGGACAATAAGAGATATCACGCTGAGAGATATATTCATCAGTAAGATTATGGAGAACTGATGGTAGTGGTTCTTTGGTTTTAGAAACTTTGATCTAAAGGAAACATTGAAGTTTCATTAGGGACTGTTAATTTTTGATAGACAATATGAATTTGTTATTGTGATTTTGTTGATTTTTAATGGTTTGCGAGGCTTCCAACCATGCAAATTGGATCATATACTATCTTTAAAAAGAAATCAAGCAAGTGATGTCTATGCACTGCTGTCTTATTTTTCAAGTTTCATTGGAACACAAGATATAAACAATTGATTATCTTGTAGTGCTTTCTGGAGGAGAGTCGTTCTTTGATGCGTTTACCACCTCGTCCAGGAAGTGCTGAGGCAGACCTCAAAGTTCCCTTTCAACAGGTAATATTCATTATTTCATGATTACGGTCTTTTTTATTTGATTGTTTTGTATCATTTCAATTATTTTTTTGACTAGTTTTTCACAACTTGTTTCTTCTGAATTTATCAAGGGTTATGAACTTATGGCTGATCAAAGCTTAGTTGCTTCTTGTTGTGATAGGCAATCCTTACCTCTTTATCCCTTTATGTATAACAAGTATCCTGCTGCATTCATGGAAACTGTAGAACAACACTTCTAGACAGATATTTATCTAGTAACGAAATGTGTTCTGCTTGGTTAGAGTATGTTATTGGCTAATGCTCATGCAATAATTTTCATCTAAAGCTAATTTTTGTTTTTCAAAAACAACTATATTATTCCTAACTAACTTCCTTGACTAGGATTAAAAAAATACGTAATTAATGTAGTATATGGCAATGCATATGCACTTGCATCTTGGGTAGATTCTATTCACTGTGAAATGTTTCTTGTTGGTAATGTAGAATAATATTGTTTAGACATTTGGTGGTATGCTAGTACATGTTTAGTTAAAGATAGCATCGTAAGATTTTGTGTCTCAATAAGGGGTTTTCCATTCTCATTCAGCAATTCTAAATGCCGCATTAGGGTGCATGTAATGTAGTAAATGGCATTGCATATGTACTTGCATCTTGGGTAGATTCTATTCACTGTGAAATGTTTCTTGTTGGTAATGTAGAATAATATTGTTTAGAAATTTGTTGTTATCCTAGTGCATGTTTAGTGCATGATAGCATCTTAAAATTTTGTGTCTCAATAAGGGGGCTTCCATTCTCATACAGCGATTCTGCAATGGGGCATTAGGGTGCATGCTGTATGTTTGATACTGTTGGCAATCCTATTTATTGAAATTGAAGTGGGCACCAACAGTACCCATCCATGCCAGCAAATGGGGAAGCCATCTAAAAACATATTTTAAACTTAAGACATCCATTAATATGTTAAAAGTAGTTATGGTGGATGATTACACTATAGCAAGAATGAACCTACCTTACCTTATCGAAGTCACTAGAGTTGTCAGATAATGTATGCAAATGTGGCCACTTGAAAATTGTTTTTATTGCTTGGGCAAATATAGTATTACATAAAGTAATGGAAAATGTCTGCAATATTACATTCTGTTTTTTGACTTTGGATGTACAATTTCTGAAAAACAAAATAAATTTGAAAATCATAGGATTCATGACGTGATTTCAGAAAGCTTCATGAATATCCATATTAAGAATCATCATTAAAATAAATGCAGTAGGAAGTCCCCAGTGTTGAGATAGGATGCCTAATTCCTTTTTTCCTTAAAGTTTAAATGATTAGGAGGCTCTCCAAATGATATAAAATGCTCAATCATGGAGTTATAATAATCATTTCTCATAAGACTTTCTCAGATTTCTTGTGGTAGAGATGTGGGAACCTCCTCAAAGGAAAGAATAGCATAAGGGCTCTTGGTCTTTAGGAGAGTAGTGTGGGTGCATCCTTTTTCATTTTTCATTATCTCCATGCTGTCATCATCTTGTTCAGTGTTCGCATCTCCATCAATAGCCAGTAAAACAACACCATCATGTCCTCTATATTTACCCTCTAATTGGGGTTCGCTATTGCTTACACCTCGACCTCATCTCCAAACTATATATAATAATAGTAGGCTGTCGGGAGGGTGCCTGAAGGCCTTTACATTGATTGAGTGCCAACTATCTATATATAGCCGACCTCAACCTATTGGCTGAGTGGTTTACTGCGCTCACACCTCAATCTATTGGTTGAGTGCCTTGATCTCCTCCCCCTCAATCTCCTTTGGTCGGTGCGAGGGGCCTAAAGGCCCTTGGACTCCCGAGGTTTGCATCTGTGCTATCCTCGTTGGCAGCTCTACTATCTATCTCTCCTTTCTTTATCTACTTAATCCTATCCACACTATCCATATTGGCAGTATTGTTTCCAATCGCCAACAAGTGCCCCTCTCCTCAGTGGCAGAAAACAGTATTGGTTGGCTCCCCTCTCCTTGTGGCGAAGAACACCATTGGTCAGTCCCCCTTTCCCAATGTGAGGGTTTTAATCGATCCGGATGGATGGAGATGATATGAGTGACCAGTCATATCACATATATAAAGGATGGATGATGGATGCGAGTATCCATACATAGTTCCTAGTTCCTCGGGCTTGGCCAGCAGGAAAACCTCTCAATAAACTGCCAAAAATCTTCAATGTTGACCAAGTACATGCTAACACCATTAAATATTTTATCATAGTTTTCTTTCCTAGCTCGGCTTACCTGGTAGTTAGGAACATACTTCAACAATTGTGTAGATGTTGAAATGTGATCTATGGCTAGGGGACAGTAAAAGATTGGAAACAATTGTTAAAATGGTGTGCTGGGTACAAAATAACACCAAAGAAAAGGAGAAATGTAATTGGCAACCAATTGGGATGGAGTCAATTTGCATCTTTTTTGGGAGACAATCAATTTGTGTCTTTCTTGGGAAGACTCCAAAAAATGATCAAAAAAGGAAATGGTGTTGGCATCGGTATGCAACTCTGACTAGGAATGTTATATGCAGGGTGATTGAAGGTTTTGGAATTAGCTAGAATTCTCTTTGGCCAATCCAACTAATAATTCATGGATACCCACCATATGGATAGTGTATGGTATTTTCTAATGATGGCAGCCCTTAGATTCATTTGGTTGTCTTTTTTATTGTGGCCTTCGTTGATGTTCACCCTTAGATTCATATGGACAGTGTATGGTATTTTCTAATTCTTTTTAGTGTGTTGCCTATGCTCTTTATTAGTTGGTTCAATGAACAATTAGACCTTGCCATTAGGTGAAATCTATTATTGATCTTGTTGGAACTTGTTCCTTTGTTGTTCATTATTCTTGGAGTGTGAATCTTGTTCCGACTGTGTAATGCCCCCTTTTCCAAATTAATTAAATCTAAGGACACAAAGCCTATTTTTATTTCCTGTGGGTTAAGGGGGAATTAAAAAGGGAAATAATATTACAATAATTTATTAAGTTGTCCAAAAAGGTACTTTAAGTTATAACTTGGAAAAATAAAGGCACTTAGTGTATTATTTATTGAATGGGGCCAAAAAAACAAATATTGTATACATGGCCAAAAAGGTAATTAATAATTATAAGGTGGAAAAAGGTGAATATCCAATGAAAAGTAATATTAATTACTTTTAGGGTTTCTGATGAAAAAAGCTTATTAAAAGAATTGATTGGAGGGTTAATCATCCATTCATTCAAACACTTTTAAAAAACCCTTGTTTTGCAAGTCTGAGGCAACAGTTTCAATATTTTACAGAGGATGAAAATTCTCATGTGCACAAGCTTGGAGACGAAAACCCTTAAACCCATTTGGTAATTCCATTCAGGGATTACACCAAAGCTTTCAGATTTAGAGAAAATCCATCACACAGGTACAATTATAAAAATATTCTCTTGAATTGACATTTCAGCTTGATGTCACTATTCGTGACATCACTATTCACTTTATTATTCACGTCGTCACTATTCACTTCTATACTTGCAATTACAGTCTGCTGTACCACCTGTAATACACTTCTATCCTTGGTGTCATTATTTTTAGGGAAAATTTTGTTGACATCACACTCACAAGGGTTTATTATCATTGCTAGGGATTTGTCGTGCCTTCTAGTAGGGTGCCATACTTCCAAACTTCCTCTTTCAGTTAGGGTTTCAGTAAAAATTCAATTTTCATGCTTTATATGTAGTTTCAGGTTAGGGTTTGATTTAATAAATTCATATTCAGCATATTTGAATAAAAATTGCAATTGGGTATTTTTAGTTTTGCACATTTTAGTGATTTATTATTATTTAGGGTTTATACCAACATTGGTTTTAAGAGAAATTCCAAAAAATTCAGAATTTTGATAAAATATAAAAAGGGATATTTCAGTGGTATCATAGTTGTGATCTTGCCAGCCTATGAATCATGGTGTTATTTTTGGAGAGAACTATGGTGGATGATGTTATTGCTAGTTATGTTGAATATAGAGCTCTTCCAATAGAGAATCAGAAAAAAATATCTTTTCTTAACTTCATGAAATTGATGAAGACAAGAAGTGAACAAGTGCACTATGAGGATGTGTTGTTAGATGCAGACTCAAAAGAGCTAGAAAAGAAAGCACCATTCGCTGATTGCACAAAGATTTCAACAAAAAAAAGTGCATAAATCACTTACATGAGGCAGATTTTAATGATCCACTATCAACAACAAAAGTGGATCCTTGTGTTGAATAGAAACCAGTTACATTGCAGACAAGCACAAAGGATGTAACGAGGACCCCAAAAAGGTGTGAAGAATGGCTAAGAAGAGCTAAGGAAGCTAAATGGATAGTCATGCAAGAAAAACAACACCTACAAAAAATTAGAGAAGGTAAGCTCTGGAATCATCCTTATGACAGATTTGAAGATAATAAGACTATTTCAAATCAAAAGGTGTATGAGGTTGATTTGCACAGTAACTAGGTTGAGAGGCATGCGCCTGAGAAAAATGCCTCACCAGACACTAATGGTGGGTTCCAGTTTGTTGAAATTTTCAGGTTAGCAACTAAAGAATTTACCATCTTGTTGTGGTTTTCATTGGATGGAACCTTTGTTCTAAGGGTGACATCAACTCATAAAATTCACAAATGTGTTCGTGAGTTCATACAACCAATGGTGATTGGTTATGAGAATTTATTGCACTCATTGAAGAGTGAAGGTGCTTTTGTCACTTTTGAAAAAGGGAAAGAGAAAGGTATCCTCACCATTGTCTCGGGGCAGCTAGTATCATCAATACCACAGACCTTCAATGCTTCAATGTTTGATATTTCAAAAGAATGAAAAGAATGACACACATTGGCAGGAAGCCGCGTGTGGCTTTTTGCTCAGAGGAATCAAGCATGGGCTGTTCCAAAGTCTTTCAACAAAGTTCATTGGGTTGTTGAATAGTTGTTGGTGACGTAGATGCATGATGTTTTGATTGCACGCAACCAAGGTCAAAAATTTGAAATGATATCCAGAGGGGCATCTGAGGAAGTTGAGGACTCCAAGACACTTGATCCAACAAAGGCACAACTTTATCTTGCTCCCACTGTTGATTTGAACAACATTATGAGCTTGCATGTGATTGCTCTTGGGAGTTTATTGAAGATTTCCCACAATTTGAAAATTTGGGTAGTTGGTCACACCAATTCCCAAGGATGATATGGGATCCAGGTTATGGGAGCTTTGAGTTTACAGCTTGTGGAGGCTTTTCAGCTTCCAATTGTATTAGAATAGTGCAACAAAAGCATGATGAAGAGTTTTTGAGATTGATTAGGGATCCTGGCATTGACAGAAAAGTTCAGGTTGGAGGAGCTGGCCCACTTCACAGGTACATACTCTAGATTACATGGACATTACATCTTGATTTATGACATTGGCATGGTGATACTAGAGCATATGAGTTTGCAATCGCTTGAGGGCAAACAATTATGGGAAGGGTGGATTGTAATGTCCCCTTTTCCGAATTAATTAAATCGAAGGACCCAAATCTTATATTTATTTCCCGTGGGTTAAGGGGGATTAATAAGGGAAATAATATTATAATAATTCATTAAGTTGTTCAAAAAGGTACTTTAAGTTATAAATTGGAAAAATAAAGGGACACTTAGTATATTATTATTGAATGGGGCAAAAAAACAAATATTGGATACATGGCCAAAAAGGTAATTAATAATTATAAGGTGGAAAAAGGTGAATATCCAATTAAAAATGATATTAATTATTTTTAGGGTTTTGGATGAAAAGAGATTATTAAAAGAATTGATTGGAAAAAGTGAGGGGTCAATCATCCATTCATTCAAACACTTTTACAAAACCCTTGTTTTGCAAATTTGGGCAGCAGCTTCAATATTTATCATAGAGGACAAAAACTCTCATGTGCACAGGCTTGGAGACGGAAACCCTCAAACCTATTTGGTAATTCCATTCAAGGATTACATCAGAGCTTTCAGATTCAGAGGAAATCCATCACTCAGGTACATAAAAGCTGATTTATTGTTGTATATGGGGTTGCAATACTTCAAAAAATTATTAAAATATTTCCCCGAAGTGACATTTCAGTTTGATGTCACTATTCATGGCATCACTATTCACGTTGTCGCTATTCACTACTGTACCTGCAATTATAGTCTGCCATACCACTTGTAGTACATGTCTAGCCTTGGCATCATTATTTTTAGAGAAAATTCCACTGACATCACACTCATAGGGGTTTATTATTGCTGCTAGGGATCTGTTGTACCTTCCAATAGGGTGTCGTACTTCCATACTTTCTCTTTCAGTTAGAGTTTCAGTAAAAATTCAGTCTTCATTCTTTCTATACAATTTTAGGTTAGGGTTTGATGTAATAAATTCATATTTAGCATATTTGAATAAAAAGTGCAGTTGGGTATTTTCAGTTTCGCACATTTCAGTGATTTAATATTATTTAGGATTTACATCAACATTGATATTTAGAAAAGTTACAAAAAATTCAGAATTTTGATAAAATATAAAAGGGGATATTCCAAACTATGCCTAGTGATGGATATTTATTGCAGTGGGGATGTTGTTCAAATCCTCTAATTGCTCATATTTAATAACTCCTATTAGAAGCATGGCCCAAGTTTGCAAGCATAACAGCTGCCATCTTGACTTGTCTTGGAATATGTGAAAGAAAGAAACAAAAACATATTATAGTAATGTCCAGGAATGACCAAAATAGATTAATGGGACTCATAAAGTACAATCAGTTATAAAATAGAAGTACTAGGATAAAAGGACCATAGATTATGAAAAGTATTTAAACGCAGAGTACAAAAGAAGGTGAGCAAAGCAAAAAGGGGTAAACAAAAAGTGGTGAAACGCCTTAAAGAAACATGGAGCTGATCAAGCAAGAGACTATGAAAGCGTACTAGTGTTGTCATGCATCTGCAGCAAGGCCTAAACCATAAGAATCAACAATAGTGTTGTCTAAACCTGCGAAAGGGGCCTAGCAAGTCCTGAGCATTCTTCCATGGGAATGTCCAATGTTGAAGGTGCTAGGAGCAACAATCCTAGATGGAAGTCGAGTACTCCCCCTAGAGCCCTTCCCATCATCCAAGATAGATGAATTGCTGTTGGCAAAGAAACAAATAGTAAGTCAGTGAGATTATATTCTGAATTTAATTGATGATTCATGTTCTTGTAATAAATTTTATGGATTCCAAGGGAGCATTGTAAGTTTGCTTCATTTCTCTAGTAGGCTCTAAGTCACAAGGTTCAAGTTCAAATTCGAGTTTGACGAGGATAAAATTTGGTTCAAATTCGCATAACGTTCGAAAAAAAATCATCATTAAGTTCGAACTATAAAAAATTATAAATGATAAACCAAAAACATAAAAATACATAAAATATAAATAATATAATATCATAAATATAATTTATAAATATAAAATTAAAAAATATATAAATTTTTATTAAGCAATTTTTTTATTGCTTTAATTAATTTCATGAAAGCTTTAATAAATATAATTAATTAAAGCAATAATCTAAATATAAGCCCCCAAGGGTTAGCTTGAGTGGATGGGAACAATGACTTAGGTTACCCAGGTCCCAAGTTCAATCCTTGATTTACCCGTGATGTGTGGAGTGGGGCATTTGCACATCACCTACATTCTAAAGTGGCCATGGGGACACCTTGAGGTAAGGGTCGAACTTCTCCATGTGTTCCATGCGGATCATAGCGGGGCGATTCGGTTGCAAATTGTTCGGCGGACATTACGGACCCAGGCCCAACCCCATAAGCTTCAGATGTAGATTATTACTATTTTTTTTTGCCAATGAGATGTAGAAGGATTGGTGAAGTGGTTTGGCTATGCCCAACCCCACCCAAGTTCGAATTTCAGAGGGCGTTTATAGGCTGGATGTGGTCGCTTACTCGATGGTTTCAATGTGATCAAAGTATTAATGGTTCTATAGTTCTTTTGGGGATTGGGCCCTCGGTTTGTGCCCTAGAACTGTTTATAGCTCCGGTCAAAAAGCTAAGCACCGATCTAAAAAAAAAACCTAAATATAATATAGTTAGGTTGGAAATTATTTATATATATACAAAAGCAATAAAATATCACAAAAGGTTTAATTTCCAAAACCTAACTACCCTACGAGTTTGCAGCTAACACACGGTGGAAGGCAAAAGAAGACAAAAGGAAGAAGATGAAGAAAGAGTGGTCCCGTGACGAGTGGCAGCCTAAAAAAAAAGGTCTACGGTGCACACTATAGGGTATCCCGACACCACAAAAGATAAGTTTTCCTTTTTACATGTCAAGCTGCAGGGTATCCTGTACCTATTGACGAAAGTGCAAAATGCCATATGAATAATGGATGTTACGTGAAGTGACGGGAAATTGATTTTGATTCGTTAAGCAATCCAATAAGTAATTTGTGTCTGTAGAAGGTCGTAACCAGTCATTCAAAGACAAGATTTTGCTAGGTTTATTAAGGCATGCATTGTTCTTACCCTTTTTGTGTTGCGCTTTTGTGCCTGCATTTTTTCTTGCCTTTTTTTGGGTGAACATCAACGAATTCGCTGGATTTTTCTTCCATCTCAAAAGTTCGATGAATTTTGAGCTTTATTCAAGAAATTCGCCGAACCTTGTGACTTAGAGTAGTCTAATGATTAGACTCGAATGCTCTTTTATAACCACCTTGATGACACAAAAATCTTACTGCCTATAGTCCCATGTGGCTGCATGAAGCCCAACCTCATAATTGGTGCAGTTTCCTGTATTGAATGCATAAAACAATAATACTTTGTGTTTGGACCAATCCTCCAGTACCACATCTGCCTGGGTTGTGTTTGGATTCACCTCCGAAATTGATTTTTTACATAGCCTATTGATGGTGGTTTTCAATATGGCATCTCTTCTGTTCTAATATGGAGTGGTTTATAGCAATAGGCTACGTTGCTAGGAAACAGAAACTGAAACGGATATGTTATTGATGGTGGTTTTCAATATGACATCTCTTTTGTTCTAATATGGAGTGGTTTTTAGCAATAGGCTACGTTGCTAGGAAACGGAAACTGAAACGGGAATGGAAACATATCCGAAATGCGGAAATGTGGATTTTCAGAAACCCTTGGGTAGGAAACATCATGGAAACATTCATACAGTATATTATAAAAAATTTAAATATATATAAAAACAATGCATGATATAATTTTTAGTCCATAAAAAATAAAACACCTAAAAGCTGCTGCTAAATTCCTTCTTGCTCTTGTAAAAGATGGCAATGGATGCCGTCAAACTCCTTGCTACTCCTTGTTGCAACGGCTGCCTCCTGAAATCCTCCTTGCTCTTGTAAGAAACAGCAATGAAATCATAAATGAGAGTGTATTTTGCCATTGCATATAGTGTGTTTATATAGGTTTAATGTCGTGTGTTCTAGAAGTTAGGGTTTTGTTTTAGCTTTCTTTAATTTTTTTGACTTTTCAAAAGACTTGTGCCACCTGAAACACCCGGTCACGTGTTGGAAACATACAGAAATGACAATGTACTAGAAGTTTTGTCATTGTATTAGAAGTTTTAAGGTTTTTGTTTTAATGTTTATTTTTTATTTTTTGATTTTTTTAAAGACTTGTGCTGCCCGAAATTCCCGGTCACCTGCCAGAAATGGCAGTGCCGTTTCCATACGTTTCCAGCATGTGCCTGGGCATTTTGTACCCGATATAATTCCAGACAGAAATGGTGGGTGGGGAAGGGGTGGCAAGTGGCCGGGGGGTAGGGGGAAGGCAGTGGCGTTTCCCTGCAACATAGACAATTGGCAATCTGCCATGAACTTAAAATTGTTGCTTCCTGTGTACATTAGTTTTATTCCCTGTTTTGTTAAAAGAGCCATTCATTAGTGCTAGTCAATATGTTACGAAGAGTATATTCTAAGGGCCTGGTGTCTTCACCGAATATGTTATGAAGAGCATATTCATAAGTGAGAATTTTTTCATAAGCAGCAAGGCACTTAAAGCTGTAAGTTTCTGGCCATACCTGATTTTCTATATTAGTTTCCAAATCGTGTCTTTGTTTGTCTTAGTGGATTGCTGCAACAGTGATTTGTAGTGTTTGAAAGTAAAATCCCTATTTCTACTTGACCCTCATTCGATTGTCTGTTTATAAATAAAGTGAACTTTCCTTGTTTTGTAATTTTGAGATGGGTATTTGGGATACTCTTTGAATTTCTCTGTTATCGTGGTGTATGGCTGAAATGGAATTCCATCTTATTTAAGTTGTGATTATCGCGTCAATTGCTTCCATTTCTGGCATTCTTTAACCTTTTCTATTGTGGAAAAAAATGTTTTAAATATTACCATGCTGTATTTTTTTCCCAAAGGTCCCTGCCAATTCTTGGCATTTTTCCTAAAATAAAGAAATAGTTCAACCCCTTGTTTGATTGAAGATTTAGTTTTGAACTAATATTACTCCAAATTAGAATTGTTCTTAAAAGCATAGATTGCATAACCAGTGAGTACTTGTCGGTTACTTGGGTACTCGTTGGAAAAAACCTAAAACGAATAACCGTTGCTCGAACTTGCCATATTTTTTTTAATTGCCAGTTTTTACCTTTAGGTGAGTACTCACGAGGACTCGCCTGCAAGCTTGTATGCATGATTATAGATTCTTGTAATTTGTATTTGTAGATTCTTGTTGTATTCGCATGATTATGCGATTTTGTACTTTGTTTGCATTCAAATCTAATAGAAAACACTTTCCTAACGTTTTATAGACTCATCTGATGATACATTATGGCATTATGGAACTCTAATTTTTATAAATTTTATGTTTTTTTTGATAAATTAAGTAATTTTTGCCTTTGTCGGTTATTCCCGGTTATTCGACCACCCCAGTCAAATGCTCTTTGATTATTCAAAATTTCCCCTTTACAAGTATTTGCTAGTTACTAGTATGTATACTATGCTTAAAAGATATTTTTTTTGTGGTTTTCGTGCTAATATTCTATTAAGCTATAGAACCAATTGTCTTTGCTTTCTCTAGGAAGTGGAGGCAAAGTGATCCACGTGAGGGCATGTGGACCCACATCATTGCCTTGAGGTGCTTTGGTCATTCGCGCATCTCCGCACAACTTTGTACTTTGAGCACCTCCGTGCAACACCTTGCATCATGCGTCTCCCACACAACGTGAGGGTACATGCGATGCAACTCAAAAGAAAACATTGCACAACTCTGCACTTCACATATTGTCAGGCAACTCCAAGCATCATTCGTATTCCGTGTGGCAGCTAGATCCATGCCGCATAGAACCAGGGACAATAATGCGCACTCCACTTGAGTATTTGAATTTGTCCTCGTTTCCTTGCCGAGGAAAGTTTCTTAAAACCTGAACCAACTGCATTTCCACCATGTGAGGGCGCGTGATAAGAGAAAGCATGTATATTGGGACTGCTTGTAAAACTGCTTTAATCATTTGAATTCTCCTGGCAAGGTTGAGCCACTTGTTGGTCCAATTTGAAAGTTTGTTTAGATTTTTGAAAGCAATTGATCTCATAATCTGTTTGTTTTTTTGAGGTGAAGAGGGAAGCTTAGATAGATGTTGGGAAATTGCCCTTTAGTGAATCGAAGTATTCAAAGGATATCCCTTTTTTCTTTGTTGAAGTGTTGAGAAAGAAAATATTGGATTCGGCATTGTTTACTTGTTGTGTCAAGGCTGATTGGGAGAATATTGTTGAGCCAACTAATTTACTTTGGTAAGACCGTTGAAAAAAGAAGGGCCTGATCAGAAAAATTGAAATTGGTATATATTGTTCCATTCTTGATGGCTGAGATGCCATGAATTTTCTTTTCATCTTTAGTTTTTTGGACAGCTCTACTTATATTTTCACTCATGTTGATAAAGAGGGTAGGATTGAAATGATCTTCTTGCCTTAGTCCCCTGATGGAATGAAAACTCTGTCCGGTGTTCGCTATTTAGAGCCAATATAAAGGTTGGAGTACATATACAACTGCTAATCCATCAAATTAGCTGAGCTCCAAAGCTAAAACTAGATAGGGTTATCTGAACGAGTTCCCAATTACACCTGTCAAAGGTCTTTGATTTGGTCATAATCCATGTTCTGTTTTGACTCGAGTCTTTAACGAATATAGATTTTCTTGGACAGCTATGCTGTTATCCATTATTTGACGACCTTGAACAAAAGCTGATTGAGACTGAGAGAAGCATTGGGAGAAGAGGCTTGATCCTATTGGCAATAAGTTTTGAGATGATTTTATAAACCATATTGCAAAAGGCAATTGGTTCAAGTTTGTGACCCTTGTTTGTTTTAGGTACGAGAATCAATTTTGTGCAATTCCATTTCTAGAGTATTTGCTTATTTATTCGTGATTCCTCAACCATTGGCAGCAGGTCTTATTTGATAAGCTTCCATAAAGATTGATAGAATAAACCTGTGAAACCATCTGGTCCTGGTGCTTTATTGGGGTCCAAACAAAAGACGCCAGCTTTGAGCTTCGCTTTAGAGATAGTTTTCTTAAGTGTGTCATTGGCATCTTTCTTAACCAGTGTAGGTATGTTCTGCAACATCTTTACTGTGAGCAGCTGAACTTATAGCTGTATTTGAACTCTCATTGAGAAGCACCTGATAAATGGAAGTGGCATAAGGTAGCATTCCATCCTAGTCTGTGATGTAGTTCCCATTATCTAATTGGAACCTTTGGATTGCATTCATCTGTTTTCTCTTACGGGCTGTTGCATGAAAGTATTTTGTGTTAGAGTCTTCTGATTTGATCTATTTATCTTGGGAATTTTGATACAAATGTAACTCTTCTAGCTTTTGGGACTCGGACAATGCATGAATTGTTTGCTGCTGTTCTTTCTCAAGGCAGTCAATATGTCCTTAATCATGGATCTGAGTCTGTATTCCAGCCAGTCTGTCCTTAAGCTGAGTGCTTTGAGCATGAAGATTGCTTGTCTCATCTTTGAATCCTGTCTACTAAGATCTGGTGACTCAAGAGGATCACTAGTTCATGGTTTTACTAGTTATACCCGCTCAGAGGTGCTTCAACCTTTAAACTTGGAAAGCCCAATCGTGGATGAACCTCCAGTTGCAGGATCAAATGCTTTGTTTGTATTGAGTTCAATGTGCATTCACTTGAAGGTTTTTATTTTCAGAGAAAATCAAGAATTTTTATACAAACCCGTCATTGTTAGATATGACCAACTACGTTGATGTCAAAGTTACCAAATTTAGAGCAAGCGTTTCCAGCCATGCTTTCCAACTTATAAAAAATAATACATGATCTGTGAAAGTTCATTGCGATGTTATCCATTCATCAATAGATTGACAAGTGCCAATCGAGTATTGAGAACACAATTGACCAAGATTTATATTTCCAAGTATTAAAAAATAAGAGGAGTGATCAAGGCAAGTAGCATGAATAACCTTGCTGGCAATGAACATTCTTAAAAGCAATTTTTTTTTTTCTTGTAGGACTATAGTATAGTTGCACTCAATGCAAGTCATAACTTTCAGTTCCGTATTTGCTAATGGAATGTTAGAGTCAAAGGAAGGTCTAAGAACTTAAAACTGTTTGTAAGGGAGATTTAAGACTATATATGTTTTTTGCAATGGTTTGAGATATCAGTAAGTTGTTGTAGGAAGCATTGATCCCCACTGGAGTTTGAACTGCATAGCATCTAACAGGTATGGATGCATCCGTGATGTCCAGGATATTGTCCATTGGTGCTTTTGAAGTGCAGAAATATTTTTTTTGCCAGTTTGCATACCATTTTGTGTTCATCATATCATATCTTTTTGTGCCAAAATACTATTAGGTAAACTTGTAGGAAAATATGCCAGAGAATCTTGAATGCATTAATGGCATGAATTTACATTTTTACATGTCTTAATGTTAGCATAATTCTTTTCAAGGTGATTGGGCATTTTTGTATCATCTTAGCCCTATCTCTGAATGGACAATAATTATGGTAAGACCACTCTAGGATATATTTGGATTTTTAGTGTTAGATACCATAATAAATATCTTAATTGCTAGTAGTGGGCTCATAGGTGCATGACCCTATCTTTTGCATCCCTTAACTCATATATTACCTATCACCTCTATTCTGTTCTATCATACATTCTCATTCTATTTTTCTATAATATATAATATTTTACATATTTCTATTGGTTATACAACTTTTGTAAACAAGTGGTGCTAGAGCTTGCGGGCTCTTTATACTTTGACCCCTGGACCTGTGGGTCAAAATCTGGTTTGTGACCTGAAAACGTTTTGGCTTGTGGCCATTTCTTCTATCCTCTGTGGCCGATTTAATAATCAAACATTTTCAAAAAATCAGTATTTAATTATACCCAGGCATACAAAAAGTAAAGAAAACAAAAAATATAAAATATTAAAAAAACAAGAGTCCTTCAACAATACATAATCTATCGACTTTTCCCATGAATAATGTTCTATGATATTACTGATTATCTATCTATTTATCCGATAGTGAAGATGGATAAGCTTGGTGGAATACATATATAAAGAATTACATTTCCAATGGGAATATCGCCTTAGTTAAAGATGGAGCAAAATAATAATGGAATAATGCATGTTAAACTTATATTTAATTTAACTTGGGAGCAACTTAAACAAAATATTATTAAAAACATAGTCTAAGAAAGAAAAAGATAAAAAGCCTGAACATGAATAATGATGTTAAATTTTAATTGGAAAAAATAGGATGATGAAATCTTGAATTTAAAATTATTATTATTATTTTTTTTCAAAAACTTTATCTGAGAAAGATACAAAGATTCACACCTTCTCAACCACAACCAAACTCTCTTTACTGAAGTTAAGAGTTTAAAAGAAGAAAGAAGGGTATTCTGACAGAGAATCAATATGTGGACAAACAAATGTTTCATAATTTGACTAATTGTTGACAAACAAACTTTAGTGATGTGACAAATTTTAATGGTAATAAGGAAGTTCAAATTGTTCAAGTCTCTTCCGAAAAAAGGTATTCAAATGGAAGAATTATTAAAGAAAAACATTGTTGAAAAAATGATAAATAAGTATATTGGGAATGATCATGTCAACAGTCTGCAAAGTGTGACAAGTGTTGATAATATTAACAAGACTGCAAATATCATTTGACTGGAATCAACGGAACCTAGAATTTAACTCTATTGTCATCCTCACCAGCATGAAAGTATTCTATCATAATAACAGAGTTATAAGAATGTTGATAATTAAAGTTAATTCAAACTTTTCATGGTAGCAATATTCAAAGCAATGACATTCAGGTGTTAGTTTAAGAAGACGCTTAATGCTTATTAATATCGATCTTGGATGGATAGATTTTGATTCAATTTTGTCACCTCAGTGAAAACTTATCAAGATCCGATCACCTATCGGCTTCACGTGCTTCGAGCACAAAGCCTTCCCATTATGGGAGGGCATGTTATATACCTTATCAACTCTCTTAATTACCAATAACGTTCTCACAGGGACAAAACCCTAGCTTATGTGGCTTGTGACTTGCATATATACCTATTACCTCTATTTTATATTATCATCGATTCTTAGTTTGTTTTTTATATTTTCTAGTATGTGTCTTACTACATATTTCCAGTGTGTATACCAGGTTCCTATACAACATTCTGCCTTTTTTCTTTCATTCACTTGAATTTGACAACGTTGTTTTGGAATGGTTTGATGTTTACTTATTCTAATTTTGTGAGGACAGTGTCATCCTCTTTATATGCCTCTCAAGGCCGTTCAAAGGTGTACAAAAAGTGTGCAAGGCATTGGAGTTGCAACTCTTTAATATACACCCATTATAACAAAAATGGCATATCCAAAGTACTAAAGAAATATACTTTTTGTTTCTTGAATTAGGATGTCAAGCAATGCTGTAAATATTTCTGCATGCATGGAGAAAATCGGATTAAAGGTTTTTCTTTTTTTTTTTTAAAGTAGTTAATCTTAATTCAACTCATTTATTTGCAGGAATAGTATGTACTTTTATTATAGTTGCTATTAATCTAGTTGACAATATTTCTTTTGTTACTTGTTACTTCTCAACAATGGCGATTTCTTGGATACATTTGAAAGTTATTTTGGTTTAGGATACCCAGTTGCAGATATTGACCAATTTTTTTAAAAGATATTTATAATACCATGTTGGTTCAGTTGCCTCTTTTAAAGGTTCTGACTCAAAGTCAATACAGGCTGCAATCAAAACTATTGGAGAGGATGATAAATACTTTTCAAGGGTGTCATTGAGGTTTGGAAATGATTCAGTGTTAATGTGGTTTTAAGAATTACAGAACTCTTATCGTTGCTTGTGCCAGTTTGTTAAGAATTGATGTGTGTGTGTGTGTGTGTGAGATATATATATATATATATATATATATATATCACAGAGTTTACTTTTCCTTCACCATATGGGGAAAACAATTCACACTAGAGATTTGAGACATTTTGGTAGGATGCCCTTGTTAGAAAGTGCAACCTCAACCGTGAAGGGAGATATATCGAGACTGAAAGACAGTGGTGATGGAACTTCTGGTACCTTGTTAAATATCTATGGAAATTCCTCAGCAGGTATATCGTTAGATGGTTGGGATGGTATTGCACTGGAATATGGTGTTGATTGGCCACTCCAGCTGCTTTTTACTCGAGAGGTGCTTGCCAAGTGAGGTTTTCTTTGCCCATATTGATGCTTTAGTTTTGTTTTTATCTAGTTGGGTCATATTGCCATTGTGAGAAACTTCTTTGACAAAGCAGTATTGTTTCATTTATGGGTTCAATGGATGGTTCACAATATTAGAAATCATTGTTGGAAAAGACTTCTATGATATATCTAAACTGGAAACTTTGATGCAGGTATTGTAAAGTGTTTCAGTATTTGATACGGCTTAAGCGGATTCAACTGGAACTGGAAAAATCATGGGCAGAAGCAATGCAACAAGATCATGCAGATTCTGCTCTTGAACGGAAAGATCGCACAAACAGACTGGTTTCTCAGCAACGTCAACAACAGCGCATGCCAATGTGGCGTGTTCGACAACATATGACCTACTTAATTACTAATTTGCAGTTCTATATACAGGTCAGTTTCTTTTTTTGAATTTGCTAAACATATCTCTTTGTTGAGTTGAAAGATGATACATATTTTAAAGATAGAGAACTGCCGAGGTGGTCATTTTTCCAATTTTCTATTTTCTATTGTAAGTTTAGTTTTTTCTTGGTATTTTTTCTTCTATTTCTCGTTTTGTTGACTTTGGTTATATCTTTCTACCTCTGTTGTAATTTTCAGAGCCCCTGCATTTTCATTTTGTGTGTCTTTATTTGTTGCTTCAAGGCCTGTTTAAAAAATCATATGCTGCCTTTCTCTAATAAGTTGGGGCAGGGGAGCGCCTAGAACTATATATAGTCGGGTCCATATCCCATCCATATAGAGATGTGTCGACAATGCTTCTATCGATAGTAATGCTCGAGGATGAGACCTTTAGTGCTCTTCTAGGACTAGGAGGGGTATGAGGGGAAGAGTTGCCTATATCTGTAGGGGCCTTAAAGGCCCTCAACCTAATGTGGTTTGCAACGCTCACTCCTCCTTGGATTGGCACTCATTTTCGAGCTAGTTTTACTGATAGGATAATTTATAGTGTGGAGAGGGAGGAGGTTTTCAATCATTACTACACTTTAAAAAATCTAAAGTTTGGCTGATGTATAGTAAAAATTAGTTGAATAGATAATATCATTTAACAAAAAAAAGGCTCATTCATTAGGGCAAACTTAAATGTCAATCATTTCTTATTTAGTTTACTATCGTCGCATAGGTTAGTTTTCCCCAAATCCTAAAACAAAAGTTGCCTTATCAGTAAGAAGAGGAGCATGTGAGTTAGAGAGTTAGTCTTCTTAACATCTTTTTTTGTTGTGAAGTTGGATCCGATCTTCTCCAATTCTGAGTCATTTCATATTTTTTTATTGGGAGGTATAGAAAAAGCCAGAAAGGGAAGATGCCAAGGGAACGAGAAGAACCTGTACCAAGGAGAGATTGCTTTGAGAGATTGAGATTGAAAAACGAGGATGAGAGTCAAAGGAAGGAAAAATGATTAGGAGGGAGAGGGAAGCAAGAGTTAGGAAAACAGTTTTACTTTTTCTTTCTAATTTTTTAGTTACAATAATCTCTATGTATATAATCTAAAGTTGTATTTTTATCATCGGAATTTTTGAACCTGTATAGGGTTTGTAAAATTATTTTAGATTTACGTAAAAAATATACAAATTTGAAGTTAATTAGCAAACCTGAGCTACACTTTAAAATAAAAGTTAATATAATCATGAGTTCAAGATTGGCAAAAGGAGATGGAAGATTTGAGAAAGGAAAATTGAAAATTTGGCAGGTCAGATAGAGGAAGATGAAATTGGAAGTAGAAGAAGACAAGTGAAGCACATCAAGAAGAAATAGAGTGGGAATGAACAACCCTAGGATCCCAAAAGACTGGCAGATAGGCACAGTGAAAGGGGATTTTGAAGGAAAAACAAAGAAAGGAATAATAAGGAACGAGAAGTTTTAGGAAAAATGTGGAAAGCAGGGAAAAGGAGTAGTTGCCAGCATATTAGGGCAAGATTCTCAAAGTGTTCAAAATTGCCAAAGAAACCCTAGTACTGGTAATTGAGGATGAATTGATTGAACTAGAGGTAGGATTTCTAACCAGCAAAACTCTAATTGAAAAATTGCCAAGTTATAGGGTTGTTGTGAAAGAATTTTGTGTATGGATAAAGAAAAATGGGGAAGAAGTGTAGAAATAATATACCTGGCAAAGGGCTTCTTCCTAGCTATGTTTGAGGTTTTGGAGGATAAAGATAGGGCTTTCTAGGGAGGGCTTTAGTTAATGAAGAATGCATGATTATATTTATAGCCATTGACAACAGAATTTGACCTTTGTAAGGAAATGAAGAAAAAATCATGTGTGGGTTAAGTTATTTGGATTACCATAAGAATTGTGGATTGACTTGATTTTTTAAAGATTGGTATGGGTACGAGGTGATGGGAATGGGAGTATGCCATTTTTTAAGAAAACCATGAGATGGGTACTTGGAGATGGCAAAAAGATATATTGCGTTATATATGTAAAATATAGAGACAAAAATGTTATACAACCTAATTTAGCCTAAGAAAAGTATTAATAACTTTTTAAAGTAAAGAAATTATATGTCAAAAGACGAGTAATTATATTGAAATTTATTTGAATATCTTATCATATCTAGGGTCAAGAGTACAAAATATACTAAAGAAAACAAACATTGGAATGCAACTGTCTGAGACAAATACCGGTCTTTGAGACATGTCTCTAGTGGTAGGAGACAAGTCTTAATGCAACATCGTTTTTTGGGCATTACATGAGGATATTTTTGTAAATAACATAAAGGAGTTGGACAAACCCCTCAACTGGTATTTAGGAAGGCAAAAAAGTTATTACATGCTTGAGGAATCGGTTAGTGAAATATAGTATTATGAAAAACATTAGAGGGAATTGCAAACAAAAGACCAAGATGATGAGGTTAATGAGATCTACGACATCGAGAAAAATTGAAAAAAGGAAAGACTAGGTTCAAGAGGATCAAAATATCCAAGGAGAGGCCTCATAACAGAAGGAAATGGAGATGAGATGGAGAAAGAAGAGAATATTTTGATGCCTCATTCACAAGGAATAAAAGGAAAACAAAATGAAGATTAGAAAAAAAATGAAGTGGTTTTGGAAACCCAATTTCCAGCAAAAGAAGGAAAATAGTAATAAGAATCACAGGTCCTAGAAAATAGAAAAGAAAGGGCTAAACAAACAAAAACCAAAATCAAGCAAAGAGGAAGCAAAGAAAGAGATGAAGCTAGAAGAGTCAAACCAACAACAAACAAAAACCAAAATCAAGCACAGAGGAAGCAAAGAAAGAGATGAAGCTAGAAGAGTCAAACCAACAAAATCTTAGGAATAGAATTCGGGTACAAAGCACATCAGCAAAAAAATGTTACTAATACATAGGCAAGGGCATGAAGAGAAATAAAAACTGGAAAAAAAGAATTAGAGGCACAATAAATGATTATCAAGGGAATTCAAAATAAATTGAAATTGGACTACATTGGGGGTGAAATTCCCCTAGAGCAGCAACGAAAATCATTTTTCCAATTCACTTTGTTTCTTGTTCTGATTAGTTTTTGTTCCTTTTTAGTATATCATCCCTTTGAAACAAAATACTACTACTACTACTGAAACAAGGTGGAATAATTTCTATCATAGATGAATATTATTCCATCTATGTATTAATTGCTTGAACAAGCATTATGAAATAATGAAAAAAGTCATTTTTGGAACACTTTGTATCAACAGATAAGGAAATTCACTCTACTTAGAGAATATCAATTCAATCTGATATGAGCCATTGAATTGCTCATTCAATAGGCACTACAATATTATGTCTTTAAGAGGGCTTGATTCTCCATGCTGTTTAACACAATATTTTGAGTCTCATGTGTTAAAGTTATTAATTAGATGTTTGTTGGTACATTAGCTAATGGTTAGTTATAAACTATCCGAACTGCTGTAGCTTCCTTTTGCTCAATAAAGAAGGATGCACATGCATTTCAATGTGTGCCTTCCAGTTTTCTCTTCATTTATTGAGCATTTATATTTGCTAACATTGGTAACAGAGCCATTGTTCAAGGAAGCCCTAGGAGAAGGTACGAACAAAAAATTGTAGAGTTCAAAGAAACCCTAGTTAGGTATGAATGATAGCAAATTGAAGAGGTTCGAGGTTCACTGAAACCCTAGGCAGATCGCTAGGGTTACAAACTATGGAAGAAAGAGAAGCAATAAAAATGCAAGTACCAAACCAGAAATGATGGGAAAAACGTGGAAAACTTGATGAAAGCCAAGCAGAGATCAGTGGGACATTGTGGCAATGCAGACCAACATTAGAAGAACGACGTAGTGACGTTGTGGAAAGACCAGAACAGACAAAACAATTGTGTAGACCAAAAGGAGGTTTCATGAATTGTGCTAGGGTATGAGCAGGCTAGAGTGTTCCAAATTTGTGGCCTCATGCAAACCAGAGCATGTTACGGCATGGTTAGCCACAAAAAATCACGAAAATAGAAGAAAAACATGATTTGAAGTTGTGTGAAACCCAGAAAACGTGATTTACAGTCATGTTAAGGCACAAAGTAGAAAGAAAATGACCTAAACCAGACAAAGTGCAGTCAAATAAAATGTGACCTGCAGACCAGTTGAAGTTGTTCCAGACTAGTTGTAAATAACAGACTGAATCTCAGAATGTCTAGGGCACGAACAAAGGATTGTTGTCAAAGCAAGTTGTAGACTTTGCATTTATTTCTGGATCAAAATTGTACTTTTTCTGTTGCATTAATTTTGGGATCAAAACTGTACTTATCAATTACATTAATTTTCGGGTCAGAACTGTAATTTTTCGTTTGGTTGTATTGATTTCTGAATCAAAGTTAAAAATTTGTGTATAAAATGGTCAATATTCAAAATTTGGTCCTGCCAGAAGTGCAAACATTGTCTAGCCATAATTATAATGTTTAGGGTTATAATATTTTAACTATCATGGAATATTGTGATTGTGATAAAATTGTTCTTGGCACTGAAGTGAGCCCTGTTACAAATTTTGAAAATTATGAGAAGTGTTATTAGGAGGCGTTGTTGTTGAAGTTATTTATGTCAAATGACACGATCCCTAAGGTCCGAAATGCCACTGCCGCAAGTGTGCTGTGGACAAATTTGAAAAAAAAGTATCAAACTTCAGACAAAAGTTGGGTTCTATACCTGAAGAATATGCTATTTTTGACAAAGATGTTTATGGATAAGTCTCTTTCAGAGCACTTCTTTTGATGAAAGATCTCTGAGACCAGTTAGGAGTTATTAACAAAAAAGTGGACAATGATGACATGGTGGCTCTTGTTTTGAATAATTTCACACCTTCATATGAATTTTTCTTAGAGGCTTTACATTTGATGGCAAAAAATCAGAACCTAAAATTTGATTTGGTTAGTTCCTATTTGATGTAGAAGTAACACAACAAAATACAGGGGAATGAGTGAAGAGTTGGACAAGCAGAGAGTGCATTAGCTGCTCATTAAAAAGGGAAGTGAAAACTTATCCCTGTTGATTCATCTTCAAAGTATCAGGGAAAATGCTTTTACTGTCATAAGGTTGGGCATCTCACAAAGGATTTCTAAAAGCGACTATATGCACTTTCCCAATAAAACAATCAAATGGCAAATGTGGGAGTACTTGAAGAAGAATGAGACTCTGAAGAAGAGTATATTCTTGTGCCATTATACTTGAATGTTGGTACTATTGGTTGCTGTTTATTGATTTCGGCTCATCCAAACATTTCGCATATTATAAGGACAAATAGGTCAAGTTTTTACAATTACAAACTTTTTTGATTTAGTTTCATTAGCTGATGGTCAATCATATGTAGTAAAGGGGATAGGAGATAATTTCATAGGATTGAATAATGCTAGAAAAACAAAAGTAAGGAATTTTAGGTATGTTTGTAGCATGAATAAAAATCTGTTTGTTAGTCAGTTAATAGAAAATCCCAACATTGTTGTAAAATTCTTTGGGAAGCAATGTATTATGTTTGATGTATAACAAGACAAAGTAATTTCCCTAGGCATCAGTCAAGGGGGCTTGTATAGGCGCATTGACTCTACGAAGCCAACATAAATGCACGTGTGGAGGGAGACTCCACCATACAAGATGTTGTGAATGATGAGATTCCTTGTGGGCTTGTTGACTCTGTTTCAGTCACAACTTACATGCACTAATTGTGGACGCTGCAATTTCTTATCTCAGTCAAATGCATAGGTAGTTGTGTAGGAGGATGATATGCCTGAGTCAAAGGCATTGGCTCAAAGAACTGGAAGCAAAGTTGTTATTTCAGCAGAGCATGGTCATGTTGCTCTTGCTTTTAACCTTTTTATGGTACTTGAACAACTGGTTAAACAACCCATCAAATGCAAATGGGTGGACAACATATGTACTTTGGACTAGGCTTAACCTGTTGTGAAGGGATTTTCCCAACAGGAGGGAATCGAGGAGGATATAGTTTCCTCTCACCCCAGAGATGGTTTCTTCTACTGTGGAGTTGGTTTTTACTCCCATTACTACAACTGAGGAGTTGATTTTTACTCATACTGCAAAGATGGTCACATCTTGGTTGGTTCTCTCCAGAGATATGGACAAGGAGGTCTACATGGTGTTGCTTGAAGGTTTTCGAGTTCCTGGTCATGATCATTTAGTTTGCAGGGTATATAAGTCTGTGTACAGACTTAAGTAGGTAACACGAGCCTGGTATATTTTGTTTGAACAACTGATCCACAATTCTAGTTTCAAAACTATGGAGGTTGGGCTGAAGTTATTAGCCAATGATGATTCATCACCGGTCAATGAATCACCCTACAGAGAATTGGTGGACAGCTTAATACATCTTATGTTCACATGACTAGATCTTTGTTTTGTTGTTGGCTATAATTTTTGAATTTTGTTTATGTCGAAACCCCTACATTGGACAATAGAAAAATGTTAAAGGACTGCAGATTTCATGTTGATATCTAAAGAGCAGCCTATAAATGTATTGATTAAACTATTTGGTCCCACTTTGTAAAATTTGGGGCAGACGTGGAGTAGTCTCCGATTTAATCATTAAGGGAGGGTGTTAAAGTTACTAATTAGCGGTTAGTTAGTACATCAACTAATGATTAGTTATAAACTACCTCAACTATTGTAACTTATCTTTACTCAATAAAAAAAGGATGCACACATTTTTCAATGTGTGCCTTCCGTTTTCTCTTTATTCATTCAACGCTCATGTTTGCGAACATCACGTGTCTACCATTTCACCATCAAGGCATTCCAAAAGTCAATTTTATTCATAGTAAAATATCTACCGACATTATTATCACATATCACTATATGTGGATTAGAAAGTGGATAACAAGGATAGAATATTGGAATCTTCAGATCAATTGTGATATACCACATTTTAAAATCAATAAAATGCTTAGATGTTTGAACAATGTTTTTTAACATTTATCTTATAACAAAGAGATTTTATGGAGGTAAGAGAGATAGATGTGACCTATATTTTTCATGTTTTGTACGATGAATGAGTGTAGTAGTTATTTTCATAGTCTTTCTAGATTCATAGGCCACCACTTGTCCATTTTGAGCTGAAAAATCCAAAAATAAATATAGCAAATACTAACTAGTTAGGGATTTCAAGTTCATAGCTTCAAGCAACTATTCGCAATAGAAATTGTCATGCGAGCACACTTCATACAGTAGTAAATATCTATTAAAGTTATTAATCAACTGTTAGTTAACCATTAACTAATGGTCGGTTATCAACCTTCCCAACTGCTATAACTTCTTTTGTGCTTAATAAAAACACAGACACACAGATGTGGAAGTGTGCCATATGCTTTTCATTTCTCTTCATTCTCTTAGCATTCATTTGCTAACATTGGTGTTAGAGCCACTATTCGAAGAAGCCCTTTGATAAGATTACGAACAATAAGTTACAAGCATTTGAGGAAGCCCTTGTCAAATACAATTTTTTTTAATAAAGTTTGAGAAAATGATGGGAAGAAGGGTACAAACTGCACAACAAATTGAAGAGGTCAAAGTTGAGGCATTTGCAATGGTAGAAGTAAATTGTTCAAGCTAGGGCATGGTGAAGGATTTACAATCGTGAAAAAAGCTAGAATCATCATGAAAGACATGGTGACAAAGGAGCGTAAGGATCTGCAATGTAGACCATGAATTTCGTGAAAAACATCGTGACAAAGGCGCATAAGGATTTGCAATGTAGACCAAAATCCCAAAAGTTGTGACAAAAGATTCTAGGGCACGTTTCAAATGTGAGAAACCAAAGGAAAATTGATGAACCAAGGGAAAATCGTGGTTCGAATACCTGTTGCAATTTGTAGACATTCAAAATGATTTGTAGATCAAATCGATGCTAGGGCAATGAAGACAAACTTCTAGAACTAACATGATAACAAATAACACGATTTGAGACCAGTTCGAACATTATAGATGAGAATGAGAGAGAAGAAAAACGATAGTGAAGAAACGTTGAAGGAGAAATGCAATTTTTAGTTACAATTGCAGGAAAGTGGCACAATACAATCAAAATCGCAATTTTCAGGGTTCATGCTATGGCACACAAAGTGTAGTCAAATATTCTAGATATTAATTTTTTGAATACAAAGGATTTTAATTAATTTTGACTTTCAAGCAAATTCAGATTATGGACTTTGGCTTTTTTTGCATTGATTTTCGGCTGTGTTGAATGGCCAATAATTAGAATTTAGTTCTACTTGAAGCACAAAAATTAACTAGTTATAATTACAATGTTTGGAGTCATAAGATTTTAACATTTGTGGAATATTATGATTGTGATAAAATCGTTTTTGGCATTGAATCAAGACCTACAAATTTGCGGATTATGACAAGCATCATAAGGAGGCCTTGTTTTTATTAAAGTTGTTTGTGTTAGATGTCATGATTTCTGAGGTCCAAAATGCCATTGAGGCAAGTGTGCTTTGGATCAGTTTGAAGAACTATCAAACTTCGGAGAAAATACCGGTTTTGTTCTTGAACAATTTGCTATTTTACACAGATGTCCGAGGATGAGTCTTTGTTAGAACATTTTCTTCGGATGAAAGATCTTTGAGACCAATTAGAAGCCATTAACAAAAATTTGGATGATAATGACACGGTGGCTCTTGTTCTGAACAACTCAATGTCCCCAAATGTATCTTTCATAGAGGCTTTACACTAGAGGGCAGAAACCCAAACCTTAACATTTTATCAGGTTAGTTTTTATTTGATGTAGAAGGAACACAAATACACAAGCAAATGAGTCCAATGTTGGACAAGCATAGAGTCATTTATTGCTACATCGAAAGGGAAGTGGAAATGTATCCATGATTTATTTTATATGTACTAGGTGAAGATATTTTACTATCATAAGGTTGGACATCTCAAAAAGGATTGATGGAAATGACAAAATGCACTTTCCCAATGGAGTAGTCAGGTGAGAAATGTGGTAGCAGCTAAATAAGAATGAGATTCTGAGAAATAGTATGATCTTGTGGCATTATACTTGAACGTCAGTGCTACCAATTGCTTGTTAATTGGCTATGGTGCATACAGAGATTTTACATGTTGTAAGGACTAGTATGTCGAATTTACTACAAGAGCAAACTTTTTTAATTCAATTTCATTAGCTGATGGTTCCTCATATATCCGGTCGAGCAATAAGTAATTGAAGGATACAATGCAAGTGTACCATCTTCTTTATCACTCTGAAAGAAAGGCACGGGGGGAAGAGAGAACAGAGGAATCCAAATCGAATCTGATTGGGAATGACATGAAAAGTCTTTCAAACCCATGATGAAGGGCGTTGCGATGATATATGAGAGAAATGGAGAAGAACTCGTGATTAGTGTGGGTAAATGGAGTAGAATCTGTTTATGGAATAGTCCAATAAAGAGTCATCTCATTTCCATATTCCTTCTCTCTGGCATTGAATTGGCTAGTTCTGGAGTTCGTAACCTGGAGGGGATGAAATTCAAACAGGGCTCCTAACTTTCACTATTAGAAGAGGGAGGTTGGAAGAGGGAGGCAAGAAGAGGGAGGCAACGAACTAAGAGGAGGGAGAGTGTCGCACTATTAGTCATTTGATTGATTCCATCATTGATTACATACGTAATACGAAAGCCCGATTGGGACCGAGCTATTCCAATGAATCCCATATATAGATAGGGCCTCAGCCTCCCATATAGATAGATAGGGCCGTTGGCCCATATAGCCCCAATATATAGATTTTTTTTGGCCTCTATATATTCTATATGGGGAGCCGCTCCCCAAATATCTAGCCCATTAAACTCAACTTTATATGGTTGGGGGTGGTTCCCCCGGCCGCCACCTCCCCTTCTAGAATAACTAACTCTAAACTCTAAACTTTAAACTAACTTAATCACTTTATATGGTTGGGCTAGAGAGGGGATATGAGATATTTGCATAGTGTTGAATAATGCTAAAAAAATCAAAGCAAAGAATGTTAGGTATGTTCCTAGCATAAATAAAAATTTCGTTTGTTAGTCAATTAACAAAAAATCCCAACATTGTTGTACATTTTTCTAGGAAACAATTTAATATGTTTGATGTAAACTAGGACAAAGTGATTGCCTTAGGTATTGGGCAAGGTGGCTTGTATAGGCTTGTTGACCCCACGGCAATCAAGATAAATGCACATGTGGAGGGAGACTCCACAAAACAGGATGTGCTAAAAGATGAAATTCCTCATAGATGTGTTGGCCCGGCTCCTGTCAACTTACATGCACTTTTTGTAGAGGGAATATCCACTTTAAAGGATGTGCGGGAGGATGCAATTCCTCAATCTCAGTAAAATGCATGGGTGGTTGTGTAGGATGAAATGCCTCAATCAAAGGCATTGGCTCAAAAGACCAAAAACGAAGTTGTTACTTAAGTAGAGCATGGTCATTTTTAACTCACTTTTGACCCTTGTATGGTATTTGAACTTGAACAATCGCATAAACAACCCATTGGATGCAAATGGGTGGACAAAATTGGTACTTTGGATGAGTTCATGACTCATCTTGTTGCAGACGGCTTTTCTCAACATGAGGGAATAGTTTCTTCTCCCACTATGGAGTTATTTTTACACCTACTACAAAAAATGGTTAGATTTCAGTTGCTTCTCTCCATAGCAACTCAGTTTGGTTTCATGAATGGAGGTTTGGATGAGGAGGCTTGCTGCCATGCCCCCTTCTTGGGGTGGTGGAGTTGTTTGAACCATAGTTCACATAAGCGATTAGGGCAAGTACTCACCAAGGGGCCAAAATAGGTACTCGGCGTTTACAGATTGAAGTTATAAATGAGTTACAGGTATCTCCTATTGAAAAGGATCTAGATAGCCTTACAGCTGATTCAGTTCAAATAAATCAAAGTGAGGAACAAAAAGATGATTGGCAGCTGTATCTTGAATCTCTACAAGAGATTGAAGAGCTTTGTATGGATATGTTGGCTATTGAAGAGCATGTTTATGAGAAATTTGATCAAGAATCACCTATTCAAGATCATGATACAGATTGGGTTGTCTATTCAAAGCTCTTTGAAGAGTTGTATGAACATGCAATAGTCGATAAAAAGGGTGTGGCCACTCAAGAACAATGCATAGATGAGATATCACTTGACAAGGTGGTAGATAACAAGCAGTGCGAAAAATATCAGGGAGTAATTCATGTGTTTGTCTTTGTTGGTGACTGGTATGCTTTTGATGACTCATTTGAGAAGATGCTAATGCAGTTGGTGGACAAGGAAAATGCCTCATCAAAGTTTATGATTAATAAACAACCTGCTTTGCAACTTGTACCATCCCTTGGAATGAGTGAGTTCAAGAATTTCCCATTTGATCCAGGCGGATCATCCTTTATCATGGTTAGCTAGGTTCCTTATTTGTTTTGCTTTCCTCCAAGTGCTTTTCAAGCACAGTAGTTTGCTTCAGTTTTGTCCAATAAGTGCTTGTTTGCACATTTGCTTCTTAGTTTTCCTGCTTTCGTGTGTTTCCCTTCTTATTCTAAAGGAGAAAGGTTACTTCAGCCATGGTCAAGAGGAGATTTTCAGTTAGAATTCAGGTTTATCATTGTTTCGGGAGTTCGAATAGCATATACATGGTCTGAGTTCTCAAGCATAGCAGGCATGTTGGGCCAGCTGAGTCACTAGAAATGTTGACAATTCTTCCACAGGCCAAAAAATTGTCAACCTTACCATTCGGAAGATAGTCTTATGGTACCAGTTTGTCCTGTAAATCAGTTTTATAGGGTCCTTAAATAGCCATCTACAGCCTTCATATAAAGCATGGGATGATCTACTTGAGGATGTTACAGGTGCCCTGGGTTGCGATTGAAGATATATATGTTCTACTTGTTGAGACATATTGCATATTTGGATTGTTTGAAAAGGTAGAGGTTGTTTTGCATACGATGCACAAACATGGTTATTCTTATAGGGTTATTCATTAATGCCTTCAACAAGGTGAGAAATAAGCCAACAAAGCAAAGGAAATTGAAAGAAAGGTTGTCCGAAGGAATTCCTTCAGACTTTTTGTTTGAAGGAATACTTCGGAGAAGTTGCAAACAAAAAACCCGCAGCCAACAAGGAAAGAAAGTATAAAGTCTGCAGCCTCCAAAAAAGTCCATAGGAAAACATAAACGCCAAAGGAATAAGGACACCTACAAAAAGCTCGAGTGCCCTACAAAAAGCCCGGGTGCCCTACAATTTTTTCAAAAACCCAGTTCTAAGAGACACAAGCCCTTGCGGAGGGCACTTGGTTGGTGATAGGATCTTTCCAACTTTCCTGAAGGGCACAGAGGAAGGACACAATGCCTTGCGGAGGACACTTGCTCGGTGGCAAGACCTTTGCAGTTTTCCCGAAGGGCATTCTGCCGGTGGCCAAATAAAGACAAAGGAGTAATTCCTTTTGACTTTTTGTCCGAAGGAATTCCTTTAGAAAAAAAGTCCGAAGAAATTTGGGACAAAGAAAAACCCAACAGTTACAAGTCGCCAAAGGCAAAAGAGAAAACAAAGGAAGGATATCCTCGGACAAAAGTCCGAAGGATTAATTTGGAAAACTTGGCAAATAAAAGTCCACAGAAATTCAAAGGACACAAAACCACGGAAAAGTGAGAAAACAAAAGTCCGCAGAAATTCAAAGGACACAAAGCCCTCGGGAAAAAGTCCGAGAAAATCAAAGGGAGATAAAACCAAGGGGAAGCCAAAAAGTTTGAAAGAAATGGATATCCTTCGGACAAATTGTCCGAAGGATTCCTTCGGAAAGCTTGGTCAAAGAAAGGAAAGTCCGAGGTTAGAGAGAGACAAAAGCGAAGTCCGAAAAGAATGAACACAAAGAGAAAATGACTTGGCAAATAGCCCAATGGATTATCTGAAGAAATAAAACAAAAGGGAGAGGTCCGAGATAATAAAGACCCGAAGAGAATGAACATTAGGTTGAAGGAATAAGTAAGAAGGGAAAGTCCATGGAAAGACAAATACAGACAAAGGTCAAGAAGAAGAATTCTAGATTTAGCTAAGAGAAATCACGGACAGTTGGGCCGAGAGAAACCCATGCACAAACAAAGGACGGAGTCAACGTGGAATGCCATGCAAGCAAAAGCTAATTACGGTTGACTAGTCAAGGCTTCAGTTGATTGGTTGTTGAATTCAAGTTTATCTCCAAGGTCAACTCAGTCTTTCAAACGTTCCAACTCGGTTTCCAACGAATTAAGTTAGAGTTCTAAAATTGACATTGGCGTTGGATTTCATGCATGCTATTGTCATCTCATACTTTCAAACGTTCCAGTAGCTCATGAAAAAGCTAAATTTAGAGGTGGGCGTGGATTTCCATGCAAAGAGGGGTGGGCGTTTCAATAAACCCAGCCGTCCACTTCCTCTAATGCCAAGGAGCTTCATGCAAAGACAAAGGAAAAATATATTTTATTGGAAGGCAAAGTTGGTTTTGAGTTAATCTAAGTTGATCTTCCTCTTCTATTTTTCAACGCCAATCTCTTGGCTTTTGTAATTTTCTATATTAATGGCTTTTCAGCCTTAGATTTAGGGATCTCTCTCTTGGCAAGACCAAACTGCCATTGGTGAGTTGTATAACCTCTTCAATCAATAGACGGACTGTACTTTCAGATTTCAAGTGTTGGGATAGTGTATATTCATTCAACGATTTGCATATGTGGTAGATTTCTCTCCCTTCTCAAATTCTGATTCGTACCTAGTTGCTAGCTTATCATATTCTGCAGGGCATGTTAAGTGTTCTATATGTCTTTTGCTAAAGCTGTAAGTGGATGTTAGGTGGCTGCAAGGTGTCTTTTATCAGACCTCTCTCCATCGTTTTTTCTCATGTTTTGGTCATTGGATCGAACCTCATGAAATATTTATGCATAGTGATCAATTGAAATCAAAGGTCTTCTTTTTCCCTTCTTTGATTCAGTGTTCAGGGTTCCAAGTAGAGTGGATCAACGTTTTGGTGTATCACCGTTATTAGGTAGGATTTCCCTTTCAAGTTTCTTTCTCCCTTTTCCATGGTAGATTCGCAGTACAGAGTAGAGATCCATTGATACATCTTACAGGAACCAACCTTATCTGGAGGTTCTTCTCACCATTGAGGCACCCACCCTTGTGAGAAGATTCCATTGTTTCAATTGGATAGAAGATTGGCCATTTCATGCACGTCTTCGATTCAGGGTGCAGCTCTGGGTTGACAACAGGTGCCTTGTACTTTTTTTTTGCAACTGTCAATGTTGTAACCAAATATTTTCAGTACAGTTTCTTTGCCATGTTGAAGGAAAGGTTGTTGAAGTACTAAAAATTTACACATGTTTTATTTGCTTATGCATGCCCCTGCTTGTTCCATCTTGTAGTTTGGAGTGAAAGTTGTGCCCTACGGGTGTTTTTAGACACAAAAAATGAGTGTAATTGAGTTGAAGTCGGTGCAGATGTACCATGGTGTTTTCATGGACCACGACTAGAGCCCACAATTTTTGTCATCATTGTTGCTTCTTCCTTTGCCGATGTGGCACAAATGATTATTGTTAGGGATGCTTGCATCCTTTCCCTCTTTAGTTTTTTTAATCCAGTGATGCAAGCTCCGCCATCATCTCTCGTTTTGCCTCTTCAGTGACATTGGGACAAGGTGTGCTGTCGTGACAAAGAATGCATGAAAGATGGTACTTCATGCGATTAATGCCTCTTGACATTCTCTTCAAGCAGAAGTTGCAAATTGAAATCGTTTGTGATGTTCCAACCTGCATGGCATACTTCCAAGCACCAATGCGAGCATTAGGGAGAGCCGATTGGCTACCAATGATTGAATCTGAGTCTGATCCATTACCGGATGCCATTGTTTGCTAATGGATAATTTGCAAAGCACAAAACATGTTAAAACAACATAAAAAAATAAAAACATTCAACACAAATTATTAATTAAAATACAATAAATAAATTATAATTATAAACTATAAAACGGAAACTAAAATACATTTATGATTTAAAATTTTAACGAACAAATTGAAAACTATAATCTATAATGGTTAAAATGTAATGAGCCTTATTCAATCAGACTCAAAACACTTCAATTTTTGCCAAACACTTGGTGTGCCAGCTGATATATGCTGATATTGTTTCCAGTTTGACTTGTCCTTGGGTTTTTGTGATGCCAATGATGTTTAGAAGCTTGTGAATGAATACAAGATGACTAACAAAGTAACCAAGATGATATGCAAGTCTTTTTGCATTTTTCAAATGCATATATATGACTGAGAATGATAACTACAATTACTTGACTTTTAGTCAAACACTTAGCATGCAAACTATATAAGCTGATATGAAAGTAACTACTTGACAATTCGTCAAACTATTTGCAGCCAACCTCCAATATTTATATTTGATATTTTGCAGTGATTACAAGGCTCAACTCATATGCAAAATGCAAACTCCCCCTTACATCAACTTGACTGAAATTACATTGTTAGATGACTGTCAGAGGACAGCGACTACAACTCCCAACCAAATGCAATGCAAAATAGATATATGACTAAATTTGTGCAATGCCAATGACTGCTTATGATGGCAACTGCCAACTAATACAAATAAAGAACCTTATATAATGATGGCAGCCACACAACTTGTTCGATCCTCCAAGATGATGAAGTCTATGCCCTTCAAGATACTGCATCTAGCCTAATGTGAGCCCGGCGAACTCCTCCAAAGCCTTGATTGATTTTATTTGGCTTTCTTTGACAACATTGCACTATTTACAAGTGCGTCCCAGCTACCAATGATGTCTGCTTTTTATCTCCTTCCAAACAGGAATTGGCTTCCTCAAAGTTGCCTCTAGCAATACCAAAATCGTCCTTCTAAGAGCCCAGATCTTAATGTTATGACAGCAACAACTAATCGGGAAATGAGCAACAATTAAAACCCTTGAAGAACCCTTTAGTAGACTCAACTAAGATGCAAGATACTGTAGCGTTTATTGTTCACGTCACAGTAGCAGTCCATACAACTTTTGATATGCAATGATTATCTCTTTAATATTTTGTCCTGCAACTGTTAAACTTCAAAATCCTCAAACCCTTGGTTTATTCTTCACTTTTAGCACAAATTGAACCCCTGAATGAAGTCCACAATCAAGCAATGATTCAGTTGGTCTTTCACAACCTGAAAATTGCGAAACCAATGAGATTTTTCGTTCCCAATGGTTGGAAAGCTCTGGAATACAGAAACCCTAGGTTTCTCTCCTCCAACACCAAGAAAATCACAAAGACAAATATCAAAAATACTCCATCCTCTTTGATTTCTCCTTTGGCTCCTTTATATAAACTTCAAGAGGTCGATTCCCTATTTTTTCCCTTTTAATCATTTTAAAATGATTTAATATTTGCACTTTAGAAATATTAAATAATCTCCTTGATATTGGCGCCTCAACAATTAATTATAAAATGGGCCCCTTTAAATGACTAAAAACCCCTCAAGTCATAAAGTGCAAATATAACGTTAAAATATAATATTAACATATTAATTATTATTAAAGTCACTTTTAATAATAATTAAACGTTATAATTTAGGCAAATTCTTTATTTCACCAAACCAACTGAATACCGGAATCAACACTACCCACACTTCACATTCAGGGGCCCTGCTATAAATAGTAACCCCGTTTGAATGACTTACTATAAATAGTATGAGAAACTAAGTTCTGAAACCTCTGCAAAGGCCAAGCTTGAACCTCATTGAACCCTAGGGAAGAAACCACACTGATATCCTCCCAACAAGGCCCTCTAACCACCTGCGTTAGCCTATGAGGGCCTGGAATACGCTAAACCACCCAAAAACCATAACTGCCTAGAATGGGGACATTACATAAAAACAACAATAAATAAATTGTAATGATAAATGAAAACTAACCATAACGCCAACGGTTAAAAAATATTTTTAATCAAAAATTAAAAAAATCTAGGCATAATTTGTAAATACTAAACACTAAAATTTAACGGAATGCATGAAATTAAAACGGAATGCATCAAATTTGTATACTAAAATTAAAAATATTTATCAAGCATGTTTTTAATTAAATTACAATTCCTTTACATGCTTGGAAATTTAAAATAAAAATTAAAAAAATACACTAACCTTGAAATCTTTTTACTCAATTCTCCTCAATCTGCTCTTGAATGCTCCAAATTTTGTGTGAATGAAATGTGAGGCGGTGTGTTGCATTTTGTAAGACTGAATTCTACATTTTTTTTGCAGTTTTTGAGTGTTTTGGGACAAACCCGCGGTTTCCCAGTGGTTTCGCTGGGCTTTTTGCATGGGCTCCGCGGGACACAAAACCGACGAGTAACCGCCGGTTTTTTTTTGCTTTTTTTTGGGCTAGGGGCAGTTTCGAGCGGCAAGTATTCACCATGGAGAATATCTAGCGCGTAACCAACCAACTGGCGGTTACTCACCGGTTATTCCATCTATGGTTGAACCCTTTTACACTTGGGTTACTTTTGGGATTAATTTTCATGCACATGATGGTATGCCCCACTTGGGACCCTTTGTGTTGCACTTAGTGGGTTTCACTATCGCATACTTTGTTAGTGGAATTTATTATTGCATACGTGTGTGTACATTCTTAGTGGAGTTTACTATTGCAAGTTGTTTACTAGTGGACTTCATTATTACACTTGTGTGTGCACATTCTTAGTGGAGTTTATTATAGCAAGCTTTTCGCTGCTAGTGTCCACTATTGCACCACTTTGTGGCTCCTCATGTTGGAAATGTGCTTTTGTTATTGGACCACGTTTTGAGTTAACCATATGGACCTCTTGTGTAATGGAGTGCTTCCATATGGTACACCCCCTTTTGGGCCCCTTTTCCTTGGATCCTTTTGTCATGTGTGTGCTCCATAACTACCCTCAATACTATATTTATTCTCTTCTCTCACTCATTCATTGATCCCTTACCATTTTGTTATCAAATCCTATTTTAGAGCTCAAACAGTTCAAATTCTTCTCCTAGGACTAAAACCCTAGGAGTGCGGAGCTTTGGAGGACGAAAACCCTCGTGGTTTCCATTGTTGGATTGGAGGACGAAAACCCTCTTGTCCATGTGAGGTGCTTCTATCCGGGAATCACATTTGTGCCAAAGATTGCGGTCATTTTCAGTTTCAGTTGGACTGTTGCGTTGGGGTTTCTCTCATCAAAGATTTTTGCATTGGAGTGTCTATGTTGTTTGTTGCTCATTGCTGTGTGTTATTATTGTACGGAGGTTTATCCAAGCAAGACTTTGTCTTTTGGCCTTGTAATGCAAAATAAATGTAAGGATTTTATTATAGCATTATATCATTGTTCAAATTGCTTCTTTATTAGTATTTGTGTGCATTCAATACCATAAAATAAAGATTTCAGTAAAGTTTTCAGTTGGGTTTTTAGTATTGGTGTGTATGTGGGTTGTTTTAATATTTGATTGATTTCCAATTTTGAAAACAAATCATAGAAAATTTCAGAATTGATAAATTTGTCCAAAAAGGGACATTATAGTGGTATCAGATTAATGATCTTGCTAGTTTGTGGATCAACCTGTGGATCAGAGGAAAAATCTATGGAACATCTTTTGAAACCAATTCATAAAGATTATGAGATACTCATAGGAAAGGATGTGGAGAAGAAACTTTACCAAGCAGGGAAAAGCCTTAAGCATCCACCTCAATCGAAGGGTACACTCCGTAGTCCATTAATTATTTTTTTGGGAAAGCTAGAACTTCTAAGACATCGAGACAAAAATGTAATGCTTATGGTTATCACTTGCATTAGCGAAATTACCCGAATAATAACACTTGAAGTCCTATATCGTGATGACACAATGAGGGAGATATTTCAGTTGATTGTGAAAAGTTTTCAAGGTATGGATGAAATAAAAGATCGTTATTTTGCTAAGAGGGTTAAGATTTTAGAAATGGTGGCAAAAGTTAGATGATGTGTTTTGATGATAGATCTTGGTTGTGATGATCTTATTCTTAAAATGTTTCATTATTTCTTTACTACTGTTTGTAAGAATCATGCAAAAAATGTTGTTACCTCAATGCAAACAATTGTCTTTGATTTTGAATGAGAGTGATGATATTTTCTAGTCACTCCTATCAACTTTATTGACTAATGTGAGAAAGAATGTGTGGGAAGTTTCACCAACAGTGCGTGTATTGGCTAGAAGTGTGGTTGATCAATGTGAAGAAAAGTTGAAACCATACTTAACAACGGAAATGATAGCTGAACTGAACAAGAACTCTCAGAAAGATGGCAGCAAAAATGATCTTCGATGACATGACCGTTGCTTCTCATGCAAATAACCCTAGTAGCCAAGCCACAAATGCCTAGGCAAAGAACAAGTGCTAGAAATTGTGACGGTGGAGCACGAGAAAGAAGAAAAATCAGAATTACAAGAAATTGAAAGAAAGCAAACCCTGGAGGAATCAACCACGCAAGTAGAAGGTATGAAAGTTATTGTAGGAAAAGATATTGTATTGACTATTTATATTGTCGATCAACAAAAGAATTATCTTAAAAATGTCAAGGAGAAAGCATCACTTGGTGAATGCACAAGTGAGCAACTTGTTCCTTTTCAATACATACCCATCAATCCACCAATGATTGAGTCCATGCTACATGGGGATGATTTGTAGGATGATTGTAAAAATGAAAGTGAGAAGAATCCTTTTGTTGGTATTGTTTTCTTAGAGGCATCAATAATAGAAGGCACTCTGAGCATTCCTGTCATTCCAGATTGGGGAATGAGAAGAATGTGTTAGGTCAAGAAGCATAGAGGTGGAAATTCATGATGACTTTGTCAAAAGGCATGCACAAGAGAAAAATCTTTCAACAGATATTAATGGTGGTTTTGAGCTTGGTGAAATTTTTAGATCAACAACTAATGATAAGCAGTTTGACAATCTCTAGGGTCATTGCTCAAGGTATGACAACAATAATAATAGCAAAAAGACACTTGAAAGGGTGGAGGAAGCATAAATTGATGAGAAATCGGCAATATCAAAGTTAGTTGAATCACAACAGTTTAGCCAAGAGCAAACAAAGAGAGTAGAGCACAAGATTGAAGAGTTACAATTGTTGATAATAGAAGAGAAAGAGGTGCAAGTCCTAATAGATTTGGATAGTATGAAAAGACTCTTTGAAGATCTAATTCTAAGTTTGTAGATTCCTCAAACTACGATGGAGAACAACACTATGGGCGAGGTTAATGTTGCTAGCATTAAGCATATCATCACTCTTAGAGATTTGCAAATAGTAAAGAGTAGATTGGAAACAATGAAATTAAAATCTCTATGTGAGATTAAAGATATGGATATGGTCATCAAAACTGTAGAAGCGGCCTTAACTGCATTTGAGGAAATGCAGGAAAGGGTTGATGCCCTCACTATGAAGTTTAGCTCAGTCTCTTCTTCCCTTAATAAAACATAAGAACCACAAGTTATTGCAGCAGTTTTCAGTGAGATGAATGGAGAGAACAATTTCCATAATAAATAGTTTCCACGGAAGAGAAAAGTTGCAAGTATAGAGTTGGGAATAACTGAGATAGTTTTGCAGGGAATTAAATATCAACGAGCAAAAGCAACTTGAAAATGTCATAATTGGTAGTACGCTTTCTAGATCCCAACTGATTCATGCTTCAACTATCGTGGATTCACTTACTGAGACAGTTGGAGAAGTATCCCCTGGTGCAAGGCTTCCAATTCTTGATAATATCAGAGTAGTGTAGCAGAAGCCAACTACATCACAAAGAGGAATGAAAGAAACAAAAAGATTGGTTTGGGATCTTGGTATAATAGAGATGATCAAATTGGGTGAGTCAAAGTAGTTGAACTTGTAATTGTTTGAAGGCAAGCAATTTTGGGAATGACGGATTGTCATGTCCCTTTCTTGGGGTGGTGGAGTTGTTTGAACCCTTTCACACTTGGGTTGCTTTTGGGATTAATTTTCATGCACATCGTTGTATGCCCCACTTGGGACCCTTTGTGTTGCACTTAGTGTGTTTCACTATTGCATACTTTTGCTAGTGGAATTCACTATTGTACATGTGTGTGCATGTTCTTAGTGGAGTTTACCATTGCAAGCTTTTTGCTAGTGGACTAAACTATTACACCCATGTGTGTGCACATTATTAGTTGAGTTTACTATTGTAAGCTTTTTATTAGTGTTCACTATTGCATCACTTTCTAAGCTCTCATATTGGAAATGTGCTTTCCTTATTGGATCACATTTTCCATTAACCATGTGGACCCCTTGTGTAATGGAGTGCTCCCATGTGGTACACTCCCTCTTGGGCCCCCCTTCCTTGGATCCTTTTGTCATGTGTGCGCTTCACAACTCCCCTCAACACTATTTATTCTTCTCTCTCACTCATTTATTGATCCCTTATCATTTTGTTTTCAAACCCTATTCTAGAGCTCGAGCATTTTTTGTTCAAATTCTTCTTCCAAGACGAAAACCCTTGAAATGCGGAGATTTGGAGGACAAAAACCCTCTTGGCTTCCATTGTTGGACTGAAGGATGAAAACCCTCTTGTCCATGTGAGGTGATTCCATTCGGGGATCACATTTGTGTCAAAGATTGTGATCATTGCCTGTTTCAGTTGGACTGCTGCATTGGGGTTTCTCCTATCAAGGATTGTTGCGTTGGAGTGGCTATGTTGTTTGTTGCTCATTGTTGCATGTTATTATTGTATGGAGGTTTATCCAAGTAAGAGTTTGTCTCTTGGCCTTATGATGCAAAATAAATGTAAGGATTTTATTACAACATTCTATCATTGTTCAAATTGCTTCATTATCAGTATTTATGTGCATTCAATATCCTAAAATAAAGATTTCAGTAAAGTTTTCAGTTGGGTTTTCAGTGTTGGTATGTATGTGGGTTGTTTTAGTATTTGTTTGATATCCAATTTTGAAAAGTAATCATAGAAAATTTCATTGTTGATAAATTTGTCTGGAAAGGGACATTACATCTGCATGGTGCTGCTTGGAGATTTTCGGGTACTCGGTAGTGATCATTTGGTTTGCAGTATGATTAAGTTCCTATACGGACTTAAGTAGGTTCCACGACTTGGTATATTAGTAAAATTTCTGAAATTTTTTGGATTAGTTTCCGGTTTAGTCATTAAGGGAGGGTATTAAAGTTATTAATCAGTTGTTAGTTAACCATTAACTAATGGTTGGTTATTCCCAACTGCTGTAACTTCTTTTGTGTTTAATAAAAAGAGAGACAAGTGTGTGTGTGTGTGTTGTATTCCTTTCATTTCTATTCATTCTTTTAGGATTAATTTGCTAACAATATCAATGTTTTTGCCAAAGCATTTACTAGTTTTATATGTATTTATTATATTCTTTGTTCTTCCATCTCGCATGCCCCCAGTCGGGTTACAAGCCCATGCAATAAGCCTGGCCTAGCCAATTGACCCATTGAGGAGAGAGTTCATATGTGTGTGTGTGTTAAAACGAACTAGTCTTTTGGTAACAACACCACGATCTCTTATGGGGAATCATAGGCACTCATCTGTAAAAGAACAAAGGGATTTTCAGACATTATTGCCCATATAAAACATATCTAGTTCTATGTATTTTTATATATGCATATGTGCATGTATGCAAATCATAAAACCTAGCTGTACGGCAGTCAACAATGCAGAATTCCAAATTCTCATTAGTAATTATGAAACCATGAGGAAAAGGTATATTTCAGCATTCTGATTCCATAATCTCAAAGTGTTGGATCTTTTTTGTGTTATTGTGCCTGTGATAGAATTCTCAGTGACCTAGAGGAACATATTTAGCTTTTGGATCCTCACTGCAGGAACTGTTCAACTATGGTACATTAATAGCCAATGTCCATGCAGCTTAGTTTTGTAATCATTTTTAGGTCATATTGAAGCAATCAAATTATTGATTCCAATTCATAGAAATTCATAGCAAATAATATATTTATTCTCTTCTCTCTTTTTCTTCCATTTCTGAAATTTACGCTTTGTGCATATCTAAACGTGAGTCAATTGTAGCATATACACCCTTTTATTATTTTCTATGTTCACTTGCTATCAATTATTTAGGGATCATTTTTTTTTATGCATTGGTTTTCATACATCATATTCATTTATATGAAATACGCCCTTTTTAAATTATCATTTTTTTATGTTGAAGAAAATAAATTTACCACACTTGGAAGTGAAGGAACATTAGCCTGATGAAATGATCAGTTTGATGATGGCAGGTTGATGTAATCGAATCTCAATGGAATCTTTTACAAGAGCGTGTTGAAGCATCCAAAGATTTTACTGAACTTGCAAAATATCATCAAGAGTGCGCATGTCTTTTCTCTCTTTTATGCTCATTTAAAAAAAAAAAAACTCTGACAGCTATAACAAAGTAAACATGGCCCATAGTTTAAACCAGCTGACAACAAAGAAGCAACTAGCAGATTCAAAGAAAAAGTTACTAACAATCAAGGAAAGTAGATCTCTATTCAGAATATTCTTTTTTCCAGATCTAAGGTCTTTATTACAGAATCCTGATGGTTGAATAATTGTTGCGTGATATTTTTTCTTGTATACTTCTACAGATTCGTTAATTTATTGTCTACTCCAATGTGCCAACTACATTGGAGGTGCAAGATTCTCATGAGTAGTACTCTTTCTTTCTTTGGCACACCATTTTTCCAGTGTTTAGAGTAATCCTTCTTTGAGTTGGTAGTCTTCTTTGGCAATCCTTCTTTGAGTTGGTAGTCTTCTTTGGCTTCAAAATTTGACACTGTTGCACCTGGCAAATCCTGAAATATCTTCGCAAAATTGGCATCTTTGATGTACTCCTTTATATGCAGCATATATGAACGGCCTAAGCTGAGATATTCTGCCCAAAGCTGAAATCAATGGTGGCTTGGATATCATGAGCACCAATTTGTTAGTAACACACTTTTTTTACTTAATGACCAAATGAAATTGCTAAAGGGGATTCATCCATTTAAAATGCCTTACTTGGTGCAATTTAGTTTGTGCTTGCAAATATTGGAGAATGTGATGGTTAGTATGAATGATTGTTTTCTTACCCAACAAATAATGCTTCTATTTCTTTATTACTTAAACAAGTGCATAAATATCTTTATTGTATTTAGGGTAATTGAAAACTGCTTGATGGAAAAGTTTAGAATGGCGACATACCTTTTTTCCTGGCAATAGATAGGTTTGCTCTCATGGCATAGTTTCTTGCATCCGTCTCCACCTCAAAGGTTTGCTGCAAGTTAGGCAAAGCGAATATGGATGCATTGCCAATTTTATGTTTCATATCATTAAATGCAAATTATTGATTCTTACCATGTGATATTCACTTACCATTTGTAGTGACGTCTTTCAATGGAGCTGCAATTCTGGAGAATGACACTTTGAACATCCTCAAGTATTGGATGATTCCATCAAATCTTCTTGTCTCAGTCACGTTGGAAGGCTTTGGCCAATTCAGAGTGGTCTCAATCTTTGTTGGATCAATTATCAACTCTCCTCCAATGACATGGCCCAAATACACCAATGACTCATTTGCAAGCTCATACTTTTTCTGATTTGGCAGGAGCTGGTTTTCCTTCAACATTTGCAACATTTGAGTCACATGCATTATGTGCTCTTCATATATTTTTCAAAAAAACCAAAATATCGTCCAAGTGCACAATGCCAAAAGAATCTATGAATGGTCTCAGCTTATCATTCATCAATCTTGTGAATGTAGTTCTCCTTGCATCCATTGCTTACATGCATCCTCCTACACAATGACTTGTTTTTTATTGTAGTTCTCCATACATCCTCATCCTACACATTGACTTGGTGGTGGTTTGATATTAAATCCAGCTGGTGAAGTAACATGCATGCTGCAGCTGAGCCAACAAGTTATCTATCCTTAGTAGAGGATAGCAATTTTTTTATGGTAATCTGATTTCAAATCCAGCTTGGCTAAGTTACATGCATGCTGCAGCTGATTTAGCAAATTATCTATCCTTGGAAGAGGATAGCAGTTTTTAGTGGTAATCCTGTTTTAAAGCTTGGTAATCAATATATATTCTCCTTGTCTCATCCTTTGGCACAATGTTTGTGGGAGATCCATATGGAGATGAACCATGCCTATTCACTTCTTGCTCCAACAATCTTTGGAGTTGTGTTCACTTCTTTTACCTCCAATAAAAACCATGTATATAGTCCAATGTTTGGAGTTGGGCATTTGGTAACAAGTGAATTTGTGCTCTACCTCTCTTTTAGGTGGCATGCCTTTTACCTGTTCAAACACCTCCTTAAAGGGCCGTAGCAACTTGCCCATTTTTTCTTGTTCCTTTTTAGTGCATATCAGGGTGTTAGTAGTCTTTGTATAAACCTTATTTTTTATTATTAATATTTTATCTTCATAGTGCTCGTTGGCACATTAATCTCCCTGAGTGTACATCCTAAGGAGTACACCGAGATTGGGGTGGGTAAGTTTGTGGTGCTTTGTGAGAGTTTACCCATCATGTTTATCTACTATTATTGCCTCTTTCATTCATGCTATGACATCAGCTTGCTTGTCCTCCAATAGTTCTGGTCACCCCTCTCCACTCCTCTTCTTCCTGTTTGTGCGTCTCTTTTTGGCATCATTGGCTTGTCCAGTGACGTCTTGTAGTGCCCCCTCCTTGGTTGATGTCATCGGCCAGGCTAACAACATTGTGTCTACTAGACACATTTCTACACCATGAGTTAGGCCAATGATATCGACCAAGTTTGAGTTATGACTTTTAGGGTTTGGTGTTGTATTTATATGGTTCCCCTTTGTCATTTCTCAAAAATCAGGGAATCCATTAAACTTTGCTTGTGCACGCAAATACACCTTAGAAAGAAGGACGAATCGACGTTGAGGAGCTTACACTTGAGGAAGACTAGTTTGCACAAGGACTTGAAGATATCAAGAAGAGAAGCTGAACCAACAAAGTGCACATGGTCTTTGGAGCCCCTAACTAAGGTCTAATTTGATCTCCTTCCTATCTTGATTTCGCCTACAACCATCTCTCATAAAGTGCCACTTGAGCCAAGGGGGAGATTAATGCACTGACAAGTCAATTGAAGATAAGTATCCTAACCCTACACTTTTTCTTTTATTACTTTGGTGGTTACATTATATTGATATGTTTATGTTTTCCATGCTTAGATTAGTATATGTTTGCTAGTGTATTGTTATCTTTGCATGCTTTATCTCTTTATTTACACCTCATGGTTATCGTCTAATGACACCCTTATAATCCTTAGTTTAAATACCTCATGGTTACCGCCTAATTGTATTGTATTTCTTTCGATTACCTTTGTTTATACCTCTTGGTTATTGTCTAATGATACCTTGGATCTAGTTAGGTCTTTATTTGCTATTGTATGTGTAGATTCCCCTATTAAACCCCTTACAACCTCCTTTGCACACGACCCTTGTGTATAGCCCTAGACCACTTTTGTGGATTGGCATATTGTATGTGTGTTGGATTTAGTATGGTCTTCTACCCTTTCCTGTATTAGAGGATTTTTATATTGTTGACTATTCTTAGCCTACATATATTCTGATAAACCTAACGTGAATCTTACCCATTCGCTATGTTGGGTCATATTCACATTTTTCCTTTAGCTTCTTAGCGTTCCAAAATTTTCAAGTATACCTTGTTTTCCAAATTTATTTTCTTTTTTTCCCTTCAACAACACTAAAGGTTATCTTCCCATTCGTATAATGGAGTATGTCATTGACACCTAAGACGAAACCAACCATGGTTTCTCTTTCTCAAGGATTCCATCTCAACCAGGATTGTGTGATGACCATTACTAATACCAAAAAAAACAAGTATATTCCTACCAATTCCATGGTCAATATGAGATTTAAAGTGAATCATTAACAACAATCCAAAAATACATTAATACCTCATTAAACATCCAAATCTGAGGGTGAGCAAGAAGATAATGATGAGCTTACTTTTGAAATGCAAAAATTCTTAGCTGATCTTCTTGAACACATGGGAAAATCTCAAGAATAAATTCCCACCCTTTTGGTTTCAACTTTTCTGAAGACTCCTAGCTTTGGTCCCACCCTAGGCTTTGGGGCAAGTCAGTCCATGATTTGCTTTTCCACAACACCAAACATAGCCACAAGCATGAGCGGTGCTACCTTTAGTACCCCTCAACAAAACACTAATCAATCTCCTATCACGCAAGCATCTCAATCAACTCAAAATGCCCCCACATACCCCACTTAGATGATGTTGAAAGTCTTGGACCAAATGGGCGATGTGCAAATATTTAGTGTCACCCAATTCATGAAAATGCAAAATCAAATTTTGCAAATGTCCAATAGACCTCAACAAATTGAATTGGGAATGCCGAATCAATGTACCTCCTCTCTCCCCCTCTTATGGATCATCTTGGGAACCCAATCTCGCAACCACCCATTCGAAGTAAAGCACTTTAAAATATACAAATCAAACCCTTAGCACCTCATACTGTAGTCATGGACATTGGGGGAATCACTCCAACTATCACTTACGACAGGTCCACCAATGTTGCCCTATATCTTAAAGCCTTTGGAAACCTTTACAAAGATTGGCTAAAATTTAACACCTATGCAACTACCAAACTACTAGCAAAAAATCTCACTGGCGATGTTCTAGAATGGTACAATCAATTGAAGTCTAATTCTATTGTCGAATCGGAAGGCTTAGTTAATTCATTGGTTCAAGAATTCCAATATCATGACTTACCGAAGAACAACTTGGCTTACTTCATCAATTGCAAGCAATTATATAATGAACCGGCTCATAATTTCATCAAGCAATGGAAGTCATTGGCCCATAAAGAGAATCACAATATGACTAAAGAAAGCCATTTCAAGCTTTTTATAGCTGTTAGAAACTAAGTTACAATACAAAGTTAGGTCCTTCTCTCCTAAGACATGAAAAAAAATGAGATTTCTCAACTCAAACAAACCACACGAATGCTTATAAGACCTAACATAAACAAGCATGCTATTGATGATGGTGTTACAGGCACCTGTGATAAATAGATTTCACTCTTAAAAAGCTATTCATGCAATCGTGTTTGTTGTTCCTCAAAATGAGACCCTTTCCCAACCACTTGCGGGAAGCCCCTTTTCAACCACCTCTTCATTCCAATAACTACATCCATCAACTTCTAATTACTAAAGAACTTAGAAAGAAACTTCTTGGATGAAAACTAAAAGACCTTGATCCTTGATGCCCAACATCTCAATTGTATGATACAAATAAGTTTTGTTGGTTTCACTCTAATTGGGGTCATTCACATGAGAATTGTTATTTCCTTTGCACCTTAGCATATTATTTCTTACTTGGCAATAATTCTGATCATGATTTTATGGGAAGAGAACGATATCAAGACTTTTTTTAAGCTTCAAAACATCAAGAAAATTGTAATAAGCATGAAACAATTTGCCAAGCCAATGCTCACTTGAGAATCTATACTAACATTCTACCAAATCATTCCAAGAATAACAACAATACACCCCAAAATAACACCAACTTTACACCACCTCAAAACTTACCTCTAATCGCTAATACCATAGAATCTACGAGTAACCCTGATTCCTCAACCCATGAGGAAAGCCTAGTTCACATGAATGTTATGAAACACATCATATTTTTTGTTAACTCCAATACAAGACTCCATCTCTTCCTATAGTCCTTATAGAACCTACATAAATCTTTAAATCTATCCTACATATTAGACTTCTATTACAACCCCCTCAAAAACAACAAAATCATACATCTTAGCAAATTTTGAGGTCATCGGTCAAGGTGACGATGTTCGAAATTCTGACTATTCCCTTCCAACGTCATCGTCCAGGTTGATGGTGTTGCCTATGTCAGCTTCAACGTCATCAGCAAGGCCAATGATGTTGTCTGAGTTTGCTTACGTCCTTGACAAGCCTATGACGTTGAAAATAAACAAAAAAGAAAAACTCAAATGCAAGCCGGCTCGAGAACCATTCAGATTTATGTTTCTCAGCTACAATCAGCGTTAGCATAGCCCAGTGTTGAGGGATGGGATCCCATCGAGGATCTCTCTAATCTTCCAAGAAAGATTCCCTTCCTTGAGCTCATGTGCACTTATCTTAAACACTAAAATGATTAATGCAAACTCTCTTCAATATTAATATTCCTCAACCACCTACTATGGGGAAAGAAGTTCCATTGCATGATTTTCATGAGTGTGTCATGCAACAATACAAAGAGTTATCTACTTAAAATGATCAAACAATTGATCAAGCCTTATCAACAAAATTTCCAATACAAACCAAGATTCCTGAAGAAATCCTATTTTGTGCAGATGATCCCCCTCTTTTTATTAGCGTGCGAATTGGTGACGTCGAAGTCAAAAGGGCCTTAATTGACTAAAGTTCTGGCACTTGAGTTCCCTCTTTAGGCTTTATCAAATCTCTAGGCTATTTAACAAGGAAAAACTATTCATACCCCCTGCCAAGGATATGACCAAAGTCAAATGTCTCCCATGGGTTGCATTTGGATTCCTATTGTGGAACCTCTTAGAAATGTTAGAGTGAAGGTCATGATCTTCAACTTACCCCTTTCCTATAATATCTTGCTTGGCTGCCCTTGGACTCATTGTATGAGGGCCATAACTTCTATTTGCCAATGTGCTAAATTGCCCTACTTTAGAGCTATCTACAAGATCCATGGTCATACCCAACAACGAGGTGTCTTCAAAATACCATCCCTCGAGGAGCTACCTAGCATCCCCACGAAAGAGTATCAACACTATAATTATCTTGTCGATTCATTGCGAGGTTAAAGTTGCCATCCCAAACTTGTGGGAAGAGTTCCACCCAAACTCCTTAATTCCAATGGTGATGAACCCAATGAGATCAATCTCAAGATTAAAACCTATGATCTTTCCTCCCATATCATCGCTCTTTTGTCTCCTAGCATGTGGGCTTGTTTTGTAAGAGAGAAATTAATGAAATTACTACAATCACAACTTTTGAGAAAAAATCCCCTAGTGATACTTTTTGTCCTAGCGATATTGTGGTCGAATCCCTCTATATGGATCTTACCACCTCTATTATGATGACAATTATGTGTTAGATGATCCATTTTTGTTTGGCTATGCCCAATTGAAGCACGCTGAAATTCTACGTTACCAAACATCCTTTCAACAAACATAAATACAAACCGTTTTCAATGCTAGTATCAACATGATTACTCTCTTGCTTTGACATGAATGATGACAATTTAGTTTCTTGTGACACTCTTAGTGGTGTATCTAACATTGTAAACTTGATTCGGTCCCTTATGTTAGGTCCCCCACTATGGAGTCTATTGTTCCTAATCTCGTGTTGGCTCTGGAACTGTGCTTGCCAACATTGAAGCATTCAATGCAAGATTTAGGACATCATCATCCAACTCAATATGCAGATGTCATAAGGCTTATGGGCATCTAGTTCAAACTTGGCGAGCACATAAGAGAAATTTAGGGCTACAAGTCTTGCAAACGAGCCCCTATGGTGGAAAGTCAACACTCACACTTGCCTTTCATAGCTAAGCATTATTTTGAGTTTCATTGTACTACTCATTTTACTGCAAATTATTGAGCCTGCCAACAACATTTAGATTTCGTCTAGAGCTAGGTCCCTTCACCATCTCACCGATTGGATAGGGAGTCTCTAAAGACAACTACCACATACATCCCCAAGAAAGGGGCACACTGTTGTCTTTGGCTTTAGTCCTCTTCCCACGCTACTAATGAGCATCCCAACAGCATATCTGAAGCTTACAAAGGCCGGAGGTGCAACCACCCTTAAAGAAGCAACAACAATATCACATGACAGAGGAACGTCCCCTACAACAAGCACAACTTAGATGGATAGAAGTTCAACTTCCCCATATATCTGATCCACCAGTATAGGATCAATATCCTCCCCATTCTACCATACCTACTTTTTCTATTGAGGCTATTCACAAGGTTGTCCTTGCGCAGATCTTGCAGAGAGTAGAAGAAACTATGGTCAAAGAACGTTACAAGTTGCAGTCAGAATTTTGTTGATGAAGTGTGTAGTGATATTCTAAAACATTTGTGAGTTGTCATATATTGTATCATATATTTTATCTCATATCTTATCACGTTTTAAATATTATAACATTCTCTTTTAGCACTTATAATTTCTTGTTGTTCATTTCATATATCAGTACTTTATTATGTGCCTTCCCTCTTAGGTTTATTCCTACGTTACTGAATACGCCCCCCTAAGCTCAGGGAGTGTGGGGGAAACGCTCCTGGATATAGGAGTGTGGGGGATACACCCAGGGAGTGTCCCTCGGGTGCGGATATGCCCAAACACATCTGAGTGACGTATCGGGGTGTATCTACAGCCCAGGGACACTCCTTGGGCATATCCCTACGCTCCCGGACGTTAAAAACATTTTTTTTAAAATTTTTGTTTTCAATTTCGCTCAATGAAAAGTCAAACATGGACTTCAAAATACAATTAAAAACAAACTAAAGTGGATTCCCAACCCTAAACACAACATTCACACTCATTTTATCAAAAGATAACAACACATTTACCTTTCATTGCATTTTTAACTCTCAAATGAGCCACATGATGATGAAGGCATCGCAGCCGAAGATGAAAATGAATATAGTGAATAATGAAACTGCTGATTTGTTTTTATTTTTGTCCATACATTGTAACATTTGCACCATGTACCTGTTATAAAACTAATATAAGTTCGACCATTGAATATTATGATATTTGGCATTGAATTATGACCATATTTTGTGGTTATTTAACTTATTTTGTTTTCTCTATGCATATTATGTGGTTAATTTTGCTTAGATGGCTATATTTTTATATTTTTAATTATATATATATTTTTGTACGACTGTATCCAAACGTATCCAAACCCCCCCCAAAAAATCCCCGTATTCCTGTATCTAATTCTCGTACCCGTATCCATATCGACAACCTAGGTTTATCAGTGAATGCATCCTTGTGATCCTTTGGCAATTCACTCTCACTGTACCTCCCGCTTGGGTTTATCCAATCTTGTTTACCTCACATTCTCTATCTCTCCCCTCTTGGGTTTTACCTTATCTTTGCTTGTGCTAGACCTATTGTGAGTTTACATCATCTATCTATTAAACCTCTTTCTTGCATTATCACTATCCCTCTTGGTAATGCAAGGGTGTCTAGGAAATGAACCAATCTTGCATCTTCAAAAAAGATCTAATAGTGTTCACATGCATTTGGGCCCAATTGGCAGTATGAAGATGGCCTGCCAAGATCGATTGCACTTCAATAGGTTCCTAGGACAAAGAAAGGACATTTTGTCACTAAGACAAAGTTCTTTGTCTTTTGATGAAACCATCGATTAACGCATCTATGTTAACTGATGGTTACAAAACCATCGGGGCAGCTACATTAATCTCGCTTTGTAAGAAGCAACGCTTTTGCTCGTGGTAGTTGCGCAAGTCACATAATGGCTTAGAAAGTTTTGAGTGCTTGTTTTGAGCATTTTCCAAGATCCAGGGGATTCCAAGAGTCACTTCATGAAGCACAAAAAGAAGGGAGGATTTGAAGAATGCAGGTTGGAGTTCGAGGAGACCTGCTAGGAAAGCAGAGGAGACACACACACACACACTAAAGTGTAGCCCCTTGCTTAGATCAGGAGGAAGGCGACGCGTGTAGTCCCGTGATTACATATACATCATATATGCAATTTCACACATTGCCTTCCTCCTGATCTAATCAAGGGGTGACACTCTTGTGTGATGCAAATTTTGTAGCTTATTTGCAAGATTGAGTTGATTTCTCTCTAGAACACAGTCCTTCTACTTTTCCCTAGGTCATGACCAGTAACCTCTCTAACTTCAAAATTGCTGCTCCATTAGTAGGCTCTCTCGCTATACCCAGAACCATGGTGGCCAAACATGTCCCCTGCTCCCTTGTTAGGGCTTGTTGGGTATCTGTGATTTGTTGCATCAGTGTAACATCCTCTTTTACAAAAAGTACGATAGCTGTAGAAGGCTCTAGGTCATGTCCTTGTCTCTGTAATGCATCATCTACGAGCCTAATTGCCCCAATATGATCTCCAGTGAACGACGCTACTGGAGTGACATCAATGCCTTATCGTGTTAAGGAACCGCATTATCCAATATCTCATGGCGTGTGGCCTCAATCAATGAGTGCCATCTTGCTATTGTCCCTACAAACCCAACACAAAAATCACATTAGACACCTATATATCAAAGTCTATATGTTAATCACTACTCTACTTCCTTGCATGACTATCTTAAAGACTAAGAAATATAATAATCATATTAACCAATCTTATTACATGGATGTGTTGGCTCATCACATACAAACTCTCTGTCATGTTAGTTGTCAAGGACTACATCATCCTCCCTCCTTCGTTCCCTAAGACCCGACTGGCATGTCCCCCTTTGTATTAGCAAAATTGATGTTCTCAGCCTCATGTAGAAGGCATGTGTCTCCTGATCTCTGGTTAAAATATCCATAATATTGAGTCTATGAGGTCTTTAGTAGCCTCTACCTGGCTGCCTCAGTCTCCCTACTCTCTTGATCCCTTGTCAGTTGAGGTAGCTACTTGTACCTTTGGGATGTCTAGCCTCAGAGTCTCTGCCTCTCCAACCACCTCAACAGGGCCCTATACATCTCTCTCCTCCCCTACTATTGCTGCTACCTCTACTTGCGGTTGTTGTCTCTTCCCTCGATGTTGAGGAGCACACTAAGGTCTCAAAATTGGGACCTCGTATTCCTGGCCTCTGTCCTCCTGCCCCCTGGCTCCATTGCATGTCTTTCTCTATGAGCAGGTAAGGCATAGGTGTCGTCGGGTGTGATAGGCCAAACTGACCAGAAACCATATCACATAAATGCATCTCTATCCACTAGATGCTCATAAATTTGATTGTGTTTATCATCCAAATCAGTTAGTAGAACAATCAACTATAAAAATAAGTAATTTGGAAAAATGTGAAGACCTAGAAAATTATAGTTTCTATTATACGGGCTAAAACAACATATGTTTAGTTTCAAATGTAATTTTTAATTACATATTTGGATTCCCCTCCAAAAAATAGACAAGTTAAAAAAAAAGACATTGTTTTGAGGTTGTATGCAAAAGTTACGATCGTTTGAAGTTGGCAGACTCTAGTTCCGGGGTTTCTTGGGAGCGATTGTTTGGCTTCCGACTGTTGGACTCCAGAGCTAGGACTGTTGGACTTCAGAGCTAGCCGAGAATGTGGGAATTTGAACCATTTTGATGCTTGGCTGATCATTTCAAGTGCTGGGTGGATTCTATTCTAAGCATGAGGGAGCTTAGATACAAGTCTTAGAAGGTAGATTACAGGAGAACAAAGAAGGAAACAAAGCATTAAATCTCAGCATTCAAGTGGATGCAATTGAAGAATGCATTAATTTGTCCCTGTTGTCAACTTGGAGTTGCACTCTGAAACGAGGATGTGCTGAAATGGCTAATCCTCTCTCCAGTTGAAACAATGGGATCTTCTCACGAGGGTGGGTGCCTCAATGATGAGAAGACCTCCAGAGAAGGCTGGTTTTTGTAAGATGTATCAATGCGGATCTCTACTTTGTGTTGTGGACTACCATGGAAAAGGGAGAAAGAAACTTGAAGGGGAAATCCTATCTAATGACGATGATACACCAGAATGTTGATCACCTCTACTTGGAACCTTGAACACTGAATCAAACAAGGAAAAAGAAAGACTTTTGATTTCAATTGATCACTATGCATAAGTATTTCATGAGAAGGTTCAATCCAATGACAAAAATGTGAGGGAAAACGATGTAGAGAGGTCTGATACAAGACACTTTGCAGTCACCTAACATCCACTTACAGCTTCAACAAAAGACATAAAACACTGAGCATGACTTGCATAACATGATGAGCTAGCAACTAGGTACGAATCAAAATTTGGGAAGGGAGAGAAATCTATCACGTATGCAAATTGCTGAATGAATGTACACTATGCCAACACTTGAAATCTGAAAGTATAGTCCTATTGATTGAAGAGGTTACACAACTCACCAATGGTAGAGTCTGGTCTTACCAAGAGGGATAGATTTTATAAGGCTGAAAACCTATTAATATATAAAATTACAAAAAAACAAGAGATTGACGTTGGAAATAGGAGAGGAAGTTAACTCTTTATTAGCCCAAATCCAAATTGCATTGCATGAATCTTCCAAATTTGTCTTTCCTTGGCTTATACCTGGCTGTCTTACATGAAGAATCCTTGGCATTGAAAAAGAAGAAGACAAGCTTTGGATGTATGACATCTACGAATAGATGTCTTGACTTGAAAACTAGTCAACTCCAAAACAAGAGTAGTCAAATTCACTCGAACTGCTAGTACATTTGAAAGTCTCCCCTTTGCATGAAATCAATGCAAATGCCAAATTAAGAATTGCGTTTGAACCGTTGGAACGTTTCGAGCTTTGAGACAAACGAGAGTGCGTGGACGAAATTTCTGGCTGTTTGAAACGTTCAACGCTTTGCTCGTTCATCATGCAAGACAACTCTATTTTCAAAACTGAAGCATGCTTGTTTTCTTAAACGCGTTCATTTCGTTGGAGTCACTCACATTAGTTTGTGCATGATCTTTGTTCATCCTGCCTTTGTCTTTATTCTGCATTTGTTTTATTTGCTGTTCATGCTTATGTTCATGTTCAATTTTGCTTCAGTCTTTGCTCATGCCTCTATTTTTGCGTTTGTCTTCTTGTTCAGTTCTGGCTCAGTCTTGTTTTTATTTTCTCTGGCTTTTCCCGTGTTCTGCTTTAATTCGGGATTCGGGTTTTATTTTAGTTTTCGTCCTTCGGACAAATTGTGCGAAGGACTCTCAATCTTTTCTCTTTCCTGGCCTTGGCATTTCTTTTTCTATTTTTTGGCCTTAGCTTACGCCCTTGTCTTTTCTATCGGGCTTTTTGTCCTCCCGAATTCCTTCAGACAAAAAGTCCGAAGGAATTTGTTTCTTTGCCAATTTTTTCGAATTTATTCTTTTAGGCTCTTATGTCTTGCCCTTGGATTTTCTTCGGGCTTTTGTTGACTTCATATTCCTGTAGATTTTCTATTTGACAATTATTCTGAAGGATTTCCTTAAATTTTCTCGTTTCCTTCTTTGCCTTTGTTTCATTTCTATTGGGATTTTTTCTCGTGTATATCCTTGGTCGGACCTTTTCCTTGAATTCCTTCGGACTTTTTGTCTGAAGGAATTCCTTTGGACAAATAGTCCGAAGGAAATTCTTTTTCGTTTGAAGTGTCACTTACTTTTATGAAGGTGCCCTCCGCAAGGGCTTTTGCTTCCCAAAATTGCCCTTCGGGCTTTTTTGATTTGGTCTTGTTAGTTGCCTGGGTGCCTTCCACAAGGGCAAGGTTTTTCCAGAAGTGCCCTTCGAAAGAATTGTAAAGGTCCACTTTGCCGACCAAGTGCCCTCCGCAAGGGCTTTTTGTCCTCAAAAGTGCCTTTCGGAAGAATTGTAGGGCACTTGGGCTTTTTGAAGGGCACTTGGGCTTTTTGAAACTGTCCTTCAGAACTTTTGTCTTGACTTGAAAACCATAAACTGAACCAACTCGAAGAGTTACATACCCTTTGGGACTTTTGAATTGGACCTTCCCGAAGGGCAAGTGCCCTTCGGGTCTTCTCAATTGTGCTTTTCTCTTTTTCTTTTGAACAAAAGGTTCGAAGAAAATAAGCTTTGAACGACTGCCACTTAGTCATTTTTTCGGACTTTTACACAGTCCTTTGAGAGCTCTTTCTTTTAGATAGAATGTCCGAAGAAATAGTCCACCTTTTATAGCCCGAAAAAATTCCTTGGGAAGACAATAACTAAACTTACAGCTTGTATGTCTTGGCTGTATTTGCACATTTGGCTGTAATCAAGAAAGCTCCTTGGAAACCTCTGCATGACTAAAATTCACCTAGCTGTAGATAGTCACTTGAGTGGCTGTAAATGCTCATTTAAGGACCCCAAAACTGATTCACAAGACAAACTTGGCACCATAGCAAAGTTCTGAAGTGTAGGGGTGACAATTTGCCCTATGGGGGGCAAAATTGTCAACATTTTTGGCAACTCTGCTGGGAAGCATGCCTACTATGCTAGAGAACTGAGACCATATAGATGCTATTCGAACTCTCAAATGGTGACCCTGATTTCTGACTAAAAATCTCTTCCTAACCTTGGCTGAAATAACTTTTCTCCCTCAGAAAAGAAGGGAAAAACACGAAAGCAGGAAAACTAACTAAGAAACAAATGTACAAACAAGCACTTATTGAACAAAACTGAAGCAAACTAGTGTGCTTGAACAACACTTGGAGGAAAGCAAAAACAACTATGTACATAGAGCTTTGCTCTTCAATAGCAATGTTTCAGTTGTATCCCATTGACTGGGATTGGAAGCTCTTGGCCGTTCATCTTGGCAAGTTGGAAGACGTGAGATTTGCAGCTGGATATCGTGTATGGGCCACTCCAAAGGGAATCAAACTTCGTGTGCCTTCTTGGTTTGGCTCTATCCTCATCCCACTTGAGGACCAAATTTCCTTCATTGAATCTTCGTGAGGAAGCTCCTTTGTCAAACGTTCTTTCCACCTGTGTCTGATGACTTTCCATGGCTAGCATGGATTTATTTCTTGTCTCGTCAACTCCATAAGCTCTGCATACCTGATTTCCATAGGCTCATTCTCCAACAACTCAAGTTAATGCATTAGTTCTAAACTGAAAACTCAAGAGAAATAGGTAACCTCGCTTCTTTACCATATAGTAGCTTGTATGGAGAGTTGGCTATTGACCTCTTGTAAGTGATCCTATCAGCGCATAGAGCTGATTTCAACTTGAGATGCCATGACCTCTGATTGTCTTCAATAGTCTTTCGTATGATCCTTAAGAGGTTCTTGTTTGTGATTCAGCAAGGCCATTTCCTTGTGGATAGTAGTTCGATAAATGTTGAGATAAACTCTGTGTTGGATAGCCCATTTGTTGATCCTAGATCCCACAAAAGCCATTGCATTGTCAGAAATAATGGTCGAAGGAATTCCCAACCTAGTAAGCAAACCTTCATAGAAATCAAGAACGTTAGTTTCGTTTGCTTCTTTCAATGCAATTGTTTCTGTCCAACGTGTGAAGTAATCCATAGCTGTTAGAATCCACTTATGCCTTGAACTCGAAGGAGGATTAATGAGACCAATAAAGTCCAATCCGCACTAGACAAAACGTTGATCCACTGCAATTCGCTGAAGGGGTAGGGCTACAAGTTTAACTTTTCCTACAAACATAATACATTGTTTGCACTTCCTAACCCATGTATGGCAATCGTCAAATATAGTAGGCCAATAGTACCCACCTCTCATGATTTTAAGTGCTGTAGTTCTTGCGGAAAATTGTCCACCATGTCCATCATGGAATTCTTCAAGTAATCTTTGAGTTTGGCTTGGTTCCAAACACCTTAGTAACATTCCATTAATATCCTTTTTGAACAAAACACCGTCAACGAGCAAGAATGGAATTGATTGCAATTTGAAATACCTTCTTTTTAAAGCACTTAGGTGAGAAGGGTAAAAACCATCTTGCAGATAGCTTATCAAATCACGAAACCCGTTGGAAGGTGAGGTGTGAACAACAATCTCTTCATCATTTGACACAAAAATAGCTTCATTAGTTTCTTGCAAGTCCTGAGTTAGATGCTCACAAAGTCCTTCGCCTCTAACCAGTTTTGTAATCTTAATTTTCACATTATATTCCATTACCTTGGTTATCCAACCAACTCTCTTCTCATTTATGTCTTTTTCAGAAGAAATTCTTTGATGCTTCGATGAGCAACCATTAGATGTATTTTATTATTAGACAAGTGCCTAAATTTTTTCAGAGATCTTATAATTAAAAGGACATGCTTTTCAACAAAAGAATACATTGTTTCATACTCCAACCCTTGGCTGTATAAAGCTATTGGCTGCCCCAAATCTTCATGATTTTGCTACATAAGAATATCTGAAATGGTGTCCATATTAGCATACGTATACAGAATGAAATATTTCATAAAATCTAGACTTAAAAGCGTAGGAGCACTTGCTATGGCTTTCTTAACATCTTCAAACCCTTTTACTCCCTTCTTGGACCAGCTGAAGTTATGATTTTTTTTTAGCATCGCTGTAAGTGGTTTAGCTATAGTAGCGAAATCTGAAATGTATCTCCTTATAAAATTGATTTTTTCAAAAAAACTTTGCAAAGCCTTTTTGCTCTTAGGCAAGGAGAGTGCAAGAATGGATTGAAGCCTTTCAGAATCTATGTTTAAACCGTGCTTTGAAACATGTTCTAAGAAGCTTACCTTCATGAACTGAAAATACACACTTTTGAGGATTTAAAGATATCCCAAATTGCTTACACCTTTCAAAAACTTGCTTGAGATGAACCATGTGATCTGCTGCATCTTTTGAAAGCACTGTTATATCATCCAAATAAACAAGCACAAGCCTGTTAATATACTGCCATGCGAATATATCAGCAAAACTTGTGCATAAATCAATGATTTTTTTTTTTGTGAAGTGCAAACCTTGCCCAATTTTAAACCAGCTACAATCTCTACATTGGCATAGTGCTCTTCCTTTGTTGACAATGATGGTTTCTCTTTCCTTAGCTCATCATCTTCACTGAAAATATTTTCAAGAGTGACCAATCCCTGGGGTAGTTTATTCATTTTCAGTTGTAAAATCTGATTACCATATTGTTGTAAGTGTTTCGATTGATTTCTTAAAGAAAACTTAGCATCTTCTTGCAAAAATATCACAATTTGATTGTCATTTTCAAACACCTGCCAATTCTCTTGGTTATTCGAAACATAAGGCCTTTCAACTACCTTTATATGTGACTGAAAAATGTCACTTTTCACATCAGTTGAAATATTAAATTGTGCCCCAACAACAACCAACTATCAGCGTGTTTATTCCTATCTCTTGGTATTGCCTGAATATTAAAAGCCTAAAAATCTTCAAATAAATCCCAAACTTTGTGTCTATAAGATTTAAGCAACAGATTTTTGCATACATTCAAACCTCTTACTTGGTGGATTACAAGTTCACTATCTCCAAACACTTGCAAACAATTTACTCTCATCTTTCTAGTCCACTGCAAACCGTGAACTAGTGCTTCATATTCAGCAACGTTGTTTGAACAGCGAAATTGAAATTTAATAGAGGAGAAATACCTTTGTTCTGTAAGAGAAATTAACATCATTCTAACTCCAGTTCCATGCTTATTTTTTGATCCATCAAAGTACAATTGCCACAAGCCTTCATTAGATTCGTCTTCTTTGACCATCGCTGGAATTGGTGCATCGTTCTCATGAAGACAATACACACCAAGATCTTCCTCTTCAATCAGCTTGTAGGGATCATGTTAATGCAAGGTAGAAGCCCACTCATCAGGAAACAAATCTGGAACTCCATCCAAAGGCAAGTCCTTTTCTACATCACTAGTTTGTAATATTTCATGTGAAATGATACAATTTGCATTGACCATATTTGGCGTATAAGGCTTCATATGAAAACGTGCAATAAGCTCTGAATGAATTGTTATTTTTGTACCATACCTGGTTTTGAACAACAAATAGGTCCAATCAGCTGATAAATATCTTTCAATCTTTGAGGTGAAGTCTCTTGAAAGACAACGAAATAAGGAGGCAAGTCCACCACTATAACAACCTGTTGAATAGTAACGTTAGGACAAACATGTAATGTCCATTTCAAATCTTTGATAATGCTTACCGTCTTTGTTGGTGAACCATCCAATTGCAGTACCCCATTAGTATTTGGCTCATAAACAAGGCCGAGCTTGTCTGTAATTTGTTTGGGCATTACTGTATTGCGAGCTCCACTATCCACCATACAATTATGAACCAAAGTATCACCCACTATCAAAAAAAAATAAAATAGGGAGTTTTTTTCGATTTTACTTCAGTTTTATCCACCTTTGACATCTTATCTCCTTGCTGCACCTGTTGTCCGAATTTATCAAGACAACACCTTCTTTCTCAACCGGTTTCATAGACAATTCAAGCGCTGAAAATTCTTGAATGAGTTTATCCTTTTGCCCTGAAATTGAAAGAGAATCCCACATGCTAATGTTGATGTTAGACTTCATTTGATCTACAATACTGAACTGAGATGCACTAACCTTTGATTGCACTTTCTGTGGTACTTGTTGCTCACGAATTAGAGGTATTTGCTGCACTTTACTAACCTCTATATTCTAATTTTTTTGGGCTGTGGGAGTAGCAAGCTGCTTTTTTGTACTTTGAGCAACAATACTATGAGCATTTGAAGTATTTGTTACCGCTTGGGCTTCCTCAACAGCGTTTCTTTTAGTTCTCTGATAGGTTATAGCTGCAACTTGATTACTTGAATCGTTAGTTGTAACATCTTGAGTAAAAACAACATGATCATCGACCTATCAATTTACATTAATAGCATTAGGCTGCCCTTGAACTTGATGAGTCACTTCATGTGATGTCAAACCTGTATTTTGATATTGACTTCCTTGAAAATATAACTCTTCTTGTGTCATCTGTGACATGGTGATGTTCTGTGATACCAAATCTTGGTTTTGAGCATCATTGAGATTTGAGGGCTGCCAACTTGAATCCGGCACCAAATTATTTTTGAGGTGGGGTTGGAACAATGGCTTTTGAAGTGGAAGGAGCATTCTGATCAAGAGCAGCATATGGTTTAGTTGGAGTTATGGCTCCTTGTGCTTGATAGGGTGGTATATTTTCTCAGAAATCCTAATAAGGAGACCTTTGATCTTTGAATGACTGATAGTTCTGATTTTGCTGTTGATAGGGTCTATTTGACTGAAATTGCTGCCTTTTGAGTTGTACTATTTCATTTCCAAAAGATTGTAGCAAACTTTTCAACTCTCTTATCTCACTAGCTTGACTAGTAGGGGCTGCAATAGAAACTTTAGTTGCTGGAATTGGAGCTAAGGATAGAATTTGAGAAACTTGAGGGGCTGGTACAAAACATATTTCTGAAAATATGGGCATTGGAGGTCTTAGAGAAAGCTTACCTACTTGTATCAAACTATTTTCTGCCCTTATTGCAACTTCATAAGTATCTGACAAAGTAGTACCATCCGTTGATTGTATCATCACATTATTGTCAGAATTAAGAGCTTTCAAAAAATGTAGAAATGCATATTCAGAGGATGGCCTAATCAGAACCGGTATCCTGGTCCATGTCTTCTAGAATTTGAGATTAAAATCAGCTCATGAGGAGCTCTTTGTATAACAATTAATTGTTCAACTAAAGATAAGTGATCAGATTTGTCTTCAAACTGCTTGACTAAGACTGCACCCAATTTATCCCAGGTGAAAACGGATCTAAGTGGGAGGGTTCTATACCACTGTAATGCTTTTCCTTTGAAAGAAACAACAAGCAATCTAATAGCAACATTATCCACAACAACATTATGAACTGAACAAAAATTAGCCACATCTTGGATATGCTTAATAGGGGTTGTTTGATTTTCTCTTGAGAAGAATGGAATACTTTTGAGGGCAGATACAGGAATGTCGTCTAACTGTGCTAGATTCAGTGGACTTCCCCTATTGAATGGAGCAAACACTTGATTTCTAACGGCCATCTGAATGGTGGGGATTGTAGTGTTTAGAACGATAGGATGAGGGGGAGGTAAATATTTTCTTTGAGGATATGGATTGGCCCTCCTAGACCTTGCTCTTTTATAAGTTACAAATTAAAAAAAAATACCTTTACTTACTGATCTTGTGGTAACCTTTGGCATGAATGGATTCCCTGAATGATGCTATGAACTCTGCAACTAGATGTAGATGAATATCCTCTGTTGCTGCGAAAATTCTATGCAAAGAACTTTTTCATGGTCCCAGTGGGTGTGCCAAAAACTGTTCACCTTGGAGTTGCACCTTGAAACGAAGACGTGTTGAAATGACTAATCCTCGCTCCAGTTGAAACAATGCGATCTTTTCACAAGGGTGGGTGTCTCAATGGTGAGAAGAACCGTTAGAGAAGGTTGGTTCCTATAAGATGTATTAATGCGGATCTTTACTTTGTGCTTTGGACTACAATGGAAAAAGGAGAAAGAAACTTGAAGGGAAAATCCTACCTGATGACGGTGATACACTAGAATATTGATCCACCCTACTTGGAACCTTGAACACTGAATCAAACAAGGAAAAATGAAGACCTTTGATTTCAATTGATCACTATGCATAAGTAATTCATGAGAAGGTTCGATCTAATGACAAAAATGTGAGGAAAAACGATGGAGAGATGTATGATACAAGACACTTTGCAGCCACCTAACATCCACTTACAGCTTTAGCAAAAGACATAGAAAACACTGAACATGACCTACATAACATTATGAGCTAGCAACTAGGTATGAATTAGAATTTGAGAAGAGAGAGAAATCTACCACGTATGCAAATTGTTGAATGAATGTACACTATGCCAACACTTGAAATCTGAAAGTACAGTCCTTCCTATTGATTGAAGAGGTTACACAACTCACCAATGGCAGAGTCTGGTCTTACCAAGAGGGATATATTTTACAATGCTAAAAAGCCATAAATATAGAAAATTACAAAAAGCCAAGAGATTAGCATTGGAAATAGGCGAGAAAGTTAACTCTTCATTAGCTCAAGTCCAAATTGCATTGCACGAGTCTTTCAAAGTTGTCTTTCCTTGGCTTATACCTGGGTGTCTTGCATAAAGAATCCTTGGCATTGAAAAAAAAGAAGACAAGCTTTGGATGCATGACATCTACGAATAGATGTCTTGACTTGAAAACTAGTCAATTCCAAAACAAAAGTAGTCAAATTCACTCGAACTGTTGGAACGTTTGAAAGTCTCCCCTTTGCATGAAATTAATGCAAATGCCAAATTAAGAATTGCGTTTGAACCGTCGGAACGTTTCGACCTTTGAGACAAATGAGAGTGCATGCATGGAATTTCTAGCTGTTTGAAACGTTCAATGCTTTGCCTGTTCATCATGCAAGACAACTCTATTTTTAGAACTGAAGCATGCTTGTTTTCTTAAACGCGTTCACTTCGTTGGAGTCACTCATGTTAGTCTGTGCATGATCTTTGTTCATCTTGCCTTTGTCTTTATCCTGCGTTTGTTTTATTCGTTGTTCATGCTTATGTCCATATTCAATTCTTCTTCAGTCTTTGCTCATGCCTCTATTTTTGCGTTTGTCTTACTTCTTGTTCAATGCTGGGTCAGTCATGTTTGTATTTTTTTTGGCTTTTCCCATGTTTTGCTTTAATTTAGGATTCGGGTTTTATTTTAGTTTTCGTTCTTCGAACAAATTGTCCGAAGGACTCTGTCTCTTCTCTTTCCCGGGCTTGGCATTTCCTTTTCTATTTTTTGGCCTTAGCTTACGCCCTTGTCTTTTCTATCGGGCTTTTTGTCCTCCCGAATTCCTTCTGACAAAAAGTCCGAAGGAATTTGTTTCCTTGCCAATTTTTTCGAATTTATTCTTTTAGGTTCTTATGTCTTGCCCTTTGGTTTTCTTCGGGCTTTTGTTGACTTCATATTCCTGGGGATTCCCTGTTTGACAATTATTCCGAAGGATTTCCTTAAATTTTTTCGTTTCCTTGTTTGCCTTTGTTTTTTTTAATTTCTATCGGTCTTTTTACTCAGGGATATCCTCCATCGGACCTTTTCCTTGAATTCCTTCGGACTTTTTGTCTGAAGGAATTCTTTCAAACAAATAGTTCGAAGGAAATTCTTTTCCATTTGAAGTGTCCCTTGCTTTTATGAAGGTGCCCTCCGCAAGGGCTTCTGCTTCCCAAAATTGCCCTTAGGGCTTTTTTGATTTGGTCCTGTTAGTCCCCTAGTTCCTTCCGCAAGGGCAAGGTTTTTTTAGAAATGCCCTTCGGAAAAATTGTAAAGGTCCACTTTGCCGACCAAGTGCCCTTTGCAAGGGCTTTTTGTCTTCAAAAGTGCCTTTTGGAAGAATTGTAGGGCACTTGGGCTTTTTGAAACTGTCCTTCGAAACTTTTGTCTTAACTTGAAAACCATAAACTGAACCAACCCGAAGGGTTACATATCCTTCGGGACTTTTGAATTGGACCTTCCCAAAGGGCAGATGCCCTTCGGGTCTTCTTCACTGTGCTTTTCTTTTTTTCTTTTGGACAAAAAGTCCGAAGAAAATAAGCTTTGAATGACTGCCACTTAGTCATTTTTTCGGACTTTTACAGTCCTTTGAGAGCTCTTTCTCTCGGACAGAATGTCCGAAGAAATAGTCCACCTCTTATAGCCCGAAAAAATTCCTTGGGAAGAGAAAATAACTACACTTACAGCTTGTATGTCTTGGCTGTATTTGCACATTTGACTGTAATCAAGAAAGCTCTTTGGAAACCTCTGCATGACTAAAATTCCTCTAGCTGTAGATGGCCACTTGGGTGGCTGTAAATGCTCATTTAAGGACCCCAAAACTGATTCACAAGACAAACTTGGCACCATAGCAAAGTTCTGAAGTGTAGGGGTGACAATTCGCCCTGTGGGGGGCAAAATTGTCAACAGTTCCTTCATTAGCTCATAGTTTTTGTGTGTGAATGAGTTGAATACCACACAACTGAGATAGTTGAGTTCAATAGCTTTTCTTGCTTGCAAAGGCAAGTCTTCCTCCAAACATTGTAGAGATCATTATGAGTTTGGGAGCTATAAGGTTAGTTTTTCCTTGTAAGCCCAAGAAGGCAAAAGCTTGTAAATTGTAGAACATAGTGGAGATGAGGAAGCATGGCTTCATTCTTATTGGAGTTTTCTTACATTGAGTTTCTCTATGGTATGTCTTGTGTTATCTCTCTTTGTTGATGTGGTTGTTTTCTTTACATGCATGTTTTCATTTCTTGCAACTAGGCTAATACGTCAAACACTCGAGAGCTCAAGACTCAATTTCAACAAGCATAGTACTTGTTTTCTAAAGGATTAATAAATTAACATCTGGTATTGCACTTTTGTGCAAGCACTTAAATTGCAATCATGTATGGAGTAGTAACATGCTTAGGGTGTGAAAGATTGTATGCAACAAATGTAGCATGTGGAGATTGCATGTGAAGGGATGCATATTCTCTTGTATGATGTAGATGATAGTCATTAGAGCTGGGTTGATCTTAAAACACCACTTTTAGGTGTTGTTCTATGGCATAGAACTTGAGAGCAGCACCTTACTTAAAAGAATTTGTATTGGTGAAGCTAGGAGTGGAGTATCCACCTAGTTTACGGATCACTAGGTGAAGTGCCTTGTAAACTAAGCCAATGCTTGAGCTCACAATGTATATGGCCATGTCATCCATGCATCCACTATCCATATATATGGAGTTCATTGGATGGCATCCCTCATGAATGTCTCTAGTCTCTAATAACCAATCACAGATCTCACAGAAAATCCCCGAGCCCATTGCCTAACCCGAGGCATGTGTTCTACAATATGTAGAGGTGCCCTTGTCTATTTGTACATGGGGAACCACTCATAGATCCATTTGGAAAAAATTTTATTAGCCCAATCACCAAATGCTCTTAGGCTAGGATGCTATAAAAATTGTGCGTATCCATATCCCAACCCCAAATTGGAGATCGTCCCTTGCTCTAATGTTTCCCTATGGATCACAGTAGCAAGCAACAAAACTCCATCTGACTTGTGACATGTTACTCATGTCACTGTGAACCCCAGAATCGCCTTCTGGGTATCTAGAATTAACACAACTACATCCCTCATCCACACACTTTATGCATGCAGACAATAGTAATCATCTCGAGTGGTCCTTCAAGCCAATGCTTGCCTTTCTGCTTGTGTCTTAGAAATATCAATTATTATGGGCGTGCCATTGATCGATAGGCCCAAAATAATGTGGATACCCTCCATGGTGATAGCAACCTTCATGGTGTCCCCACACCACCCACTAGAACATGTCTATCCATGTCTCCCATAGGTCTAGGAATATGACAAACATGTTTGCATCTAATGGCACCCGATACATCTCCATTATCCACTCAAATCCCAATCTGATCAGTGTTGCCTTGGCCACATTTGATAGTCTGGCTAGTAACTCAAGTAGCCAAGAAACATCTATAGACCACCATAGTTGGACTCATCTATACTCTTGAAAAAAGCTAAATAATATAACCCATTTAGTCTCTCGTTAGACATAAATCAAATGAAATACAAGAAAAAACTGAAAATTACACTAACATACACAACTACATCGGCCATTTTGACATTACGTCACCGGCCATGAACTAAATATGTATATTATCAACTATTTAATAGTACATTGGCCTTTTGTGAAAATTTACTTCATTGGCCATTTGACATATCAACATTGGCTATGTTGTGATTTCCAGTCTACAAAATGTCATTGGTCAAGTCGATGACATTATGCAGGGACACTGTTCTAATAATTGCTCCTAAAAATCACCTCCTTGTTGGAATGACATTTCAACAAAAACCCATTACTCGTCCTTTTACCTTCTACATTTTGATGCCTTTTGGAGCAAATTCCGTTGGACAGATATTCTCACAACACTCATTTTTCTTATTCTACCCTTCCTATATTAAAAAGCAAAACCTGCCTCAACAATTGTTGTGACTAGTCAAGGTTGCCCTCCTTTATGTCTGCTTCCGCATTCTCTCGCCATCATTTCTCTCTGCATCGGAAATGGTTATCCCAGAGCTCCAAAATCTTAAAATCTATAAATAGCAATGAACCAAATGAAGGGCCATGCTCCCTATATTAGCCTCTAATTCAAAAATTACCTCTTAGATTCTGTATATTAGCCATATAATTATTTTTGTAACTCCTATTGATGAACCAAAAGAAGCACTAGAAATTTAGGGACAAATTTAAGAAATGGGATTTTTTTACATCTAGAATTTGTTTAGATTGAAAAATACTAAATATATGTATTATAGGTGATTTCAAATGAAACCTATAGAATCTACTACGAATACATGTTTATTTTGATGAATTGAACAAATTTATGCACCTTTTTTTGGAAAATCTGGTGAACACTATTTCCAAATTTTCCCCTTAGCAAATCTAAAATTTGGAAAATTTGTCAAAATCTAGCCAATTGGTAAAAAATAGTCCCAAAAAAATTACCTTGACTAGAATCTTGGCATTGTATTAAAGGTATTAATGGATTTTTTAATTAAATTAAGAAAAAAATGTTTATCTTACAAGTCTATCAGACCTGCCTGAACATCGCTTTAACACTTTATGCCATCATGCTATGCATTGGCTTGCTGCATGCCAAATATGTCTCAACACTGCTTTGGCACCATACACCATTATGCTTCTCATAACCAGCTAGGTAAGTGAAGGTACATATGCTCTATTTTATTTTTTTGCATTCATCTCAGATTTGTCCTCATTTATTACAGCTCTTGCTTTTTAACCTTGTGGTATTATGTTCTTTTCCCAAAGCACCATCTTATGTTGCAGTATTGTGACACATGATGAGCTTTGGGTGAAGCATATGTATACACCTTATTTTTTATTACTGTTGATTTTTGTTTACGAGGCTTGTTGACACTTTAATCTCCTTGAATGTACGTCATAAAGAGTACACCAAGATTAGGGTGGGCCAGTTCATGGTGCTCTGTGAGAGTTGCTCCATCATGATCATGTTGTTATTGTCTCTTTCATTTATACCATGCCATCAACTTTTTGGTCCTTCAATGGTTCTCGTCCCCCCTCAAAGCTCCTTTGTTTCCTATTTGTGAGCATCTTCCCAATGTCATCGGTCAGGGTGATGGCATTGACCAAGTTTGAGAGTTGACTTTTAGGGTTTTAAGCCATATTTATATGGTTCCCCTTTGTCAATTCTCAAAGGTGACACATCCAATGTTCTATTTTCGCACACCCAAATCCATCTTAGTGATAAGAATAAGAATTAGGGCTAAGGAGCTTACACTTGAGGAAGACTAGTTTACATAAGGACTTGAAGATATCGAGAAGAGAAGTTGAATTGGGAAAGTACACCTAGTCTTTGGAGTCCCCAACTAAGGTTTACTTAGGTTTACTTTTCATCTTGACTTTACCAACAACCATATCTCACAAAGTGCCACTTGAGCCAAGGGGGAGATTAATGTGTTGACAAGTCAACGAAGGGTAAGTATCCTAAACCTATACCCTTTTATTACTTTGGCGGTTACATTCTATTGGTATGTCTTCCATGCTTAGATTACTTTGGCAGTTATGGTATATCTTTGCATGCTTTATCTCTTTATTTACACGTCATGGTTACCGTTTAATGACACCTTTATAACCCTTCGCTTAGGTACCTCACGATTACCGCCTAATGGTATTGTATATCTTTTGATTACCTTTTTCAATGCCTCTTGGTTATCATCTAATGACAGCTTGAATCTAGTTAGGCCTAGGCATGCTATTTTATGTGTAGTTTTTTTTTACATCTCTTACAACCTCCTTTGCACATGTCCCTTGTCCATAGCTGCAGACTGCTTTTTGAACTGACGTATTTTATATGTTGGATCTAGTATGGTCTTATACATTTTCCGATATTAGAGGATCCTTATATTGTTGACCATTCTCAGCCTACATATAGTTTCAACCTGAACCACATCATCATGTTTAACTCTCAATAAAAGCAATGCAAACTGCCATTAGCATTGCTGAGTTTCTTTGCATGGTTGGCTCTGCCTAATAGTGTTTTGTCTTACCTTGGTATGCATTGGGTATGTAGAGTTTGGTCCATCTTTGAAGAGCTGGTATTTGTTTGCTCTCATGCAGATAGCGTCCCCCTCATACAAGTATAAGCATTAAGGGAACAATGGCTACTGAAACCACATCAATGAAATATTCATTACTCGCAAAAATAATTTTACATTAAATTATTAATTTTAATTTTACATTGTTTGGAGACATGAATCTCAACTCCTTTGTTTCACCCACCCAAATGTGTATGGATGAGGATGATTGTATACCTCCAATCCAAGCTTCCCTACTAATTCTCAGGAAATCAAAATTTCTTGAGAATGTGAATCAAGTAGTGCATCTTCTTTGATTTTTTAATTTGGATTCTGATATGAAAGAGCTGAATCATTTCATCTTTACCTTGATTGTTACTACTTAAATATAAGTCCCTCTTTTGTTACTACTTAAATATAAGTCCCTCTTTATTGATATGCAGGGTATCTTTTCATCAACATCAGAATTATTCCCAATCTCGCTGCCCTTTATCATGGATGTCATGGCATTTTTAGACCCTTGTTTATTCTGTTTCTTGGAATGCAATTCCGAGTGCAATTTCCAGCATCATCTTTGCAAAAGTCATAGCAGTTTTTTAACCTTTCCCAATTCCTTTCCCCTTGCTTGTTGTTGCATTGTGTTGGCTTGAAGAGAAGGATCTGCCATGCTTCTATCCATTTCTATGTCATGTGCTTGAGCAGAATTTTCATCATTGGTCTTGAGCTTGGCCATGAAGACTTGTCTCCTCCTGTTGTTTTAAAGCTCTCCAAGGTACTTCAAAACAACAGGGCACTGTTGAGTATTCAATTTACACTTTGTCCCTGTCGTTGCCTGTAAAATTACCACTTGATGCAATGCTCTTCTTCATAACAAATGGGATAAAGCTGAGACTTGATTAGTTTCCTGAATTTCTCCCACCTAGTTACAAGTGGTTGTTTCTTTAAATGCAAAGAATGTGCATAGTTTTCCCACCAAGTTAGTGCATGACTAGAACGTTTGAGACGTGCAAAAGAAATCTGTTGTTCTTCATTTACATTATGCAGTCTGAAATATACCTTAAGTTGTGACAAAAAAATGTTCAGCATCTTTGCATCCATGACCTCTTCATAATGTCTACATTTGCTTCAACTTTGAAAGGTGTTTGAGTGTTTGTGCTTGAGCTGAAAGTCAACTGCTCCTCCTTGCCTTAATGCTACTCCTCTTGTGGCTTTGCATTTTTTTTTAGGCTATCTTGTGCAACTCCAAGTTTGACTGTGAGGACCTCCATCCACTTCTCCATTTTGTCAAGTTTCCCCATGTCTTGGGATATTATTTCAACATCAGCTTCCAATATGAGGAATCTTTGCTTCTAGCTATCTTCATTCTCCTGCAACTCTTTCTCCATGTTTTCCTCTTGCTTGTTGGTTCCATCCCCTTGACGAAATGTCCTGCTACAATGGAAGTAAGTTACCTTGACATTTTGGCTTTGCCAATCTTGTCGATCGCATCAGCTGCAAACTATAATACCACCACCCACACAATCCAAGAAACACTATGAAGTTCCAATATCAATGTGATCTGTAATATGATTGATTATGCTGATGTCGAATTTGTAAAAAAAAAATCTTAGTTAGTCGATGACAAAAATCTAACTTTCATTTGCAGATTTTAAGTCCTTTGCTTACTTTCATAGAGTTGCCCAGTTACAAATTTAATTCTTGGAAATGAAGAATTGAATGTGTGAGATGGAAAAGAGAGAGTACTCCAGCATAAATCCAAAACGCCACACTAGATTACCTTGGAGAAACCCAATGTAGGTGAAAGCTCCAGCAACATGGGGTTGTGCCTTCTTCCCAATTCACCAAATAATTAATGGTTACAGGTTTTAGCTCAACTGTGAATCCTCTCAAGGTTGTTGTGTCTGATGTTAAACGTCCACCCGTCAGCTTATTCTACAATCAATTCACTATGCTGTGTGTAAACAATCACTTCCTACAACTTGTTGAAATCACTGAGCTCAACTCTAGATGATCACAAAGCATGTCAATTACATGTATTTATCTTGCAAACATGTCAATCAATGTCAACACAAAGTTCTGGTTATGTGGAAATCCAACAGACAGGGATCTAGAGTGATTTGTCTTCGCTATGTTGGTTTTGCTTCCTTTTTCTGCCACGGTGATGGATTCGGCGATGGACAAATTTGTAACCCTATCACCAAGCATTGGTGACATGTTCGGCCATGAAAAAATGTGATGGGTTTGGCCATGGTTGAATATGCCACTTGATTTTTATTGGCTTGAAGATCCCCAAAAAACATCTTGTAGGGACCACTCATCTTTTTGGATCACTCTGCATTGGCATTTGTGCTTCTGTCATCAGTTTGAGACATTTGCCCCTTTGTTGAATTTCGGTAAGGTGTCGATTTCTGATATCAAGTGTTGACATTTGTGTACAAGGTGTGGATGTTTTTGTTTTCAGTGTGTTAAAACCATAGTCACCACATTCAAATTCGCCAAGGAAAAAATCAGGAAAAGTTCGGAACTAAAAAAATTGAGATTAAATTCATGATAAATTCGGCAAATAGAAATATATTTATTTTTAAAAATATACCAACCCGCCATTCAAAAAACACCACATTTCATATAAATAAACACGTCACGTAGCGTGGAGTTCCGTCAGGGATTGCTTGCAGCTCAGAAATCACGTGGAGTCAAAGATTGTCTGTTTGCACTTGCCACAAGGAGTTGAAGATTTTCTATCTGCACTTGGAGATGGTGACTGTGGAGTTTGCTGGGAGTTTCGGCAGTGGAATAAAGTCTTATTCCATCTGCTAGTGAAACGCGTTGCAAAAAACAGATAAAGAAATTAAAAAACACGGTGAAAACCCGGAAAACACCACACAACCCTACAAACATGAATTTATACGAACTTGACAAATTTGCAACGAATTTCAGCAATTTTTAAGGGTTTTTTGGGATTAAATTCGTTTTCGAAATTCATCCCGAATTTCAAGACAAATTTAAATGAATTTCATGATTTTTTTGTAGTTCGGGGAATTCTGAACTTCTACCTTCTAGTTTGTCAAATGAAGTGACTATGGTTAAAACATATTAAGTGTTGAAAAAATACAACTGACCCACTTTGGATCAGTAAATGCCTTCAACTGTGTTGCGAGAGGCTATCACAATGCTGTTAGTGCCCATAAGTAATCCCAACATATAACGACATTTTTAAAAAACCATATGAAGATATTTGAAGCTCTACACTTGTTTTCCATACCTAAATACACTCCTCCATGTCCGATTATTGCTTTACATGTTTGGTATCTGCAAATCAATTTTTTTTGGAAAATCCCCATTCTAAGATAATTGTGACCACGTCAAAGATTTCCTCCGTAAGGTTCTGTTGTAAGAAATTTCAGCATACTGGTGCATCATATGGTAGGTATTACGTCTGCTGTTTGGTGCATTTAATTTTTTATGGATGCTATTTAAAATATTTTTCTTACTTTTCATTATAATTGTGTATATTAAAACAATCACACATTTTTATTTCTAAGGCCTATTTTTTCCGTAAATTTTGGTTGGTGAGTTTTAAAATTTTAATCTATATTCAGTGTTATGTCAAAAGGATACATCATAACTATATATCCCTGCTCTTGCAGATATTTATCAGCTTTGATTTCTCAATCTTTTTTGGATATTGGATCGGTGTCAAGGATTCTGGACAGCATCATAAAGTTATGTTTGCAGCTTTGTCGAGTAATTGAACAATATGAAGGTACCCCAAATACAGCAGAATTGGAGCAGATTACTGAGGTTAGCTTATTTCCTTAATTATGCAGCATTGTCTTCTCAACTTCAGCTTATAGTTTCTTACAGGTCATCTCAGACAAGGAAATTGATCAGGCTTCTCGATTAAACTAGCTTATATTAGCTTCAGTAGTTTAAAGCTTCTCCTTAAGAAGGCAGAAAATATTCCTAGGATGGTGTTCTCAATTAAATAAATAATGTAGGTTTAATGTGGAATGAATGCTTGGGAATTCATGGGGTTTATATTCCTATATTTTATAGGCTCAGACTCTTTATTACTTTGTAGGTTGAAGCAGATATAATATGCTCATGCACAATAAGTACTTACAATTTTGAACTCAAAAAATTATATTCCAGATTGACTGCTACTCTCTTTTCCAATAAGAACTGGTGAAACTAAAGGAGGGATGAATTAACTTACTTTCTGATTTTGAGCTTGTGATAAATATTCTCGTTGCTTATGGTGACCTTAAAGAAAAATCTTGCATTTAGCAATTGTGGATCCACAAAAGTTCCCCTTCCTTTCTTTTGATGTGTTGTTAGTCTTAGTTTTCTAATGTTCGCTTAGGTATATCTCACACTTTCATGGTGCCATTTGTAGTTTGTGGCATGCCTGGTCCTTTCATTTCTAGAGTTTATTTTTATGGTTTCCTCTTTTCTCAAATCGCTTTTTTCTGTATTTCTCAAAGGTGGGGTGTAGCATTTTGTTTTAGGTGTTGCTTTAGGCATTCGTTTTGCTGTTCTTCGGTACTTACGCACTTTTGAGTCTCATTGATGTATTTTGGTCATTAGTGGACATATATATATATATATATATATTATTTTTCTATCCATGAAGAAAGTTCATTTTTCATTTATGATAGGTGGTCGTTAACATGGAGAAGTCTTTAATAGAAGAAAACAATGACCTAACTAAGAGAGCTGATGATAAGAATTTCCACTACAAGAAGCAACTATTCTGCAATTAGTGCAATAAGATCAAAACCAATACTTGTCTATGATAAGTCATTAAGAGCTTACATGTATTGGAAATCTATCAATATTTGTTGTTTCTAACTAGTTTGGCTTTAGGATGATATAATCATATGTATATTGGATTAGCCAGCTTAACTCAATAACAAATACAAATTAGACTTAAGGCCTAACTTGTAACCATAAGTGTTTAAGTATAGTCTAATAAGCCCAAATGCTCCATTGTTAAGGGAAACTTAAAAGATACCTACAGAATTCCTTGCAGGGCATTTCAGCACCCAACGTCAAGTCAAGTAGACGAAATTCAGATTTCCCATTTCATTTTAGTAACAGTCTTAACGTAATTTGATGCGTTTAGAAATTCTCGGAACACTAGTTACCCATGTGTATTGATTAAATATGTTTAGGAAGGAAGATACATGGGGAGCAATTTCTCTGTGTTGCAGGGGTACGCCCCCCGGCCCGACGCCTCTTGTTCGGAGGCGCCTCTGGCACGGGGGCGTCCGGAGGCGCCCGCCGGCGTGGCCTCCGGGACGACTTCGGGGCGTTTCCGGGGCGTTCCCGAAAATTTCCGGCGGGTGGACCCCCATTTTTGCTTTGGATTTCCATATTGCGGTCGGTTGGTTTGGATCTCTCTCTTATAACTCTGCGAATAGTGGCGGGCTTATGATTGGGTGTTTTCGATTCAATCTGAGCTTTGGCCTCAGGCCATTGTTAGGGTTATCGACGCCCGGATCCCAGCTCACCCACCCAGTAACAGATTTGATTAAATGTATTTTGGCTTTTTCTGATTGTTCCTGGAGTTCTTCTCCGAAACTATCGGATCTAGCCGCCCCTTGCCAGTCGACCTATATCCACGTGGACTCGCTACTGTCGACTGTGCAACCCCGTGGAGCGATAACATATTCGTGAGCGGACGGGATTATGCAAGCAATGTAGTTTTTTATTTCTTCCATCCGCGAGAAGATGCGAAATGGACGCCTATTCCCACGGACACACGGAATTTGGGCACAAGGGTTTATTTTGCTGCTACCGTCCGCATCTGAACAATAGCCATAATTTCAAAAATGATTAATTGTACGAGATATTTTTAATTTTTATTGTCTTGTAGGTTATTATAGGAATCTATTGATTAAATAATTAGTTTTTTTTTTTTTTGGGGTAAGGAATTGTAGAAATCAATTGAAACAATATAGTTCTTATGACACATCAATAAAATGTAATAAAATGTAAGAAATTTTATATTTGTTAAGTTTTTATTTAATTTTTAAGATTTTTGAACTTAAAAAAAACTATTAAAATTAATTATTTTTTATTTTATTAACTATACAAAAAAAATTTAATGTTTTCTTAATATAATTTAAAAAAAGAATTAAAATAATTTTTTTTGCTTAATATTTTTAACGCAAATATATGTACATGCAATTATGAATTTCTTTAACTAAATGACAAGTGTACATGCACTTCCCCATAAATTATACAAATTGTTCCCCCCCTTGCCCGCAAACAATTCTGGATGCTCCAATTGGGAAATAAGTGGAAACGAAGCGGGATCAAATTAATTAATTTTAAATTTTTCATTTAATATAATATAACTATTAAAAATAAAATAAAATATAATATTAAAAATTTAAATAATATTAAAAATTTAAACTAAATACTATTTAGTTTTTACATTTTTAATATTATAATTTATATTTTATTTTAAATTTACAGTTTACTATATCTTTATGTAGTATTTAAATTTTATTTTTAATATTTTTAATTTATTTATTTTTTTAAATATATATATATATATATATATATATATATATATATATATTTAAAATATATATATAGAGACGTACCCACGACGTATCCAAATCAAGGTTTTTGAAAAATGACGTACCCACGTACCCGTACCCGTATCCAAACAACATAGCAATTTCTTTAATTTAAATGAAAAACTTGTCTCCTAAGTATTTGCAACAAGCATTATGCGGGAAAAAGAATTGGATGAACTTATTGGAAATACAAATGAAATGATATTGCTAAAAGAAGGGTGTTACGAATGTGGATGGGAAGTCTGCCTTGATCTAGGCATTGATATATTGGTTAAGGGAAGAAATTTATTTCTACCCTAGGCTGGGAAAAACGCAGAAGTTACTCATTGAATTGTTAATTGGAAAACAACATGGGTATGTTCCTTCTCTAATAGCAGCTTAATACTTGTGTTTTAGATGACATTGCAGTTTTTACAAGAAAACTTCATCATGAATTTAAGATGTCACAAAGTGGAATTTTTGGGGCCCACCTAATGGGACAACAAAAAGACCCAAACATGTATCTAGGGTCATTGTATGGAAGGGCTCCATCCTTTTTCACATTTTGTTTAGCCCAAGTCTCACTTATTGAAATCGATCACACTTACTGCTAGGTCCCAGATTATACCATGTTACCACTAAATCACGTCCAGCATGGATGAAAAGTAATACTATTGTGAATATACATGCCGCTTTATAGCAAGAAATACAACTCATCCTAAATAAATTTTGGTAGAATAAATTGATTAATCTACTACAATTGTCAACAGTGAATAGAGGTCAAAATAATGTTAATAGTTATGGTTACCTAGTACACCAAATTGCTCAAAGCACTGGTCTCCTCACAATCACTGAACAATCTAATTACTATTAATGCTGCATACTTTGTGAATCCCAACTTAAAAGGGGAAGTCTCTTTCCTAGCAGTTCTCCCATTGACATGGAATTGCAAGAAAGTTTCTCAATAGAATCAAGATGTGAAGGCAATACCCAAAATTGCTCAAGCATTGGTCTCCTCACAATCACTGAACAATTTCATTGCTATTAATGGTGGATACCATGCGAATACCAACCCAAAATGGAAAGTCACTTTCTCGCTAGTTCTCACTCTTAGTTAGAGTTACAACAAAGTTTCTTCAATAGAGTCAAGATGTTTAGTGTATATTTTCATACTGGTGGTGTTGGCTTGATATCAGAAATATATTCTTTAACAGGTTGAATCATATCGTGGATCTTGGCTTCTCACTAATGAAGTACAATATTCATGGAGTCATACCTTGATAACCCATCCTATAACAAATTGCAGTGTTTGGGGGAAGAAAGTCACGACTTCAATGTTCAAACCATGGTCGGGAATTTCATCATGTCTATTTGGCCTCCCAATAGGCTCAAATTGACACTCTTTGTTTTTTTGTGAGAAATCCATCTTGTACAAGGACTCTGAAAATGAATAACATCAAACAACCAATGGAATCTCACCAAAGTATCTATGTGTAATAACCCTTACTTGTACCATTGAATTTTTTTGCATTTGCTGATGTAAATTTTTGATTTGTTTTCTTGTGATTTGGTTTAGGGTTTTAATGTTTGTCTTTGCATGCAAGTGTTTGATTGATGTAAACTTGATAAAGAGCAATACAATCAAGTAATTAAACTTTTAGAATCATAAAGAAACACATTGCAAAGTGGAACAACACATACCCGGATCAAATTTGGCTCCTTTATTGAAATGGTTGACTGCTATTACAAATTTTAGAGGTCTGATATGAAAATCAGACAATATATCAGACTGATATATGCCCCAAAAATGCACAATAGAGCTGGTATATGATACCCAAACCCTAGGGAATGAAACCAATGATGTTCCCAGTCAAACCCAATGAAGAAAAGTCTGATGTAGGCTTGATTTAAAGTCTGAAACCTTCCTGTAACACTGTTGTAGCTGAATATGTCTGATGGAAATGTCAAACCCTAGTTGCCACAAAGAAATATGACTCCAAAATGAAATTGGCTAGCCCAAAGTGAAATCAGCTAGGCCCAAATTGCCCAATATCAATGCCAAATGAATCCTACAGTCATAAACCTTCGCTGTAATGAGTAATCAGAGGTCTGATACAAATTCAAGCAACCTGTAACTTCATAAATTGGCTAACAAATGATGTCAAAATAGTGCGATTTGGCCAAGAATGCAAGGTATTGACGAATAATGATCAAATATGCCTTTATCTCCAATTTTCCTATTAAAATCAGTCACTTATAATCCTGCAAAACAAATGCATATCACCATGAAATCCACCTTGAAGCTCTATGATGACCCCTGTATGAAATCACCTCTCACTGGTGCAAAAGGAGCATCACCAATCTACAAATGCCAAGGGAACATCACCTTGAGCTAACTGAAATTTCTTCCAGCTAAGAGAAAACACTCCAATATCAATTTGCCAAAGAATTCAAGATGATACAAATGAATCCAAGAGCCTCTATTTATAATTCTTTTTTTCCCACTTTTGGTGGCTACATTGATGGAGACTTATTTTATTAATTTTTAATATTAATTTTACTCTTTTCTCCCTTGACCACCGATTTCCTCTAAGGCACAATACATATTATTTTATTTTTAATTTTGCTTCTGCTCTTGGGTGCCGAATTAGACTAGGAAATAAATAATATTTATTTATTATTTTTTATTATTCCTTATAACTCCTTGATTGATTACACCTTGGCAAAATAATATATTTTATTATTTTAATTTCTCCATTTCAATCAGCGATTTTTAATGGAGAAATAAAATAATAAACAACTCTCTAGTCCCCTTCTCTAGGAGTCGATTTCACTGAGACAAATGCAATGAAAATTTGCATTTCCCATCAATATCACCTTGGCTATCAAATTCGAACAATTTGGCCAAATAAAATCCTTCACAAACAACACTTACCCAAAAATCCACTAGAAACCATAATTGAGCCAACTTTTCAAAATTCTATGCAGTGTAAAAAGCTCAATATGAAAACATTCCCTTACCACAAATATTAGCCTACGGGAATGGATGAGATAGACTAATCAACTCCATGAATGATCACTCCGGAAGGGGGGACATGACACTATGTGAGCATATAATAGCACAAAAGCACACACAATGAAAGAAAAGGTGAAGAGGAAGGAAGTGACATGATGAAAGTGAAGGCATCAATGTTTCAAGTGAGTAGTAAAGGATGTGATGGTGGGTGGATAACGCCTTATCATTTTACTGATAAAATATCCTAAAAAGGGATCTATCGAAGTGGTTATGAGTCACATCCAAATTTTTTACACTCAAAAAAATGAAATAGGCTTGGCATTTTTCGTCAAAGAGTAGAGAGGTATGCTCACGGATGTGATATTTGATGGATGGATAACTTGTGCAGCAAGATTATCAAATTCTTGTGCAAGGAAAACAAGTTTGATATTCAAGGTTATGGGTTCAACTCTGCCAATAGTTTTTTATTGGCCAAGTCCAAGTCAATATAGCCACTTATATTTATCTAAAGGAATTTGATCTATTGTTATAGGACAGTTCTTCTAACCTCAGATCATAAAACATAGCAACAAACACTCCTTGTAAATAATAACAGCATAGATAGGAAAACCTAAATGCATACTTACAAATAATTCAATCATGTATTTAGCATGCTTGTTAAATATCCCCATTAGGGCAGTGTTATGGCCATCATAAACCTTCCAAGGAGAACCTCCCTCCAAGTTACCCAATACCCAACAACTCAAAGATGGCCCTACCCCTACAACATAACAAAAGTCGAACATGAGAATCTATGTTAGTGCCTTTGGTAATTCATAGCTAACCCTGCTGTTAGAAAAGCAAAGGGGTGTTAATAGTCGCAATGCTCATCCTTACCACTTCTAGTTGATATTTACCCCCACCCATGCAAACCTCCTTATGTCTCCTAGCACAAAACAAAACCATGCATACAAAACATACCCTACAAAAGCATTCAAATGCAAATTAACATGCAAGTCCTAGATTTATTTTTAAGATAACATCCTTGCTAAACTATGCTAGTGAGTCAAACTAGCAAAGAAATGTGCAAGTAGGCCAATGACACTTTGGTATTGCTAATGTTGTAAGTAAAATTGTTTCTAAGGCCAACACCAAGGGGCATTTCCTTATGTGCCAAGTTCAAGGCATGACCCATAAAGAACCAAACATCCAATTTACAAAAATATGTTGAAAACAAAAATAAACAAGACCAAGGATATATGGAGTATATCAAAAGTACCTGAAATGTTCCTTTTAGGGCCGAATCTAGCAATTCTGGAATTTGTGATAAACCCTTAAAATCAAAATTCAAACTCTGAGTTTTTTAACAAACCCTAACCACAAAAAATATCACAATTCTAGAAACACTTATTTTATATCAAAATTCAATATTTAATTGCCACGAACCCTTGCAAAAATTAATAGAAGTACAACGATACAAAATACCTCAAAATCTGGATTTTTGAACCAAATCTATAGTTGAAAAATATTATAAAAATACCAGCTGACGGAGTGTATGATCAAATAATAGAATCACTTTCAAATTGCTCCAAAAACTGCAATTTAAAACCCTCAAAGGGGGCTGCTGCCCTAGGAGAGGGCTCCCAACTGTTTCGCTGCTCTTACAAGGGCTGATTATAGCTGCGTACCACCTCCACAAGCTGCCTAACTGCTGCACTCCACCTGGAATGGTAGTTAGATGCCACAAATTGTTCGATTTTGTCCAATATGACCCCTGAAATGAAGTCACCCTGTTGAAGGTTGAAGGTTTTCGTTCTCAAATTCTGAATATCAAAAAAGGGTTTCGTCTTCTAAGATTGAAAGTCAAGCAAGTTGCTCAAACTCATAATTTTGATTTATGAAAATGACATAGATGGCAAAATTAGAAATCTCCACTTCCTTTTATACCCCTTTTCCCTCCAAACATTCCCCAAGTGTGGCGTTCCAAAAAGGGAGGGAAAAACACTTATTCAAAAAAGCACCAACTTAGAAAATCTCATTAAGGGCTGACTTACATCAAATTAAAAGCCCCCCTTCTTTATTCAATAGCAAATTAGAAAAGGGTTGTAGACATATTCACTTTTAGGCAACTTGAATTAAAGAAACATGTTTCCCTTATCTTTTCCTTCCCTTAGCCAAAGGAAACCAAATAAATCGGCTAAGGGGCTCCAAACCAACTAAGCTCGAGAAGGGGACATTACAGTCCTCCCCTCTCGAAATTGCTTGACCTCAAGCAATGGCAATTCATTTGCCTTGACTCACCCATTCTGATTATCTCTGGAATACCTGGATCTCAATTCAACCTCCCTATTCCCTTGGATTTGGTGATGACAACAGTATTAATGGTAGCAATTTGGTTCCTGGGTATATTTCCTTTATCACTTAGAATAACCATTGTTAGAACTCCACCTTCATCAGCTACCTGATTACTTGCAATCTCCAAGGTTTTGCCCACCATTTCAAGAGATGCATCCATATAGGAGCTGTTAAAAGGAGACCTCACAACATCTACTTCCTTCTCCCTCGGACATCTTCGAAAATTCAGATCTAATTAAGAGTGACATGTCTGCAAAAACTTTCATAGTATCTGTATCCCAACACCCAACTTTAATAGAGACTGAAAATAATTTCAGAGGCACTTTTTGCGATTGTCGCTGTATTTGCAGGGCAGTTTTCTCTAAACAGTATGCACCTGTACAAACACAACTTTGCAGGCGAAGGATCACTGTTTGATCCAAAAGTTTCAAATGAGTGCCAAATCTATGAAATACCATTTCCTTAAGGAGATACCATGAAGATATGTTTCTTTGAACACCATCAAGAAAAAATTTGTATGATTGAGTTTCTATGGCAGTAGCTGCAAGCACCCCAATTGGCTCTCCCGGTTGCAATTACATTTTTATTTCAGTACTCTTGCACTCCTATTCTGATTTGAGTTCTTTGCTTCCTGAATCTTTCGGAGATACATTGTAATCATACTTGAACTGCACCAGGTGTTTTCCTTGTGTAGTCTGGCAAATACATGTCCAATAAGGCCGTCCATGAGGTGATTTGATGATTGCTGGGTCAGGTACAGCTGCTGATGTCCAAATTGACAACTGATCCATAGCAATTTGATGAAGAAAGGGCCTATTGAGGATAAGGCTAGCGGCACGTAAAGTATCCTGGGTAAGCATGAGTAATATTTGTCCACCCTGAGAATCAATAAGCTGCTGCTTTAGAGTTAAAAGCTGAGAAAGTCCAGCTCGTGACTGCAGAGTTTGAGGTACAAAAACATGTATACAATCCCCATCAAAATCTGTATCCAGCAGTGGACATATAAGAGGGCTGATGCTGAAATTGCAACTTGGTTGAATGCAATCTTTTAAGGCTGAAAAAGAGTGCTTGTGTATATTTGGCGGTTGATTAACAACGACAATGTCCCCATCCGCAAGCTGCCTGTGGACAATTTCACCAATCTCAACGACCTTTGCTGTTTGAAGAAATTCTTTTGATGCAGTCCCTGGTATTGGTCTCAGAATGTTCAAGGCTTTGAAAGGATGAAGAGTTCGAGATGACTTGTTCTCTGAACAGTCACCAGAATATTTATCCACAAGTTTCCAAAATTTGGGTGGATCTTCTTTGTGCGAAGACATTTGTAGTACTTTGAACGTTCCATTGTCAACAGGGACAATCTTCATCTTAATATTGGGATATGCTTTTACAGAATTCTTGTTAGCATCCTCATAGTACTTGCAAATTTCTTGTTTGTCATCTTCAAAATCTGCCATACATGTAACTTTTCTCTTTCCGAGCACATCACTTTGCTTGGTTTGCTGCATCCCTGCCTTTCCCATTTCCTCGGTAAACTTGAAATCCTCAGACTTTTGTTTCTCAAAATTCTTGATCTTATAAGAATTACAAAGCCTTGCTGGAATTAAAGAACACAACAATGTTTCCTTCCCAATTAAAACGTCACCCTATGAAGTCTGAGGAGACCTAAGGCAGTCCATCATCATCAATCTTATCTTCTTTGAGGTTTTCTGTTTTTGGCTTCCAGATCGCCCTTCCACTTGGGATGAACCTTTAAAGTCATTGTCATCATGGTCTACCTCAGATGTAAATGCATAATTCGAAACATCCCACAGTCCATCGAGGCATGGTTCATAACCAAAGAGTCTTTCTGGTTGTATCCATAATGCATGTTTGACTGTAGCCATAGGATTTTGATCATTATAGAGCTCTGCCTTCTTAAGACAATCAGAGGACATAGTCCTAAACAAAGATTTTTTAGGGTAAAATAATTGTTGGGGTGTTGTGTCATACCTTGTACAGAAATTTGTTGAGGGTAAAATAGTCCGTAATGCATGTCTTCAGTTGTTATCAAGGTGTTCATCCACTTTTTTTGGAAGAGAGATTGTTGAGATAACCTCAACACTACCATCCATGTTCCTCAGAACTTCCAAATTAGGGTTAACCAAAATGTTCACCGCAGATGCATATACATCCCTAATGCTCCTTTGAAAATCAATACTTTCACTGTTCTTGCTATAATCATGAAGATAATAAAATTGCTTGCCTTTTTCTTTAAATTCCTTTAGGTGTTGTTTTGCTTGAATAGCTACCAACTTAGCTTTCTTAACACTGCTCAACGATTTATCACACCTTTCCTAGGTCCTTATCACATCCTCCACACTTGCCTGCAATGTATCTAATTTCCTTTCAATGCTAGGTTCCACTTTTGTTTCTATCTCTTTCCTCATCACAAGGGCAAAAATCTCTTGCTCTTGGGTTGGAACATTCTTTCCACCTTCCTTTTGTAGGATAAGTGCCTTCATGGGTTGTGCCCTCTCCCTACCTTGCAACCCTGATTTTTCTTCATGCCCTGCCATTACAATTTGGAAGTTTTGTTCCTCTTCCTTTCTGAAGGCATGTTGCAAGTCTCCTTGTGTAGCTCGTGGTTTAGACCTTAGTCCAATTCCAACTTGATCTTTCTTCAATTTCGTGAAATTGGTGAGTGATAGTTCTTCCCGGATCTCAACTAGTAGGTCTCTATACTCAACATAGCTGGCAACAATGTCATCAACTATGGAAGGCTGAGTTTCCCAAGAGAAGGAAAGTAGGCCGGAATGACCTAGATAAAGAATCACTCATGGTCCTTGGTGGCTGGATATTATTGTATGCCCTTGAAGAGCTTCCCGCACCTTTCGGATTTTGCATGGTATGGATCAACCATACCATCATATTAGTCAATCTCTCTTGCCCTTGGGCAAACCTCTCTAACATGGCGTTATCAAAAATTTTGTCCTCCATTGTATCTTCTCCTTCTAAATCACAGGGTAGCAAGATTCAAGCTCTGATACCACTGAAATGTTCCTTTTAGAGCCAAATTTAGCAATTTTGGAATTTGTGATAAATCCTTAAAATGAAAATTCAAATTCAAATTCAAATTTTTTAACAAACCCTAACCACAAAAAATTTAGAATTCTGGAAACACTTATTTTAGATCAAAATTCCATATTTATTTGCCACAAACCCATGCAAAAATTAATAGAAGTATAGCCATACAAAATACCTCAAATTCTAGATTTTTAAACCAAATCTATATCTAAAAAATATTATAAAAATACCAGCTGAAGGAGTGTATAATCAAACAACAAAATTACCCTCAAATTGCCCCAAAAAACTGCAATTTAAAACCCTCAAAGAGGGTTGCTGCCCTAGAGGGGGCTCCCAACTAGTTTGCTGCCCTTACAAGGGTTGATTATAGCTACGAACCACCTCTACAAGCTGCCCAACCGCTGTGCTCCACCTGGAATCGTAGTTAGATGCCACAAACTACTCAATTTTGTCCAATATGATGCCTGAAATGAAGTCACCCTGCTAAAGGTTTAAGATTTTCATCCTCAACTTCAGATTACAAAAGAAGGGTTTCGTCTTCTAATGTTGAAAGTCAAGCACGCTGCTCAAACTCATAATTTTGATTTATAAAAATAACATAGATGCAAAAATTAGAAATCTCTACTTCCTTTTGTACCCCTTTTCCCTCCAAACATTCCCCAAGTGTAGCGTTCCAAAGAGGGAGGGAAAAACACTTATTCAAAAAGAACCCACTTATAAAAACTCATTAAGCTCTGACTTACATCAAATTAAAAGTCCCTCTTCTTTATTCAACAACTTAGAAAAGAGTTGTTGACATATTCATTTTTAGGCAACTTGATTGAAAGAAACATGTTTCCCTGATCTTTTCCTTCCCTTAGCCAAAGGAAACCAAATAAGTCGGCTAAGGGGCTCCAAACCAACTAAGCTCGAGAAGGGGACATTACAGCCAAATGTTTATTAAGTGTAGCAGAAATACCCTTGAGACAAGGTTACACCATACATCCTTCTTAAGGAAGGAATCACTCCACAAGATCTTCCACCATGAGAATCAAATCAACTACATACTCTTATCTCTCGATCTCAATACTCCATACTCAATTTGATGCCTTTACAATTGTATGAGCCTCCTATGTATAACCACTCATCTAACAACAATGGGGAGGGAAGGACGGGGAGGCTAAAGCTTTTAACTCTTTTGTTACACCCAATATAACTTAATTCTTAAGCTACCCATTAGACCCAATATAAATAACCTAGGGTTATGTGTGTCACATGTTGGCTAGCCCATTGCCTTATATACATCATAACACCATGGGTATACCACATTCTACACCTCTTATTCCTAAATATTTCAATCCCTTTCGCAAGCTTTTCCCCCAAAGCATGTGAAGAAACCAGATTGTAAGACTTCCCAAATTTGCATACACTTGGTGCCATTGTAAATCTTCCATACATATGTGATCTTCACAGGTGTCACTCCAATGCCATCCTCCCACTTGATTACTTTAAGCCCACATATGTACATTGTTGGTGCTCCTCTAAAGTTGTGTATATCTATAGATGTTGCTTCATTGATTCCACGTATACCCACAATTGTTGTTTTTTTAATACCTTGTACCATGCTTCCATGATTGTTGCTTGCCTCTCATGACATGGATGTTGATAACGTTGCAACCTTTGTAGACGTAACCTCATGTTCCACTTCTTTTGACTCTTCAATCATATCTTCTATTTGTTCCTTTGTTTCTTGAGTAGCTGAAGGGTTTGATCATCCTTCACATGCATCCAATTCTTCCTTATGCTCTCCTTTAAATTCTTGTGTTCTTCAAATTATTCTTTATGCTCTTCAATTTTTTCATTGCGCTTTTGTTTAGATTCTTTTGTGTGCTTCAAATTCTTTCTTATGCTCAACAATGTCTTGCTTGATCTTGTTTTGTTCCACTTGATCTACAATACTTGGGAAGGGTACCTATTTTTCATGTACCAAAGCTCCATGAATTAATTTTGCACACTAATGTTGACTGTTCTCAAAGTTACCATAATAGCATGCCCAAGATCAATATTTAAACCAACCATAGCTATGCTATAAAAATCAGAATGCAAAACATATTTTTCAGTACTGAGATTTAGATCTTTTAAAGCTTGATCCTTATCACCATATACCTGTCCTGGTGTTCTTTGCTTAAATCTGCAAACACTTTGTGACTTCAATGTTGATGAGGTTTAGCCGTTGCTAGAGTTTATGCAAACAATGACCTCATTTTAAATGCATCGGCGAATTTGCAATACTAAAGCTACCTTGATTAGGAACAAAACAATTGGACCTCTTCCCTGCGTATCTTGATCCAAGTATAATATTTCCTCCCTATCGTTTATTGCTTCTTCATGTTGTTCTACTTTTTCTTATTTTAATTTTCCCCTGCCCCTACAAGATGGTTACATTTTTTGCCATCTAAATGATGGCCGTCCATGGCCTCACTAGGTGATGGTGGTATCGCTATGGTTTGCTCAGATTACAATAGTTTTGTATGGTCTTCTCTGGATACATTTTGTGCCGTGCCTTCTAAAGCTTCTATAATACATCATGTTTAGATTTCTATACTAGTTTTATATGACATGGTCCTTCTCTCACTCTTTTGATTGTTTATATAGAGAACTTGATGCCCTTGCTCACTTTCACAGGGTTTTCCAACTTGTGTGCAGGGTCTTCAACACCTCCAAGGATGCCCTTTATAGGTTCAGTTCTTCTACGATGGAGAGCCCATGTAGATAACTTGAGTTTATTAGCTTGTATTTTAGTTTGAATCTTGCCTCAGTCATGTCTTTGCAAGGGATTTTAATTTGAATTCTGCCTCGACAATGTATTTGAAAGGGATATGCCTTACTTTCTGTCTGAGAACCCATTCTTTTAGATACATTTATAGGATACCCCTTCAGAGATGTACTTCTTTAACAATCATTAAACCCACATTTCTTTGTTGAGGTTTGGAATATATTGATTGGGTTTTTAGTGAGATAGTTTAGATTATCTTGTTTTAACATGTGATTGTTACAAATGGATGGTTCCTTATTGTGTTGTCCAAGTCAACTTTTTCATGCGACCCCTATGCCATGATTACTTCTTATATTTACAAACTCAAATCCCTTGATGATCCAACCCTATGTTTTTAGAGAACTTCATTTGGGACTTTGTTCTTCGAAGAGGGTTGCTGCTTTCGGTTTTGTTGGTTGTTGATCTTTTGAGACCATTTTTCTTCTTCAACCTATTTTCATCTCTATTGACCAACATTTTCCATTCCAATACTCCTTGGATGCCCTGCCTTGCCTTCTTCCCTTGAGGAGGCATTCAATAGAGTTGACAAGAAGGATATATAACGGTAATCCATGCAGGTCACTTGAACCTCTCCTTTGCAACCTCTTAGCTCCAAGTTGGCTTATTTGTAGATTGTGGATGGTACCATCATTCGGCCTCGCAATTTCTTGTGTTGTTTGTCACATGGTTTGAGGATCCTTGTCAACTAGCTAAAAGTGTGCTCCCACCAGTTACAAGTTTATACTAACCACCACATTCCTTGTGGTGACTGGATTTGTCGTATTTTTTCCCTTATATGAATGGAGATTTTGGAGCACTTTATGAGATGAGGTATTAATATTATATCGAGACTTAGGTACTTTTCTATCCACTTTCTTTGTCTATCCTGATCAAAGTTGCATGGTCCATTTTCTTTGAGATGTTGTTACTTTTAGGCATATGATTTTACAAGGGACATGTAGAGCTACCAAGCCAATAACCTCCTCTAATTTGGCCGCAAACATTGGAGGCATAAAGAGTCATTTGGATACTATTGATTCACACATTGATGGGGAGAGGTCAGTGAGTTGGTATTTATCATTTCATATTGCTACAATAGTACTCTCAAGTCTATCACTTGCATCATAGGTGTCGATGTTGAGGCCTTCCAGTCCCCCATCCCCACATCTTGGTCATGGGAGCAAGTGCACATCACTAATTTTCTTTACCTCCATAGGTTTATCAACCTTGGGTAATATGAGAGGTTATAGGGGAGTGCCTTGCTTCCTCCTAGGATTGTCCAATCTATACCCCTTAGCCCTTGACATTCCCCTGTGGACACTACCATATCCTACACTATGCCGCTCGCAATGATGGATGGCAATGCAGTTGGATCTTCTGATCCAAGCCTTGTTACAAATTTGTGACAATGCCAATCTTCAGTCTGTGTCTCCAACTTTGATCTTCATGAGCCCCTTGTTTCATTGAGAGGTCCTTTTCTCACATGGCACTTTGCACTTGTATTCAGATCGTAAGGTTTATTTCATGTTAGGTTTAACCCTTCTTTTCACTTGAACATTATTTTGTGTTTTGTAGCTAGTTACTTTTAAATGTATAGGGTTCTTTTTACCCCAGTACTATTTTAATGCCCAAAATTAAAATCTAGCAAGGTTTAAGCTATCGTCAAAACAAAATAGAATTTACAATAGACATCCCAAAAGTGCAAACAAAAATATGTAATCATGTAATATATTCATACTGCTGCCAAAATCTCTAGTCTTGAATATGGATACCTGAAGCAACTAGAAATTTAACCTGTGTTTTATGCAACCCGAATTTGTATGCTTGCATGCTCAAGCTTTAGGTAAAAAGATTGTTCCCAATTGATACATGCAGAGTATTGGAAGTGCAGCAAGTCAGTGCTTATGACTACTAAATTTGTTCTATAATAATTTTTCTCAGTCAGTGGGGTAAGACAATCTTTATCCCTTCCTCCTCTCTCCACTGAAAACCAAACTAGAAGGAAATCACTTCCTCTATAACAATAAATAGTTTAGCCTCTCTCTTTCCTAGTTAAATAAGGTCACCTATATTGCTATATTCCGCTCGACATATTTTAACTATGTTCACTTGATGTATGATTTGATGGGCTCCCGAACTGATAAGGGACAGCTACGTTGAGGTATTTCTGATTCTCAACCACGGCTTGCCAAAAAATACATTTAAGATATTAATTTGATTTTTCTTAGGCTCAAATTTGGAAGAGCATATGATGATAAGTTACATGGATCAGGGCCTTCTAACTTAAACATTGTGATAATTTTGTATTAAACTATATTTTGGACTTTTTCTGTACAAAAAAGCAGGAATTCAACAAGAAATCAAATTCATTGTATACAATCCTCCGGAGCAGCAAGCTTGCTGGGAGCCAACGAGCACCCTTTTTGAGACAGTTCTTACTTCGCTTAAATTACAACTCTTTCTTCGAGGTAATATCATACTGTTAGAGTGCTTGTATTAAAATAAATTTTAGTGCATAGGAAATGGAAACTATTTTGCAAGGTTTCAATGCAAAAGTATGTTACAATCAATTTGAAGTAGTTTTTTCCATTAATACATTGGTATGATCAACAGGCTACAGCAAGAGGTGCACTAAATGTTGTGAGGCCACGTCCAAGTTTGTCAGCAGCACATTAAAGGTAAGCATGTAGATGGGCTCTTGTGAACCACTACTTGTAACGAGCATCACCTAGGTGCAATGAGTGCCAAGTGGACCATTCATACTCGTAAGAGATGGCTGTTGTAAACCACTACTCGTGAAATATGGGTCGATATAGATTGACTTGAAACTACGCAGCTGATTCTTGAAATCATATCACATAAGCATGTCGATTTTTCGTTGTGTTAAACTTCTAACATATTTACCTTTCATTACTTGATTTTTTATTTTATTAACAGTACATTTATGTGCAGATTAACCAGACTGTAAAGAGGTGCTAAATAGAGAGCTTTTATGCAAAGCATTTTCTGAAAACAGCTCTTTGCTTCTGGTTTCTTGGGAGTGTCGTGCTATAACTTTTACTAACAGAATGTTTTTTTCATACACCCATTTCAGCTATTAGCTACTTTTTATATGGCATTTCGTTTTGAAGGTCAATTCAGGCTACTCTCATTTCTTAATAGAAGGTAGCCAAGATGGCAGTCATATGGTGAGATTTACTATGAAAAGGAAGATTGATCACATTCATTAGTTGGTCTGAGCTTTGTGCTTATGTCTAAGATGCTAGGATTGACTGTGCATGTGATGTATCTATACATGTACATCTGCATTCTTGTTTGTTATGATTTTTTTTTTCATTTGGATAAATTAAAGTGTAACCCTTTCAAATTATATTCACGGTACATGAAATGCGAACTACTTAGCTTAAAATTTCCTATTGTAACTTGTAAATGGAGATACATACTCCTAAAATATAAATGCCTCAAATAGAGGTGTCATTATTCTTATGCTGAAATTTGATACTATTCGATAAAAAAATTTAAACAAAAGCAATATATTTATCCACGAGTATATTAAAATGCTAGGAAATTGTTTACATTGATATTCATTATTATTATCGATCAAACATGCAAGAAACACCATGCATTATCAGAGTGATATATATATATATATATATATATATATATATATATATATATATATATATATAGAACAACTCTCATTATGTGAGTTGATACCAAATTTTTGCACATAGAGCATCACCTAATATGCAAGGAGTTCCCTCTAATACTTATGTCATCGGACCTCTCTTTCCTTTCCAGTTCATATATTTCCACCCTCTTCTAAAATCCTTTCTCCTAGTCTCGAGGGGGTGAGGCCACGACCACCTCCACATAATCCCTCCCACAAAGATAAAATTCTCTAAAACTCCATGAAAGTTTCTTAAGATGACCAGAAGTTCCTTTACCAACATGCCCATAAGTTTGTAGTGAATGCCAACCACTTGTCCAATATGGCGAATAGATATTACCTAAAGATGGACATCCTCGAATCCATTTCGCAATTGATGAAATCAAGCAAAGGATATGGCAGCTAAAGGAGTGTTTTGTCATTTGCAGCCTAGGTATTATGGTTTGTGTTGGGTACGAGCATAGATTGGAGAGGTGGCATATGTGTTGGACATCCCAAATAGAGGGAAGATCCATGATGTCTTCCATGTGCCATGTTTGAAGGTATGTTGCAATTTCATCTTCCCCTTCTATTTGAAGGTATGTTGCTTATATTAAGTAAAACACCATATCCTCTACCATAAATTTATTCTCACTAGGATGTTGGTCGTGCGTTGCTTCATTTCGTTTTTGCACACAAAGTTAAGAGAGAGAGAGAGTGAGGGAAGGAGAGAGGGAGTATTTAGCATCCCCTCAAGTGAGATGGTTGAGTGGCATGCATTTCCTAGTGCTCTATGGAATACACCCATTTCACCTATTTTCTTTGTGTGTGCTTTGTGTACATCCTCAAAGAGGGAATATTTAGCATCCCCTCAAGTCAGTTGGTGGCATGCATTTCCTAGTGCTCTACAGAATACAACCGTTTCACTTATTTTCTTTGTTTGTGTCTCGTGTACATCCTCAAATATCCTTCCAGACATTTGTTGACTACCTCAATTTGCCCATCAACTTGAGCGTGGTAGGTATTAGTCACCTTGAATGCCCACTGCTGCAAGCCTAACTAACTTATATTAGAAATGGGTTTGGAATATGTGGTCACTATCACAAATGATGAATTTAGGTATCTTGTGCAACTTAAAAATATTTTGAAAGAACACGTTGGAAACTATAGGAGCATTGAGCCAACATTTGTCATAAGAATGAACCTAACAGATTATGTTTACGGATTCCTAACCACAAATATTTTTTCTTTACCTTCTGACCATGGAAAACTTGAGATAAAGTCCATGGAGACTACCTCCCACTTCTTATTTGGGATAGCATTTTGCTAAAGAGAACTTCGAGGTGGAATATACTCTATTTTATTGTATTGGCAAATGTGCCAATCAAGCCAAACTTAAAAAACATCACATTTTATGTTTTGCCAAATGGAAGTTGGTCCTTATGTTCATGTAGGTTTTCTAGAATTTGATATGCCTTGCAAAAGGAGATACATGGCCTTTTGAATGAGTGGTGACCCACTCTTGAAGTACAAATGAAGCTTGAAGAATATGTATGATTGTCCAAACCTTTTTATTCTTACCATCTGTGACATCATGTTTGAGTTGCAAAGTAATAAGGTTAACAGTGTAATCGTGTAAAAGTTTTGTTATCCAAGTAGGTTGGCTAATGGAGTTTGTGTGAAGGACTGACAACTCATATTGTTGGGATAAAGAATAAAGTACCAAATTTTCTCTTCCTTATACATGATCTTAAAGTTATGTTTAGAGTCGATCAATCCATTTTTGTTGTTCCTTTGCAAGTGTCCCTTGAGTCAACAAATGTTTCAAGATGTGGTGCTTAGTATTGATGAGATACTTCTCCTTATAAGGAATCAATACAAGCTGACCATTATGTGCAAGATGACCAACATTTTTTTTTATGTATGTTGACATAAGTCATTCATTGTCATTGAACGAACTTAGTTTGAAGGTAATGGAATCATCAACTTGGAAAACATTGCACTAAGTCCAAATCTAGAGGCATCACACTCAATGACAAAGGGATTTTCAAAATCAAGGGTAGCCAATGGTAGAGTTGAGGTGAGCTTGTTTGAGACATTCAAAAGCTTCTTGTGCCTTAGTGGACCAACACAAAATGTCTCTTCAAAGGGTTGGCTATTTTAATGAAATTGTTGATAAACTTGTGGTAGAAACTTGTTAGTCCTAAGAAATTATAAGTTTCATAAGGGTTTTCAACACAAGCTAATCACATATGACCTTTAGCTTCACAGGGCATGTACAAACACCTTTGGAGGAAATTATGTGGCCACTATATATTAGGTATTGCTTGGCATATTCACATTTATATTCCTTTGCATACAATCTTCCCTTAGACATTATTAAAGTATGATATCCAAATGTTGTGAATGTATTTCTTATGTTTTTTTGTAACCTTGAATATTGTCAAAGAAATCTAAAGGATTGCAATGCATTTGGTGTGGATGATGGCAAGTCATAATTGCTATGCCATCCACCAAGGTACAAGTCCCTAGAGATACTGAATTAAAAGGTATGAGGTTGGGTTCAAGTCTTAGGTGAATTTGATGAAATAAATACACCTAATCCTTGGAACCAAGCTAAAGAAGGTTGATTATATGTGCCCTTATAACTATGGGCGATAACATTATAGATTCAAGGTGTTTATCCTTAAATAAAAAATATAACATCAAAGAAAACAAGGACAAACTTGTGGAGGAACCTGCGAAATACTTTTTTCATCAATGCCTAAATGTGGAAGGGCCATTATATAATCCAAGTGGCCTAAGTTTGGATGATAGTTCCATTTGAAAGACTATCTTTTTCTAATTTTACAATTGTATTGTGCTTTGATAATGTCTTGACTTATATTAATCTCAGAAAAATACATGGTCCGTCAAACTCATATATTAGATAATTAATCTTGGCTATTGGAATTTGTTCTTGTTTTTATTATGATTCAAAGCTTTGTAATTGATATAGAGATAATAAGACTCTTCCTCCTTGGCCAAAATAATAGTTGCAACAGAGGGGCTCTTGCTAGGTACAATAATTTATATCTCAAATGTTTCTGACATTCCTTGAAATTTTTTAGATTGTTTAAAGTGCCCATACTTTTAGGGTCGAACTATTATAGGCCCTTTGTAGGGTCTAGTTGGATTATATGCTCCAATCCTCAATTTGGTGGAAGACTTGGGTATTCCTTGGACTACTTTTTGATATTTATGAAGCAACTTTGAAATTTTAGGGGTTTGAGCTTTTATTGGTTAGAGGCATTGGTATACATACAATATTGATGAGCCATAAATTCAATATGCCCTCGATCCTCCAAAATCCACCACATAAAAATTGTCCTTAAGTGAAATCAGATGAAGTGCATTCAACATTGTGCACCAATCCTATACAATCAATACTCTGGTGGCATGAGATTCAAATTAGGAAGCTTTTAGATGTGTCAACATGTAGATCTAATCTTTCGATTTGCTTATTGCCTAAAATATTAAGTGTGCTTTAAGGGTCTACCATGACCAAAACTCTAGTCTTTTTAATATGGGCCAAAATAATAAAGGTGTCAAGATGGTCTTGCCTTATCATGGCAACAAGAGACACAAACGGATCCCTTGTTTCTAAACAATGTGTGGCTTGGTGTTCATGGTCACATGCATTTGGAGGTTGTTTGAGGGTGTCATCATTCTCAATTTCAAGTCAAAATTGGAATGGACATGCATCTTCAACAATGTATAATATTTTAAGGTTTTAGACATGGTCGTTATTCCAATGTTCGAAACACTTACTACAAAGGTTTGTAGTTTAGGTGTCAGGGTTTTCAGACAAATACTTAGGATTCCTTCCACCCTTATAATCAAATTTAAAGGACTTCTTAGTAATTCTCACGTCTTTCTCAAGGCCTTGATACACTTTTCTATGCTCATAGCTAAAATCATAGTTTTATTCCAAATAAAGTTGCTCAAATAATTTTACTTGTGTTAAAATCAAAGATCAGAGGCTAGAGATGTAGCACTTTTGCATCAAACTTGTATAAATGTTGGCCTTGGACTCCAAAACTTGGAATTTCCTTGTATACTCCACAACATATCCTTATGTAAAAATGCATACACTAAGTATCACATGACTCATCCCAAATTTGATGTGCCCTTTTAGTAAATGCATTTTCAAAACACAAAACTTATTATCATGGTATTTAAATACTCATCATACCCCCTACCCTCCACTCCCATGCATGCGCAATGTTGCCCAAATGTTGTACAATGTTATTTTATTTTTCTTCTTCCGTATGAATCCTTTACACCCTAAAAACTAGTCTAAGTTTACTTAAATGTGCATGGATGTTAACCACACTTGTAAAATCATATTGTTGTATTTTCATCAATGAATTAAAAGAGTGGCGCTAAGAGCCCTCTTCTTCTTCCTCAAATACTCCTTTAGGAAGGACAAAGTTGGGGTCTTCGAAAGGGTTGACATCGCCATCCTCTTCATTCCAAATGGTGCTTTTCTAGTTCAAGATTCCTACATCTAAATCAATTTCCTTCTTTCCCAAGAACATTATCTCCCTTTTGACTTGTTTATTTAATTTTGCATATAAATCATTAAGCTCATCCTTGGTCACAAATTTTGATTGGTTTATTGGATAAATACCACCTAGCATGATCGTGGCAATTACAAAAATTCACTAGCCTCAAATACTACTCGTAGCTTTCCAAGAGAACAAATCTACAAAATTTAAGAAAATAAAAAATTGTAGGAGTATAAATGGGGTCACTTGCGCAATTGGGATGGTTCCACACATGCAAATATGAATCATAAAAACACATACTGTTAAGTGATGACCTTGTATCAAATTGAATAAAAAAATATAGGAAATACAAAATTTAAGGTTTTCCCTCAACTTATATCCAATGGATAGGAAACCCTAATTATATTATGACATAAACCTCATTAATCTAAATGTTGTGACCCACAAATATATTATAACATAAATGGTGTGGCTACAAACAAAATAAGTAATAATATACTCCTAACACCCTGTTGTATCTAGGTACATAACACCAAATGGCAACAAGAACTCCCCGTTTTGCTACAAACTTTCTCATGAACACGATTGTTTGTTTTGGGATAGCTTCACTCATCCTTAATCTAAGAATTGTTTTGAGTTTCAATGGCTCTATACTTTATCCTAATGACCAGGGTATTATTGAGAACTCGTGTTCATCTAGAAACAACTATAGCCCTCCCACCAATCACAATGAAGATGCATATCTATATAGATCTCTTAAAGTTCAAGAGAACAAAAGGCTCAGTCGTACTAAAAGTAACAAACTCCAACAAGGGATCCTTCAGTTAGCCTTCTTCTCAAAACTCATTTGATATATTGGACTTGCAAGTCTCTCTTGATGAGAAAGTTGGAGGTGTTCATACCACATAGTTTACGTTACCTAGCCCTAATCATACGACTTAGCATTTGGTTGTGCCTTCGCCTTAACAATTATTTGGGAACGATCTTGGTCTAAGGGTCATGGGATCACAAAATTTTGAAATGGTGCCTTTTGGGAACATGCACCTTTGATTCATTTAATGGCCCTTCAAGTGACGTGGAAGGGAAAATAAGGGCATCGTGAAACACCGAATTCATCTTCAGTATAGCTAAGAAGCTCTAAAAGAAACACTAACTCTACATGCCCATGAATCCAAATTTTGTTGTTTTCCCACCAAAAGTTGTAATGGACCCCATATGTTTTCAATTCTAGTGGAGCATACGAAAACATAATTTTCAAATGAGAAACTTCTTGGAACATGTATGGGTTTTGAGTTTAATAATCGTTGATTTCTCAAATACTTAGATATTCTCACTCTGTTTTTGTATTTGTTCATGAGATCCAACTGAATTGACAATATTGATCTTTGGCTATGAAAGTTCATAAAGCAAATCATATTTTATCTTTCTTTATGGACTGAGGCTATTGGACCAATTATTCTTGGGGGAATGATATGTTCTTCAAATCCTATGTGGAAAAAATGGATGTTGCATTTTTAATGCCAAATTTGGTAATTTTTTACTCCTTTGATAATCACTTTCCAAGAGAGATGACACTTTCCTAAAATAAATACGCTCATCGTAATGAAAGGATAGGGACTTCTTATATTTCAGTAAAAAAGAAATCAATAATCCACGTTAAATCTCTACTTTCAACTGTTGTTCCACCATGAAACATTGACCAATTTATTTGGAGGATCATTATAATAATAAAGTGAATCACTTTGTTTTCGAATTATAGAACATGTCATTGTCTCACTCCAATGTTAAGGGGCATTGTTGGGAGGAATACCGCTTTATTAGGGGTTGTGTGATGCAAAAGTTTGTTAGGAAGCTTTGGTTTTTTCAAGAAGTTAAGATATGGGATCATGATGTGTTTGGAAACATATTTAAGTAATTGCATGAGGTCTTGGTGGAATATGGAACCGATGATGTGCTTTTTATGTTCAAAGTATCAATAACTTCTCGTTGACCTCTTGAAACTTTTAATTTTGAAATCTATCAGAGTAAAAACAAAACAAAGTTATATGTATCAAAGAAGTTGATGTTAACACTAAGTGATTAGCATATTTTAGATATCCACAACACAAAATATAACAAATTTGAGTAGTTCTAATAATTTAAATTTTGTGTGAATCAAATATCACCTTATTAGAGGCCCAATCTCTCTATTTCATATTATAATAGATATCTCTATTGAGAAAAATACTTGCCTTATCACATATCTAATGCAAAGCAAAAAAATGTAGTGATATTTGCTTTGCCCAAGATAAATCCCTAGACCCTAATGGGATGTAGTTCACAAAGTCCTTTTGAATGTGGTGGAAGCGTCTAGGGGTAATACTTAATTGCATCAATGTCACTACACTACTCCTTATCATGAAGTTAGAAGATGCTCATTCTATGGATGCATTATGAACAATTTTACTCTATAACATGCATTGCAAAGTGAACCTCCAAAATAAAAATTTAGGCACTTCCAATCCTTTTGAGTAATGTCATTTATCCCATGCAATTTGATTTTGGTTATTTAGGAAAAAAATGATCCCGAAAATATAGGATGTTGGTGAAATTAGACAAGCCTAAGATCATTATGGAGATTTGTCCCAAAGTAAATTCTCTTGAGATAGACAAAAAGAAGGGTCCATCATCCTCTTCATCTTCTTCAAATATGCAAGGTGATCTCAAGACAAAGGTAAATGTATGAAAAATGCCACTACTCATGCAAATAATAAAGATGTTAAAAATAATCGTGGGTGTTGTGATGTATATGGTCACACGAATGAGAAATATTGGAAATGACACTCAAAATGATGTTCCAAGAACCAAATATCAAAATATGGGATATAACTTCCTTGCTATAAGGGAAAGAGATAAGGAGCAACGTTTATTTGGATGAGAAGATTGCATACCTTTTTATCCAAAAATAGGTATGTTTGAGTAGCAAAAAGACCAAGGATAAACTTTAACTCACCAAACTCTTTAATATTAAGATTCAAATAAAGAATAAAATTTAAGTCATTGTCTTTTTAATAGTTTCTCATAAGAGAATATGATTTCCAAAAGGGTGGTATACAAACTTGGTGTTCCGACCCAACACACCCCATTCTCTAAAATCAAATAGGGACCCATTATGTGAAGATAAATATGTCCTTGGTCCATATTTGCCTTAGGAGATATGATATTGACCAAGTGAGCACATGCCTAAGATTGCTTTCAGAGTCTAATTTTATTGCAAGAAGTTGCACAAAGGGTGAAAATCAAAGTTCAGACTTAATTCATGAATTATTTATCACCTTTGATTCTCTTCCATGCTTTTGAAACATATATTCAATGTCATCTTTTTTATTAATGGACTAATGGGACGAACGGTGTAATGTTCTAGTTTATCCTCGCTTGTTTTTTCTCCTATGCAGGTTATTCTGGAGTATCCCCAGGATCTTCGAGATCTTGCAAAGTGGCATCCTCTTGCTTATTCGCGACTTTTGACGACTGACAAAGTCTTTGGTAGACACAAGGTACAAAGGCATAATTAAAAGGATTTATCCGATATAATGAGATTACTCCACGTGTCATAACCCTGCCAGCCTGTGGCCCGCACAACATATAATGAAAGGTTTCATGCTCCAGATCCCTGAGATCTCACTAAGTGTCATCATCCCAGAAGCCTATGGCCAAAATAAACAAAGTACAAAGAGCCAAAGTCCAGTCACTAGTAGACGAGTGATATGCAACCACATGTACCTGAGCTCGAACAAATGACTATAAGGGCACGAGGATCAAGCCCGACAATGCGGAAAGGGGGCATTTGTCATACTAAGATGACAAGGCACTCGGGAGTAATAAAAGGAAGCCACATGGCAATAAGACCCATTAAAGTTGGCATTATGAAATCAAAATTCAAATAAGAAAAATAGATGGGGAATGGAGCATTATTGCTATTAATTCGCATGAATCATTCAATCCATAGAGCAGATGAATCTAAAGCAATATATTCGGTGGTGAAGTAAGATTGAATCACATTGACTTCTAGCTAACTTATGCACAATGTTGTCAGGATCTTGCTCCACCAATTAGATCACATATGATTACTTCTTGTATTAGCAACTAAACACGGAATTTAACCAGAATCAATAAGTAACTAGAAATATGAAACAACACAGGAATATGAGAGACAATACACAATTGTATTAATAATCACTTAGAAAAAAATACAATAAAGAAGATGCCACTTCTTTCACCTCAAAGGCTCGCCACACCTCAAGACCTTCTTCCCTCTCTCTCTCGGTCCCAACAATCAACTCCACTATAGAATTGATGTTCATCTCCACTAGTCAGAAACAACGCTGCCAGTACACCAAGTACACAACCGTACTCCAAGTAGATCTCCTGCTCTCTGCTGCTACCTGCAAATCACTAGACCTTACTCACCATTGTAGATCTCCAAAAGAAGCCATGCACACCTGCTGACCAAGATCATACAAATACGAAGAACCCTTCTGATTCTCCAAACCAACACCCACCTTTGTATTGTGGCACTAGGAGGAACACACCATTGCTCACCTCTCTCTGAAGGAGCTTATTTGCTCTCTTACTCTCTAGCACAAATTTACAATACAGCCCATGAGTCCATATATAGATCTCATGCTTACAATAATTAGACTATCTTAATTACAATAATTAGACGCGCAACTCAAGACTGTAACTAGCCTTTAGCATGCAAACTAACAGTCCAAAAATAGACTCTCCAGAATCAACATGCAAACTGCATGTTCACGTACAGGCTGCCAACGTCAGCTCCTCTCTGACCTATGTCGGCCGACTGGTGACCGACGTCGGTTGCTCCTTCACTGCTGTTTGACCGATGTCGGTTGATCAGACCGACGTCGATTTCCCTGCAACTCATTCTGCAACTCTTCACAACCCCCGCAACCTCCGTAACTCCTCATGTTTGCATCCTGGTGAAGCTTTTAGCTCCACAACCTAACAATCTCTCACTTGGAGATAAACAGCTGCACTTGTACCTATACCTGTACACCGTCTAAATTATTCTCTGGCTTGTATCCCTCTTCAAAATCAATCTTGAAGACCAACCACCACACATCCTGTGATGCTACACTTGTCATCCAAGTAACCTGCCATATCCGAACCTACAACTCCATGTAGTGAAGACCTTGACCCTGCATAGCATGAATCCCTGCTGATGATCCCTCTCAGATACCTGAGAATCCACTGAGCTGCCCTCCAATACTCCTTCCCTGAATTGGCTCCATACTTTCTGACAACTCCCACTGCTTGGGAAAACTCAGGCTTATACTAGACCTCATGTGATTTCGAACCCTGTTCAAAGCTAAGCTTGAACTGTCCAGCCCTTGGTGTGCTTTTCGATTTTTCAACCTGCATCATGAACCCTGCCAACACCGTCTTCACACCAGCTCCCACTGGAGACAAAATCTCCATGTCTCTTATGCCAAAGAATTTCGCTGCTCCCAAATTCTTCATGACATACCTCTGAACTAACCTTACCTTTAGCTCAGCAAAAAACCCTGTATGTACAAACCTGCTAGCAAATCACCCACATTTAGTAACTAGATAATGTTGCGACCATCATCCACCTGGTAAGATAAACACAATAGTTACACTGACATTGACTGAAGCCATGCTTAGTCATCCACTTGTCAAACCTGTACCACTGTCTTGCAGCTTCCTCAAGACCATATGCCTTGGCCTTCCGTCTCACGTATCCATCCACTCTCTTCTTTAACTTGAGAATCCGTCCCTCATCCAGTGTTTTCTTCCAGCTGACAACTCCACCAACAAATACCTGTTTGGTTATTTTCCAAAGACTCACACTCCTCATCCATGCCAAGCTTCCACTGTTTCTGGATTCTACCTGCATTGCTTCTTCACATCTTCTTAGTTCTTGACCATCAGTAAGCAATATAAAGAAGGTGAACAACGAATATGAGTTTCACTTACCTTTTTTGACCTCCATATGGGCGTTTGAGACTTGTTGACAGCTAGCTGTCCGCCCACCATCCGTCTCAGTGACCGATCTCGGCCATCTCCCAGTCTGCATCCAATCGATGTCGGTTCCCTGCACTGACCCTGACTGCCGACGTCATTTTTTCGGCTGACACCGGTATCCTTTCTGCCAACGTCGGTTCCTACATGATCGACATCAGTCTTCCTATTGTCGACGTCGATTACTGTCTGACCGACGCCGGTACCTGTGTTCGCTTGTGAGTGATAACTTTTTACCCGCGAGCTCCTTTTGGGTCAAAACCCTATTCAAATCAACACAACCCTGCTCAAAATAATTCAGTCCACTCCGCTGATCTCTGTCCGTCATCTCCTCCATGAACACCAAGGCTTTTCAGTTCTTTAGCTGATCAAAAACATCTGTCTTTCGCTTGAGAACATGCATTCTCCTCCTACATATGTGACCAAGCCTACAAAGCCATATCTCTGTAACAAGAGGTGAATCAGTAATATAAGTAGATAGATAAAGGATGCCTACTTTCTTACCACCATCTAATTCAAGTATATCCGCTGTGACAGTTACAGTGCACCTCCCATCACCCAACTTTCTTGAAGAAATTAGACTAATCTCCAAGACTAGTACCTGCATGACCTCCTTCAACACCAGTGTGTCATCCGTCTGCAATTTCAGCTTCACTTCCCCCTTTGCCAAGAATTTGACAAGGCTCTCCACCCCTAAATAAATCTCTCCAAAGACATACCTATGAAAAAATGCTCTATTTTGGGCTGCATGGAAAGAGGAAAAAAAATCTATAAACAAAGATTCTACTTTATCCAGAGCAACCTGTGTAACATCACCTGCAACATCTGCTTCTACACGCTGATCTTTTACCAACCAACAATCTTTTTTTCCCTGCTCTTTCTTTCCATCAATCAGACCATTCGTGCTATTCAGTTTCTCCATTCGTAGCTTACTTTCTTCTGCCATTGCTATACTCCCACTCAATCTGAAACCCCTGAGAGTAACCTGTAATCAAAAACACTACCAGATCTGAAACCCCATGTTAGTAACCCAACCAAAAGCTCTGATACCACTTGATGGTATCAGCTCTTGAACCTACAACCAGGCTCTGATACCAACTTGTCAGGATCTTGCTCCACCAATTAGAGCACATATAATTACTTCTTATATTAGCAACTAAACACGAAATTTAACCAGAATCAATAAGTAACTAGAAATATGAAACAACACAGGAATATGAGAGACAATACACAATTGTATTAATAATCACTCAAAAGAAAATACAATAAAAAAGATGCCACTTCTTCCACCTCAAAGGCTCACCACACCTCAAGACCTTCTTCCCTCTCTCTCTCGGTCCCAACAATCAACTCCACTATAGAATTGATGTTCACCTCCACCAGTCAGAAACAACGCTGCCAATACACCAAGTACACAATCGTACTCCAAGTAGATCTCCTGCTCTCTGCTGCTACTTGCAAATCACTAGACCTTACTCACCATTGTAGATCTCCAAAAGAAGCCATGCACACTTGCTGACCAAGATCATACAAATACAAAGAACCCTTCTGATTCTCCAAACTAGCACCCACCTTTGTACTGTGGCACTAGGAGGAACACACCATTTCTCACCTCTCTCTGAAAGAGCTTATTTGCTCTCTTACTCTCTAGCACAAATTTACAATACAGCCCATGAGTCCATATATAGATCTCATGCTTACAATAATTAGACTATCTTAATTACAATAATTAGATGCGCAACTCAAGACTGTAACTAGCCTTTAACATGCAAACTAACAGTCCAAAAATAGACTCTCCGGAATCAATATGCAAACTGCATGTTCACGTATAGGCTGCCGACGTCGGCTCCTCCCTGACCGATGTCGACCGATTGGTGATCGACGTCGGTTTCCCTGCAACTCATTCTGCAACTCTCTGCAACCCCCGCAACCTCCGTAACTCCTCCTGTTTGCATCCTGGTGAAGCTTTTAGCTCCACAACCTAACAAATGTGAATTTGAGTTTTATAGTAACTTAGAGACTTCCAGCGTCTAGAGAACACAAAATCTTTGCAAGCCAATGGCTTCCTCATCTTGCATTCCCCCTCCTCCCTCAACGTACTTGATTGAAATCACAACTGAATACATGGACATAATATTTGATTCAGCGGCACTGCAACACAAGTTCAAAATTATTCAGTTATTTGGGAGAAAGTGGAGTCTGTAGAGCCATACAGGGTAGAATACCAGTTATCTATCTTCACCCAGAGATATAGAGACAACCTCATGACAATTAAGGCAGTAGGCCTACATAATTTTGCAATGAAACTAGAGGTAATGCCATGTATTTACCTACTCTTTGATTTATTTACAAATGGCTAAATTACTGGAAAAATCCTACACCATAGGCTCAATACCACCCATGTGGCTTACATTAGCGGTAATGCCTTTGAAAAGTACTATAGACTTCCTATCCCTGAGATCACTTATGACTAAGCCATGGTCAATTCATGGTTGCTTGCAAATTCAATCCCTAATAAACTGCAACAATGGGTTGAGAACCAAGTAACTTTGCCATTAGCGGCCCAGTTTATTTTGTCCCCATAGTATACTTTAGGCTAGGCATAAGGATTGCCATGGATCCATTGAACTGACTGTATGGCTTCCCCAACGTTTTTTATGTCCAGGATATATGGGTTCCACTGTTGGACATCATCTGAGCTCAAGCAAAATCATTGCCTTGGGTGAAATCATTAGTTTCAACTTGACTTGTCACATTAATAACACATGCAAGTTATATGATTGTAATTTTGATATGATGTCGTATGCATGCATGCCATAAGTGCCATAGTCCGTTCATCTTTCAAAGAACCATGGGAGCCTTCCACAGAGTACCCTAAGAACAAAATTTATGATGAATTTAGTATCCTTCATGTACACAAGTTCAGAAGGAAAATTAAGAGGTTAACAAAAAATGTATATCCTATGCTATATTAGGGCATTTATGGTCAAAATATGCCCAGGTTGTTAGATGATATAAAGAGTATTCTCAATAAAATAGGCGACTATTGGTTCTATCCAAATTGCACCATAATTAGGATGGATGGAACCACAACACAGCCTCTATATTTGCCATGACTCATCCCAGACAAATTGGCAGAGAAAGAAATTGATGCACAATTAGCAGATAATATAGATGTTTAGTTGAGGAATACCAAACAAGGAACCCTGCATCCGACTTTTCTCAACATTGACCGCATTCAATACACAAGTGGGAACACCTCATTTCTGTGGGCAAGGTCATAATGCACTATGGCCTAAAGGTGGCACCTTTTAGCTACTGGGACCTTAGAAATAATGTTAGAAAAAACTTGAAGAAATACGAAAGAAAGGTTAAAATTCCTTATGGACATGAATCACACAATCATGAATTTATATTCATAAATGTTGAAGATGATAGTGAAGTTTCTATAAGGATGTGTAGGATTAAAATGTCAATGATCATAGCACAAAGAATCCAATATGATCCTAAAATTATTGAGGAAGATGCCAAGAGAAATGACAATGAACAATGGATTTCCACATCAATTCATGAACCTCCTCCTCAAACATAATTAGAGACATAAATCGGTATGCATGAAGAAGCTGGTCCATCTGGAGAAGCAAATGTCCAAGATAGATCTAGTGTTGCCCAAGGCTCCCCCACACAATCAACTATCACTTCTCCTCAAAATATAACTAACGTAAGGGAATCCTCAAGTCCTAGTGGGGCTACAGACCTATTCTCTTTCACAACCCTGCCTCCACTTGCCATGGTGCAACAAGTAGGTCTCCCTTTTTTCTTGTCTCATGTTCATGTTCCCCGTTTATCACCAACTCCTACAACATCCCAACCTACACCCTCACCCATGACTGCATCCATTTCCACCCCACTTCCACCTTCTACCCTCATGGCCCCTTCATCTTCCATTCCACCCACTTCAGGACCATTTGTTACTCCTCAACCTTTAAGAACCTATCAAAGGAAACCAAGGACCCCTCATGTATCTCCTAGGGTCACACAAGAAGAAGAGAGGCCTTTTGAAGGATTATTTGTTATAGGAGCACCTCTGTATGAGGAGTTTGAGGGGGAGCCCAAGGAAAAGCAAAGAGAAATTACACAAGAGAAGGGGACAAGGTGCACGAAGGGGCACCACCCATTAAAATTGAAGATGGTAATGAAGAAGAGTGGGTATTCGAAGAAGAGAAATAGCCTAGGGGGACTGAAATTTATGAGAATACAAATGAAGATGAGGAAGAAGAAACATAGATAGTTGGAGATTTTGAAGGGATTGAGCAAGAAAAAGTGGACTTAATGGAAACTAAGTAATTATCAGGCAAATAAAGAGATGCAAAAGGTAAGATGGAAACTAAACAAGAAATCACAACTTAGGGATCATTGTCAATTACATCACCTAGCTCCTCATCTTAGGGCCTTCTAGAAATAATTGCAATAGCAAATGTCCCCCAGTTTCCTCTCAAATTGTGAGTACTCATGTCTTACCTTCCTTGGTTACTTCTTCAATTGCCACCACTACAATAGGTACTACCCATTCTTTGCATTCTTTGAGTCCAGTGAATAAGTCACAAGCATCCACAATACCAATCTTGTCAGCCACAACCTAAGTTCTAATAATCCATGCTTTCCCCCTATCTATTAAACTACTACAGGCTCCCCTGCCATTGCTACTACTACTGGGGTTGCTTATACATCAATTACAAGTTGCATGCAAAATTTGCTTGGTACACCAATAACTTACTCACTTTTTAGCTAGACTAATCCACATCCCACAGAGCCAAAGAAACAAGTACATTTTGAAAATCTAGTCGCTGCTTCCATTTTTGCTACACTGACTACACCTCCCAAGCTATCTACACAAGTAGGTATGCCAATTGACCATAGCACACCGATAGACTCATCCATGTTTTCAATGCACAGAGCACATAGCAAGACAAAATAAATTATTGATACACAAGCCTAGAAGGTCACCAGCTGGAGGAAATGCATTCCTTCCTTCCCATTGCTACGATTTCAACGCGTCCCCTAGGGCCATCTCCTTCTACCCATGCATCCCCAAAGCAAGTATAATCACAAGCTATGGTTCAGGTCCCCTCATGGATACAAAGTTTGAAAGAAGAGGAAGCAGGAAGGCATGATTTGATATTCACTGAGCAGCCAACCTTCGGCTTCCATTTTGATAGGAAAACAAACACATTAAGAAGAGTGAAGATTAAAATTGTGATAGCGGAAGTGTTGAACTAGAGTAGAGAGAAGATATATTCTCTCTAATGAAATGGAGAAAGGCAAACCCCTCAAACCCAAATCAATATAGGGAGGATCCCTATAATTTGTAAATGCAATAGGGAAGTGACAAAATAGATGTTCAAGTGTTATGCCCAGTTAAGGTAGATGTTACAAGAAAGAAGTATTACTAGATCTCCAAAGGAAATTATTGACAATGTACATGATGGAACTAAAAAGTTGTATGATAATATTCAATTAATAAGGTATCCAAAGGCTGAATCCCAACCTAAGTGGGGGGATATATCTCAATTATACAATAAAATGAATGATATGGAAAGCAAGCTCAACTTCCTGAGCTGGAAATGAGTAACAGGACATATGCCCATCTGAACCTAATAACAACATCAAAGGTTGCACAGGCCCAAAACCATGTGGCCAATAAGAGAGTTTATTTGAATAGCATCGAGAGATGCAAGCTTTAATGCAACAATTTACAAGTCATGATAGAGAAGAAATCTTGATTTTGAATGATGTGAGAGTTATCGATGTGAGCACTCCTCTTGGGCAATCAGTTCTTAAGCCAGTTTAGGACTTTCTCCAAACTGCAGCTGATAGTTTTTGAGTTGAAATTGAGGGAACAATTTACAAAACTAATGACAAAATCATGCAACTAGTGAATTTTACTAGAATTAAGGTGACAGGGACCGAGAATATATGTGGAGATTAGAGTTGCATTAGTCATGCACCGAAATTTTATGGACAAGCTTCCACATTTGTTCAAAAGATCTTTACTTGATTTTGAAACCATTAATATTGATTTTTCAGGCTAGTCATGCCTTATATGTGGAAATAGAGGTGACAAAGCAATCAAATCCAGTAGTAAGGGCACCATTAGCACCTCCACAAGGCACTCAACCTCAAGCCCTGGAATATACATTGGTACAAACCTAGACTAGGCCCGCCTATGTGCCACTTCTCACTTTCACTACTACAATTACATCGATAACAACTCTAGTTGTAACTGAAACTACATTAGCTATTACAAATATGCAGGTTCCACCTCTGAGTACTTCCACATCATAGATATATTTTGGTATAATTGCATCTTCTAGTTGTAACTTGAGCTTATCTTTGGGTGTGTTATTTATGTACTTAAGACTTCTTTTGGTGAATAAGTATTATTTATGATCACCTTGTAAACATTCATATTGTGCATGAGTTTAAGCATACATTCTATTATTAGACAATGCAAATTTATACTTCACTTGAGAGATGAGGCATCTCCATCCCAAGCTATATATACTTGTATCCTCCTGATTCCAAAGGGAGGATAATTTTGGCTATTGAGATAAATAAGAAAATCTAAATATTGTTTGGCAACTTGTCTTGATGTGCAAATCTTGTTCTTCTCCTTGTATATCATTGAAGGAGTTTCATCACTCTGGAAATTTAGTTTGTGGGCTATGTATGAGTGTTTATTTCAATACATTTATCTAAATTGTGTTATTTCTAATTTGAATGTTTTTATGCATAGCAATCATAAGATCTCTTTGTAGATGTGTGACTATAATCTTACAAATGCAACCTTTGGTTATGTGAATCAAATTTCATTGTATTTTGCTTACTTAGACTCATAACTATGTTTGAGTGTTTTGTATGTTAATAACAACTACAACAGGAATTAATTCTCACTCATTTGTCCAACCTATAGTTTAGATTCCAGTTTAGAAATGTTTCATCTATCTTTGACTTGCCAAACTTATTTTTTGCCCAACCCTTCTCTCTTTTTTGCGTTTCTTTGATCCTGCCCACCTTAGGTTAGACACATCATCAATCCACCCATCTCAAGTAGATCTAGACTAACATCATATTTGAATCATCTGAGGTAAAAAACTATTCCAGTCATCGCTATTCATCCACCAGGTTGTTTACAAAACTCAATACCCCACAACTCGTGCCTTTGAGTGAATATTTCTTCACCGATCTTAAAACATTAGAGGCTACCTCATAAAATTCCCTGATATGCATAAAACCCACATCAACACTTGGGTTGTTAGCATATGATTCTTCATCATCCTTATTCATTGGGTTGGGTGAAATTCAAAGAGTAGAACTAGTGGTCAACAGAAAATGCAAATTTAAATTTGGGATAAATAAATATTTAATTGACGAGGCTAAAGCAGGTATTGTACACAATTATTTCTTGTAATGTAGTGTTAGGTAGCCAATGCATCTGTGTAAATGATTGTATCTTCTAAAGAAGAGCCAACAAGTACAATTGGTCAAGGTGGGGAAGACTTCATCATCAATGTATGTAAATACAAATACAAGGTCTCTTTCATAAGTTCTAACCAAGCTAAAAAATTGATAAATGTTAGTGGAAATTTTGTTTTAATTTTTTTGAAAAATAAGCTAGACAATGAGATTGTTGAATATAAAGCCTCTTTTAGCATGTCTACTAACAAATAGCAAAGTAAAATGGAAGAGTTGTTATATAACTTCAAGAAGCATTACAAGAGCTTGGATGCATGATATTAAAGAAGGGTAAAGCATGAGATCCATATCCACCATGTATTCATCCTGGACCTTAAGTGACAACCACTGCAATCTACTCCATATTAAAAAATGACCAATGTGTTATAGGGGACTTGCAACATGCACTTTAAAACCCCAAGGAAAAAAATAAGAATATAATCATAAATACACAACCAAAAAGTTAAAAATAATTTGGGAGAGTCTATAATGTTCTTACTTCAGTGCTACAAAATTTGAGCATAATAAACGAGTGTGCTTCCAACATCCACATGAAAAATTCATGTATAAGTAGAGTTAAACCATAATCTACCATGTTGCAATCATATTTTAGGGCTCACATGGTTGAGAACCCCCTCCCTAATGGTCATCCCAACATACTTTAAAACAATTTTAAAGATATGTATATCATTGCATACTAATTTTATATTAAACACAATATATAGTCCCGCTTTAATGGATACTAGGTTGAAAAATGTAAGTGGGAGAAAACAATCCATTCTATTTTGCTTGGGCATAAAGGACTTGAGAATAAGAATATAAAGTTATGGTGATTGCATTCCATGTCATCCAAGGCCATTTCACACCCCAAGACCCTAAATTATCTATCATGGTTGATAATCGTTTATTAGGTAATCTGAATTTTGGATTAGTATTTGTTAGCAACAATAGTTAACTAGCCCACTAGTCCATAAGATGTAAATATGCCACTTCGATCATTTGTGACACTTCCTAGATAGTGGTTTTCCCACAGATTCACAATGAAGAGGTTGATCAGAAAGTATAGAGAGGTTTACAGTGACAATCATGTTTGGAATGATTCACACATCCTATATGAGAAGATGTGTGCAGGTACTTCTTTACATGAAAGAAGATTTTTGTTAAAGGTAATGAAACCCCCAAACCATATAAGTGGAGGTTTCATACTGCCCCAGTGGTTGTAAAACCATTTGTTCATGTAAGAGATAATTTTTCCTTACGCGAAGTTGTGGTTCCACCTGTGGATAAAAGAAAGGCAAGGGAATGGTGGCAAATCTTTCCACTTCCAAAAATTTTTCTCTTCGGTTCCTTTGGCAATTCCGTTCTATGATGCATTTATATTGGCTTTTGTAGAAGGCAAAGTCATCAAACATTTATTGATTGAATAGTGTTTGGGTATGAATAAAGTAAGTGATTCTTCATGTACTCATTTAATTTTCTCCTATCAATGATTTCTTGATCGTATTGGTGTTTAGAATTTAGTTGTGTGTGAGAGAAAGTGTGTATGCAAGCAAATAACATTCAGTATGAATTTTGAGCAAGTTGCATTATAAATTTTGTTCAAGAAAGCCATTAATGGCAATACCCTAAACTAATTAAAGAGATAATGCAAAGAGGAGGAATCACTTTACTATTCTTGGGTTTTCTCATCTCCAATTTCTTCAGGGTAACTTGTGTCTCTATTTTGAGGTGTTTATGTTCATCTTTGCTTATCTTGCATATGTGTGTTAGTTATTTTACAATCTAGCATTGTTTCAATTTAATTTACAGTACCATTAATGTTTGTTTGTGTAAAAAAACAACAAGCTTTAGCAATCAAGTCTGTTAGACATAGTAAATGATCCATTTTTATTAGTTTGTATTGGAATATCCACACAATTATGAATAAAATTCTCTGTGATAAGTGTTTTACTAATGCAAGTGGGAAGTTTTTTTTTCTTCTTTTGAAATATATGAAATATAAGGAAGTAGCAGGGCAAAAAAAAAAATCTTGTTATAGTGAGAGGCATTTTATAATGGCATCCAAGGCATGATGATGGGTTTTAATATAGTGAGAGTGTTCACTTTTAATTCCAACATTAAAATTAACATTTATTTGACTATCCCTTATATTTTTTCTTTTTTCTTAGAAAATTCAATTGAAAATTTGTAATATTTTGGTCATATAGTGGAGTTTGGAGCTCCCTTTTTTTTTCCTAGAAAGATTATTTCAATCTTGAAACATTGGTGTAATTAGATTGGCATGATTTGTCACCATTGATGAAAATTTTTGTGAAGAAGGTAACAGAGTTATAAATAATTGTGGTATGTGAAAATTTTAAGATAAGGGCCTTGAGATTGATATCTCTCAACATTTTTCAGATAGATGTATTTAAAATATTTGTATTAGTGGTATGCTTACTAAAAAAGAGTATACATGAATAGAAGCTATGCTTTAATAGTTTAAGGAAGTTTTCCAACAGCGTATGAGTTTGCCCTTAGCGAGGGTCATTGAACACAAGATTCAATTATTATCAGATTGTCCTCTTCTTAGTATTGGTCTCTATTGGCAACCATTGATGGAGGCAAATGAGGTAAAGCAATAATTACAATCATTGTTGAATCAACATGTAATATATCCTAGTACTTCTCCATGTTCTTTTTTAATTGTACCTAAGAAAAATGGGACATGGAAAATGCATATTGATTATAGATCTTTGAATAAGATAACCATAAATAATAGGTACCTTCTTTCCCATTCTGATGATCTCTTGGATCAGTTGTAACAATTTGTGTATCCTTAAGTAAGTAATAAAAAAGAGGACATATGCAAAACAACATTCAAGACAAGACAAGGTTTATACAAGGGGTTAGTGCTTCCTTTGGGTTGTGTAATGCATTGTATACTTTCATGCAATTAATGAATGAGGTATTGAGGTCATTAGTAAAATAAAATTTAAAAACAATGATTTTTACTTGGATGATATTTTGGTTTTATTCAAGACTCGTGATGAACATCTAATTCCTTTGAAATGAGTTTTGTAAATTACTTGTCTATTTAGGATATGTGATTAGAGATGGAAAGTTGATGAGTATCATATTATTTGTGGGTCCAATTCAATATTTAAAGAATTTTATCAAGGCTTTCTCATCCATATCAACACCATCGCATGCCATGCCAATATGTGGTAAGTATTTTACTTAGGGTAAGAAACAACAAGATGCCTTTTTAGAATTTAAACACAAATTTAGACATGCACCAGTTTTAGCCTTACCAAATTTTCAACATCTTTTTGAGTTGGAGACAGATCCAAATAATTATGTTATGGGGGTTATCCTATTACAAAGAGGTAATTCTATTTGCTATAATTCAGAATTGTTTTATGGTTTCATTCTAACTTATTATACGTATAAAAAATAATTATACACTCTTATTCAAGCACTATCTAATGGGAAATGAAACCTATTATTCACATGGATCACCATGTTCTCCAATATTTTCAAGCACAACATAAATTACAAGAAGCATGTCATTACAAATGGATTTGTTGCAGTGATTGCATTTGATTATTAAGAATAATAAAGCTTTAACTACAAAGTTAGTTGATATGTTATTTAGACCTCTTGTCATTTTTGCTATGTGCACCATAACTCTACTTGGCTTGTGCATGAGGCATATATAGAGTAATACAAGTACGATGTAAATTTTGGAGAAGCATTTATTTAAGATAAGAATCCCAAAGGTGCATGTTTTGAGTCCAAGGAGGATTACTACCTTCAATAAGGGTAGCTCTATAATTTGGGTAGGCTTTGTGTGCTTGGAGGAGGAACATTTCAGGTAATGAAAGAAGCAAATACCTCAAAGGTTTTTGGCCATTTCAGATTAACAAAGATGGTAAAAAATTCGTAGAGGTGTGTTTAATTTCCAAATATGCAAGTTGATGTTTAAAGATTTATAAGGGTATGTGTGTTATGTAGCACATGTAAGCCTAACACCATGAATTTGGGTTTTATATGCCATTACCTATTACTTCTCAACCATGAGAGAGAATTTCCATGGATTTAGTAGGAGGTTTTCCTATGTATAAAAAGGGGTGTGATTATTTATTTTTGGTTGTGTACCAGTTTAATTAGATGTGTTATTATTCTTTGTAAGAAGAACCTTAAGGGCAATGGTGCAATTGGTTTGGTTTTTGTTGATGTGTGGGTTCACTTTGGCCTACCAAGTTCCATTGTTTTAGATTGGTATTCAATATTTATGAAAAAAAAAACATCTACTTGGTGGGAGAAGATGGATACTAGATTGAAGATATATACCACTTTTCATCCACAAACTAGTTGGAAGATAAAAGTGGTTAATAACACATTGGTGCAAGTTTTGAAATAGTAAAATAAATATCATACTAAGATTTGGGATGAAAATATGGTATATATTTGTCATTCCTAAAATAACTCTCTCCATTCATCTACTAATAGATCTTCATTTGAAATATGTTTTGGTTATTGCATCCATGTGTATTTGTTGTTGTTTTGAGACAACCATACATGGGAAGTTCAAGTGAGGTTGGATGGGTCACAGACCAAGTACAAAGCAAGACATATTCAACACATGAATGAGCATAATTTCCTTGTTGGAGATAAGATATGGTTGTACTTGAGTATAGAAAGGCTCCAAGATAAATTTAAGGAGCTTGAGTCTCTTAGATATGGATTGTTTGTCATTTTAGATAAAGTGGGGAAGATATACTCAATTTTGAATGTTCATAACTCATGTACCTTTAAGCCCTCCATCCCAGATGAAGGTGAAGATCCTTTGCAACCTTCTATTAGAGATAATACTCCAAAAATTCAATAAGAATTGGAGAAAGATGTGGTGTTGCAAAAGGATAGAGGGAAAAAGAGAGGAGTGCAAGAGTGTTGGAAAGTGGGGGTGACAGGATGGTTTATAAATAAACAAAAATGTTATTCCAAGGAGGATGAGGGGACTAAAACTCCTTACCTCATGTTCCTAAGATTTTGGGGACCAAAATCCTCCCAATATGGAGACGTATGATCCAACTTTTGGATCACTATTTGTTAGTAATAATAAATAACTAGTCCACTAATCTTGAAGATGTAAATATGCCACTTAGATCAATGGTAACACTTCTTAAACAATAGTTTCGCACATGGTTACATTCAATAGGTTGATTAGAAAGTACATAAGGGTTTTCAAATAATAAATCATGTACGGGATGATCTAGACATCATTGATGAGGAGATATGTGCAAGCCCTTGTTTGCAGAAAGAAGAGCTTCGTTATAGGTATAAAAAACACTGGTTCCTACAAGTTGTGATTGTGAAACCACCAGTTCGTGTAAGTGATGGTTTTTACCTGCACAAAACAATGTTTCTACTTGCAAATAAAAACACATGCTAAGGAAAAGTTGGAAATGTTTCCACTTTGATAACATGTTCATTTCGATTCCTCTAGTAGTTTCCTTCCATGATGCATTTATGTTTGATTCTATAGAAGGTAGAGGCATCAAACATTCAGTGATTGAGTAGTGTTTAGATATAAATCAAGAAATTAAGTCGTTGTGTACTTAATTAATGTTCTCCTAGTAGAGTTTTTTCTAATTGTATTGGTGTTTGGAATTGAGTTATGTGTGAGATGAAGTGTGTATGTAAGAAACTAGTATTCAGTGGGGTTTTGAACAAGTTGTATTGTAAATGTTTTTCATAAAGTCCATTAATGGTAATAACTTATAACTAGTTAAATAGATAGTGGCAAGAGGAGGAATCAACTCACTCTTCTCGAGTTTTTCATCTTGAGTTCTCCATGGTAACTTGTGTATCTCTTATGATGTGTTTGACTTCAGCTTTGCTTACCTTGTATATGTGTGTTACTTATTTTGCAGTCCAATATTCTTTCAATTCAATTTATAGTACCATTAATGCCTATTTGTGTAACAAAACAACAAACTTTATCAATCAAGTATGTTAGACATAATAAAATATTTGTTTTGATGAATTTGTAGTGGAATCTCCACATGATTATGGATCAATAGGTAAAATTAAATAAGAATTGCAGCTAATGATAGGTGATGTTGATACCACAATATGTCTAGAATTAAAATCTTAAACCACTGTACCATACAATCCCACTTCTTTAAAGCTTATACCATCTCTTGAAAATAAGGGGAATAGATATATTAATGATATGTAGGAGTGTTTAAATTATTTATGACTCTATATTAAATTACCTATACACAATAAGATAAAAGATATATACAAGGGAGATCACTAAATATATAATCAATGATGACATTAAAATCTACTTTATGGCTATAATCATGAAAAAATGAAACAAAACAATGACTAGGAAAGCTAATGCACTACAATAAGAGGGAAAATAGTGAAATTGACCACACTTTGACATAATATTTGGGATTTTGAAACTAGAAAAACAATTTGGGGATGACTTAATTTTATTCCTAAAAAATTGATTGTCGTAGGCCACAAGGAGAGAATAAACACTTCACAATGAATTGTTGATTACATCCAATGCAAATTTAACAATTCTCTAGATAGGTAACCCTGCAACTGTTGATTTCATTCTTAGGCATCAAATATGAACTACACAGTTTCAAGATATATAAATTTTATGATAGAGGCATAGAGTGATTAATATTAACATTGTGTATTATAAGGAAATAATCATATGAATTTGAAATTAAAATGGTAGATTGATATTGCACTTACTATATTTAGAATTGATAAATAAAAGGAACATATACGCACTTATCTCAATTCTAGTTTTTATAGATACTATGTTCATCAATGTCCCTAAAATGACTGTATCTACTTTATAACCACTCATATCAAGAGAAAAGAGTTAAATATCTATGTACATTGTCGGCAAAGCTCAAACCCATTTGGCAAGTGGTACCATCTAGGCTCTACTAGTACTATCCATGTTGAGTGTGTATTTTATTATTATTTTAGATCATTGTGTTTATACCTTGAGAAATCTTGTGTTTGTGTTCACCCTCAGTCTTACACATTAATCCATGTTTTTATTCTCTTTGTTTTAAAACCCTAATTGCACTTTTGACACAAGATCACCCTTAAAAAAAGGGCTATTAAGTTGGATTGGAAAGCCCCAATCACTCCCTACTGAGTGACTAAGCATTATCTATGTTCTAATACTCTGAAGATGGCTCAAAATTCATGTAGTTTACCTACTTAGGTGTGTGTGCACCATTGTGATCATGCTAAAATGCAAAGCAATGTTTGGATTTCAACACTTGGCACCATGCAACTTCAACCTACATGTGTATTCATACTTGGATCTAGGATAACTATTTTTAGGTATATTAAAATGTGTATACCATTGTTTTAGTGTCTCAAAATAATGCTAATTGATTTATCAAGCTTTTAGATGGTTCTCAATGTAATAGCCAAGTAGTGACTAAGTGAGTATGGCCTTAAGATTGATTTGTATTTACTATAATATTTTCCACTATGAATAAACCATGAAACATGTCTTTACCAACCTAATGGAGACGACTCAAATTAAATTAGTAATCATTGATTGTTTCTGGATTGGATACCTATGACAAAACCATAATTGATTGTTTATTTCCAGTATTGTTATGGGAGTCAAAATCAATTATCTGAGATATGGTGACAGTTTATTAAGATTTTAGAGTGTTCTTGTACATACTAGGGTGATCCTAAATATGTGTATTTGGTAAATTGGGTTAGCCTAGACAACATGTGTGTGGATGGATAGGGGAAAGTGTGAAAGATATTCAAATGTGTACACAAAATCCAAATATGTCAAAATCTCTAATACCAAATTTTAGTGTCTATAAATCCCCCCTTTTAGTTTAGTATTGCAAATGCTAGATTTAAAGGATAAAATAAGAAATTTGGTACCTGTGATTAATTGCACTTGGAGTTAAAAATTATGCCCCAAATTTCCTTCTTGCTTCAAGCAAAAACCTATAAGAAAATATGTACAAATCAATGTTCAATCATGATAGAAAATATAAAATAGTCTAGATCATTGACTTATTTGAAATTGTAAAGTCAAGGAATGAATACACCTAAGGGTATGTGAACCAAATTGCTACTTATTGAACTTGTTTAGAGGATGTCATGGGGTGATTATGCCCTAAGGAAATACAATTGTTGAAATAATGAGTTGAGGAGTATAAATGCCTCAACCACCATTAGAGAAGGAAAAACACTAGAAGTTGAGTGTTGCAGAAAGTTTAACTGCACTACTTTAAATCCCATCATAATTATTTTATGAAACCTCAAAATTAGGTTTTTATTTAAAGGTGGAACCCTATAATAAATTCATATGTCAAGTTGTAACCCCGAAACAAGTTTGTATATAAATTAGAACTTTGAATCAACCTCCACAAATGGATTTTATATCCAAAGTCCTTATGTAGTACCATCATTTCCCATCAATCCTCAATATATAAAATAGTAAATTATTTGTACAAACAACATTCATGCCTCAAATATGATCTATTTATACCTCAAAGTGATATATATTATCATCAACGAACTATCATAATGTCATAGAATATCACTCAATCTATTTAATTTGATAAATCTGATAAATATGCTCAATTTGAATTATATAATTAGTTTTAGCATGTCATAGAATATGTTAACTATTCATGACAATCATGTAGAATGCCTCACATATAATTTAATTTTTTAAAATTTTCCTATTTGAATCACATAATTTGACCCAAAGTATGAACTATCTTTATATCATGAATTGAATTTCTAAGACAAGCCCATTATATGGCCCCATTTTGATATGAAAGATGAAACACATGACTCACTAATCTCAATAGAAATAATTGTGTGCACTATATATATATATATATATATATATATATATGATTATATTTTCATAAATAACATATGGATTTTTCTATATAACATATGTTTCACGTACGCGCGTGCACACACACACATTATGTGTGTGTGAGATTATATTTTTATATATAACATATGGTGCACATAATAATTTCTATTTAAATTAGTTATTCATGTGTTTCATCGATCAAACATGATAATATATGTCATCATATAAATATTTGATCATTCAATTATGTATGAAACATGTAATCCAAGGCAATGGGCATATAAGTGTCATGTTAAATAGATATAATAATTAAGGATGCATTAATAAGCATCATATTAGATTCATGATATAAATAATGGTATAACACATAATATAAGTATGAATGTTACAAATTATGACACCAAGCTCAACAATAGTCATATATGTAACCATGCACACACACACAATATTATGATCATGAAGCACTTAAGATACAACACAACTTTGACTCGAGACAAACACAATATGGACATAACTCTAACTAAAGGATCCTCTAACAAAAAATGACACACAATGTGACAAGGCATTATTAATGCACTAGTTGAACACATAATATAACACACATTGCCATAATCATCAATATCGCATGCACCAAATAAACAATGTTAGTTTGTTTAATCAATCAATGTCACCATCCAATACAACAAAGCTCAATATCCATAGGAAATATCACCCTAGAAATTTTAAAGGAGAAATTCATGTGTAATAGTCTAATATGATGAAAGGATCATGATAGAAATATATAACCCGATAAGTGTGCAAAGATGTCCCAAGTGTAAGGTCATATGTAAGTTGTATGCCCTAAATACCACTCATGTATATTGTGAAAAGCATGTGCATAGAAAATGAACATGTAATTCACCATGTATATGATAAATAACATCAATTAATCATGTATAGTAGAAACTAATGTCACGCACATGTCTTGATTTTTCCTTTTTTAATAATAATTTGTTTTTGATTTTTTGAATTTTTTTTCATTGTTTTGATTTTTTTGTATTTTTTAATTTTAAAATATGTCCCTACCACCCAATGACTCTATCAATGGGATGCTCGCATGTATGTCCTAAATTTATTGGTACGACTATCACACGTTGTGGGAAAGGAATAATATATGTATCATTTCTTAAATCAGAGAAGTGATCATGCACTGTAAAATATCTAACATTGTTATCATAGTCAACATGATCATGTATACACTTTGTAGCTCTAGTAGCCATAGGAACGTGTGGACTAAATGTACTTTGTAGCTCTAGTAGCCATAGTAACATGTGGACTTTTTGGTATACTAGGATAATGTATCATTATTTTTTATGGAACACACAACAAATATTGTAGAACTATCATGGGATGTGATGGAATAGGTAATATGTATTGAACTTGAATAAATCATTGATGTGATGAACATCAGAGAACTAGTCTTTAAGGAAGATTGATTACCTGAATCTGATTTTCCTTCACGTGATGAATTTGTGCAAGTTATAAAATAGGCTACTATGGAGGTGGTAGAGTAAATGTCTCTAGTTTAATGGGGTACTCATATGGAATATCTATATCTATAACCAGTTAGTTGCTATAAATATACTTAAAGTATCGATGTACCGAGGATGAAATTGTATGTATCTTAGGTATCCATGGATGTACTAATAGTCATTTTACTTTTTTTATTAATGTGATTTAAATAATACCAAACTATTGAAATTCAAATTATGTAAAATATGGAATTCGACATACAAATCCAAATGTAAAGGAGATTTATATTGCACTTACTTTTGTTATAAATGACCAAACAAGGGAAAAGACATGCACTTAGTTGATTTTCTTATTTATGTTGCTCATTGCATGTGTCATAGTTAGATGAAGTGTTTTTATTAACTTTTTACCTACTTAGATCATGAAACAAAACCTCAAAATTTATTTAAATATTATCAATGAATCTTAGACCCTTAAAAAAACTTGTATTATCTAGGCTTTACCAATTTTTTTGTACGTTGATTGTGTAAGTTTGTACCAGTTCAAATCATTGTGCCTCTGTCTATAGATGATTTATGTGTATTCTCATTTTTTTGGTCTTGTGAATTGACCCTTGATTTTTATTTTATTTCCTTAGAACCCTACCTTCATTTTTGACACAAGATTGACTTGGAAAAAAGGGTTAAAAAGATGGGTTGGATAGCCCTAACCGCTTCTCACTGAGTGATTGAGTGTTGCTTACATTATAATACTCCAAAGATGGATCAAACAACATGTAGTTCTCCCACCTAGGTGTGTGTATGCACCATCATGATCATGTCATAGTGTGATGCAATTCTTAGATTTCAACACTTGACAACATGCAACTTTGGCCTTGAGTTAGTGTTCAAACTTGGCTCTAACACTACTTTTTTGAGGGGTTTTTTAATTTGTATGTTTTTTTGATAATGTATCAAGGGAGTGCTAGTGGATTTATTAATATTTTTGTTAATTAAATAGTGAATGACCAAGTGAGTATGATCTTAGCTTTGATTTGTATTTATAAATGACTCTAATAGTTCCCTCCATAACTGACATATGAAATGTGTCTAGGCCGACCTAATAGAGACATCCAAAATTAAAAAGTAGTTGTAAAGCGTTCATATATACTATCAGTAGAGGCATGCACCTCCAATAAAACATGAACAACCAACTATTGTCAATACTATCTAGATAGGGAAAATCAATGGTTTATTATATGGTGATAGTCTGCTTAGGATTATAGTGTGTTTTTGCATAGACTAGGTTGATCCTAAATATGCATGTTGGTAAATTGGGTTAGCCAAGACAAAGAATGAGTAGATAAAATGTAGACAAAAGTTAAATATCTACACAAAAGTATAGGTATGTCAAGTGTGTCAATTTTAGTATTTCTAAGTGTCTATTACCAAATTTAGGTGTCTAAAAATGCATCATTCTCATCTAGTGTTGAAAATGCTAGATTAAATGGAAAAAGGAATAAATTTGCTACCTATGATTAATTGTACTTGATATTGAAAGGTATGCCCCAAACATCCCATATGATCCATGTATAACTTGTAAGGAAACTTGTATATATCGATGTCTACTCATGATAGAAAATACAAAATAAACTAGACCATTGAAATATTTAAAACTGAAAAGTCAAATAAAGAATAAACCTGAGAGCACACGAAAAAAACTACCATTTGTTGAAATAATTTAGAGAATTATATGGGGTGATTATTCCAAAATGAGATGCAATTATTGAAATCATGTGTTGAGGAGTGTTAATGCCTCAACCACCATTTGAGATAGAGAAGTTTTAGAAGCTGAGTGGCACAAAATCCTCAACCACACCCCACTTAAATACCATCATAACTCTTTTTTAGAACTCTAAAACAAGAAGGCAAATATGAAAACCCCAAAATAGATTAACATGCCAAGATGGAACCCAAAATTAGGTCTTTATGCAAATTGAAAGTGTAGTACTATTATTTCCCACCAATATACAATCATAGAAATAGAAGAGTGTTTACATGAAAAAGCATTCATGCCCCAAATATGTATCCCAAAGTGATATAGAATATGATTATTTAGTTTATCAATTTTATTAATTTGATAAATCTACTTAGTCTAATGATATCTCTCAATTTGACCTATATTACATGTCTCATAATGTCATTAAAATGTTATTTATTCCTCATAATTTTGTAGAATGCCTCACTTATGTCTTAAATATGCTTCAATATGTCCAATTTGTCTCATTTAAGTCAATAATCTGATCCAAAGTATGAACTATTTGTCTATCATGACATTTATATCTAATATAACTCCGTTGTATACCCTCATTTTGAGGTGAGGGATGAAGCCTATGAATCATTCATCTAAAAATAAATAAGTCCGTGCATTGTGTGTTATATAAAGTGTAATCATGTAAAGTATTTTGAGGTATATTGCTCACATTATTAATTATAAATAACGTAATTATGGATATTACGTTATTAGAGTCTTGTTAGTATATTATTGTTGTGCCTAAAAATAATATATGAGGTTGATTTGATTTAGTTAGGTAGTTGATATCATGATATTATATGATATTATGGTGGAGATTTGATCTCCCCTATTATAATAAAGGTATTTCCTATATAAATTATGTATTAGACATTTATTATATGTAGCAGAAATAATAGTGTGTAGTTGAATATTATCATTTTTTTATTTGTGTGTTTGGCTCTCTATAAATTTGGTTATACTAGTATCTGGTATCAGAGTGATTTAATATTCTATGTATGATGGAAGCATAATAAAAATTTAAGGGGCCTTTGTACTCTATTTTACCCTTGTAGATGCAGAAATAGTATTTGTTAAAAAAAATAAAGATCCATTGAGTTTGTAATTCAGATCTACTTCATATGGTCTACCAGTGAAAGTTCAACTATATACTTGCTCTATCCATTCTACTCCACGCACTAGATCAGACATTCCAGCTGCTACTCCGATTCAGATGAGATATTTTCTATAAAAAATGAGGTTTAAATGAACATGTAGACTTGCATAAACTATCATTGCCATTTTTGTCGATTGCTCATCTTCATATAGCATACAATCTCGACATTGACGAACCTTCATCTTCGGTGACCTATCAAGAAATCTCGCTACTGGTTCATAATCTATTTTTAGTCAACATTTGATTCATTCAAACCCCTACACTCCACAAACTTTTTGGTGAGTTAGATTAGGTGTATTTGTGCTCTCTCACCCATAACTTTACCATCCTATGATACCAAGATTATGTTGGATACGTTTTAGACCTACATTTTCTCTCACTCGACATTTGGTATCTCTCGATGACTCACCATTCTGAGATATATTTTTGGTCAAGTGTGTATCAATTTTAACTTATTGTTGAACAAGGTGAATTTGATGTTTTAAATTAGTTGAGTCATTTAGTTTAGACATCATAGTATTTAGGGTGAAATTTATTAATTGATATGGTTTAAAGTTTTGGTCCCAAAAAAATTCACATTACTTTTTCACTAAACGTGGGTCTAATATAGTTCTAGTTTTGTTAATTTTTAATAGTTATCAAAAGGTCATTTGGTGAAGTACATTTTGAGTCTATTAGTGAATCTAGGTTTACATGTTATTTTATATGACAAAAGAAAAGTCAATTAAATTTTCATTGTTTTATAGTGAACAAAGCAATGTCAAAGTCCTAGATGTTTTTTTTAAATATCAATGGTTGTTATATATTCATTGTTAGTTTAAATTTTTAAGTTTAGGTATTAGTATTTTCATTTAATTTATGTCTTATGTTCAAATAATCATAAATCCATTATTTATTAATGTTTGTAAGAGTCATATCAATAATTCAAAAGTGTCAGTCATTAATTATGTCTATTTTATTGTTGAAAGTCAAGTTCATGTCAATAGGTCATTTTATGTCATATAGAGTCATCATCAAAATTGTAAAAAAAAAACTGCCTCATGGATGAATTTTCACTTGTACACAACATCCAAATTGTGGGAGGAGTTTCTCTTTAACCATGTTTCATCAACACATGTGTTGAATAAGCAATATCACATACTAGAGGAAGGAGGAAACGGAGGCTGGAGGTTCTAGAGCCTCTCATCAGTCATCAATGATAGAGACTTGATGATTTGGTGGATTTTGTGTGTGTGTTTGAATAAGAAAAAAAGAACATTCATGTTCACATGAGTGGTGTGGTTTTTCATTTTTTTAGTATGGTGTGCTCTGCACCAAATTGCTAATGCTAAGAATAGTTCTTTAGTGGTAGTGGAAACCATCTATGTTGTTTTTATTTTGGTGGAAACAAACATTAACAAAGGCTACATCATATGATAATGAGGATTTATTTCTCATGACATCTCTTTTTCTAAGTTGTGTGTGTTTTCATTCCCCTACTTGTTTAGAAATCCTCTTATATGTAGAGAAAAAGGAGAGTAGATATAATGGAATGTGGAAAACAATTGTGTAGGAGCGAAACTCATTGTAGAGATCATTTGACCATAGAGATCCTTTGATTGCCTTACTTCTTTATAGAGATGATTGAATAGTGACACATCCATTGCAGTCATATGGAGTAAATGCAGGATGCATTCTTTGCTATAGTAGTGGTTATGTACAACAAGAACCATACAACAAGATTCAAATAGTAGTATGCAGACCTAAAAGTATGTGGTGGCATACAATTCTATCCAAGCCAGTTCTTGAAGATGTATATTCTTCCCATGCTCATATTAAGGGGGTGAAAATATGATTAATAATGTTCAAAAAGGGGTGAATGTTGAGGTATATTTCTCATATTATTAATTGTAAATAACATAATTATTGATATTATGTTATTAGAGTCCTGTTAGTATATTATTATTATGCCTAAAAATAATATATAGGGTTGATATGATTTAGTTAGGTAATTGATATCATGTTATTATAGGAGATTATGGATTGATTTGATCTCCCCTTTTATAGGAAAGATATTTCCTATATAAATTATGTATTAGACATTTATTATATGCAATAGAAATAATATGTTGTGGAGTTGAATATTATCATTTTTTTATTTGTGTGTTTGGCTCTCTATGACTCTGGTTATACTAATAAAGTATATATACAAATACGATGAAATATGTCATCATATAAATATTTTATCAATCAAGTATGTATGAAACATGTAATCTAAGGTAATAGGCATATAAGTGTCATGTCAAGAAGATAGAGCAATTAGGAATGTAGTAATAAACATCATAATAGATGCATGATAGAAATCATGACATTAGACATAATAAAATAATACATGATATAAATTATGACACCATGATTATAAAAAATCATATCTATATCCACATATACACATATGATATCATTATCATGAATCACTTAAGCACTCAAGACACAACTTAACTTTGACAAAAATTTGACCTAAAAGGAACAACATGACCATGACATGGAATCAAGGATCTTTAACACTGTATGCACATGTTAGGATTAGCCTATAGGTATCCTATCTCAATAGATTTGGACTCAATGAAGTTTAATTAAATAGATCTTATGATACTTAATCTCTGAGTAATGACCAATGGATCTACAGATGTAGAAGAGGGTTGTTTGTATCACAAATTCTAAGATGAAAGGATTCCAAAGCCTAAGCCTATGTCACAAGTAAATAACTCTAAAATATTCAATGTAAGTAGTTATAGAAGTAAACTAAACTAAACTAAAGGGTAAAGACTAGAATCATAAAAAAGGGTAAGATGCCATGGTTGATAAATGGGGGTCTAGAAAATCTAAAATAGAATATGGAAAGTCTAAGCAATCCTATAACTACACTAACTTATTTGGTATAGATAAAATGTAGAAAAGGATACACACACATTCATTCAGTAAGAAATAAGAAACATATTATCTACTAATTAAATAAAAGAAATAGTATAAAGTTATAAGTACTTACCTCAGAGTGAACCCGTCAAACATCAACCTCCCCCTTGACTCAAATGGAACCTTGAAAGAGGTGGTTGTGAAGACTTGAAAGGATGGACAAAAGGATCTAGACCAAAAAATTTCTTCTTAGTGAATCTCCAAGACTTCCACAAGACAAGCTTCTTCAAGATAATATTCTAGACCTAACTCCTCCAAATGTGACTTAGAACAAAAATGTGAGCATTCAAGTAAAGTGAATAGAGTGTATATGATATGTTTAGGATAAAATATGACTCTTATATATAGCTATCTAATATCCAAAATCAACCCCAAAAACTAAGTTGATGGAATCAACAAGGCTGATATAATTTACTGGGATATCCACTGACACATAATGGTATCAACTTGGTCGATACTATAGGATTGTATTAGCCTAGATGATATGGTAGAGAGACTATATTTTTCTAGACTAATGTCATAATAAGATGGTATCATTATTGACATTTTGGCCTCATAGGCTAAAGTTTAACCCCTATAGTACAAAACTTTCATGAGAACCCCTCTAGGTTTATCCATGGTGTATAAAACTTGGCATGGCCTTATAAATGTCTCTTGAAAGTCTTTTTAGCCTTGTTAAGAGGGTCATTTATGTGTTAGAACTTGTTTGTAGATATCATCATATGACATGGATGTCTTTAGTCCTTGGGTGATGTATTAGGTGGTCATAGTGATCATGGAGTGAATAGAAGAGTTTTCATGTCCTTTTCAAGCCTCAAGAGTGGACTTAACCTTGTTTGACAAGATTAAGGTTTCCTAGCAGAAGTTAAGTATTTTGGAGAAAATAAGGTTACTAGTTTCCATGATTTTAGGTCTATTTCATGCCATTCCTTATGAGGTAGACCTTGTTAAGCAGTGTGAAATGTGTCTAATCTATGATTGTGTTCTAAGGTGAAGCCTAGTAATGTGTTCAAAGTCATTCTCCATGGTCTATTTCTTCAAGTCTATTTCAAGCCTTATATAGCATTCAAAAACACCAAATTATCCTTAAACATGCCACATGAGTCTATTTTCATTATAAAAATTTGAAAAGGGAGAATATTTTAATGTTAATTTGTCTATAGGGGTCCCAAAGAGTCCTATTTTAATCATATTGTCACTTTTAAGGTGTTTGATACTGAAGAGGATCCATTTTGAAACTTAAATCCACATTTTACTAGCCAAATGGACCCCACATGTGGGAAACCATGACCCTTCATCTTCACCATCCAAACCACTCACTTTTAAATGTTTCTTGACCTATGTTTCTCCCCCTATTTCCTATCAATGGTGTTTTAAAGCCTGAATCATGAGAGAATGAAGGAAAATTATAAATTTTGCATGAGTTTCTGACTTGTACGAATCTATAGAGTAGGGATATAGATATAATACATCATGAAGTTTTATAAGAGTATCAATTCAAGCATCAATTTTAGATATCCATGAGTCTCATGGTCATAAAGGTTAAAAACTATTCCACTCCTTTCACTAAGCTCTTTGATAGTCCAGGCAAGGTCTTAGGTTTATGCTCAGTTCATATAAGAGAGAGAAAAAGAGGATCTAAGTATTTGGGTAGAGGAAGGGGGTATATTTACCTTATCATTCATGGAATTGTTTTCACATTCATGACCTATGATATATGAACAAACACTAATAATATGGGCACTCAAATGGCCTTCTTCATTTATGCAGGGTTCAAAATTTGCATCAATTTTGGTGCACTCTTAAGATAGTTTTGAAAAAATGTGTTGTGGGTGTGTTTTAAAGGTCATAAAATTACTTTAATATCATTTCCCACCCTTGGTTCACACATTTTTTAATGTGGGAGAAAAAAATCTTCATGTTTCCCCATTGGTAGACTGGAGTTAGAGTTTCTCAAATTATTGAGCTTCTAGTGCATATAATGGAAATGTTTGATGATGTTTTAAGTCTGATGGTAAGATAATTGGGTCCATTTAAGTCTCATTTTTATTCCAATAATATCTGATCCACCATCATATGTTCAAGTAACCCCTTCAAGGTCCTATCTCCAAGGTGACTGTCATGTGTATGTTGTTATCTCTCTTACAAGTGAGAACAGAGTAGATAAAGATAGTCATCAGGTTGTTCCAAAACATATGTGTACCTAATATCTAAGTCATGATTTTTATTCCCCTTAAATACCATCCTCAATCTCTTATTTTTATACAATACACTTACACAATCCAGGCATCTCTCATCTAGGCACCTACAGGCCTTTGTGTAGGCTTAATACGTGGAGTGTTGACTGAAGAGTATACATGAGGGAGGTGTTTAAGATATCAGGGAACCTTGAAAAGTAATAATATATTATGATAAATTCATTATATATAGGTTAAAATATGTTAAGGCAAGGTTTGACATGAATCAAGCCAGCCTCCCAACCTACTATGCAAAAATAAGTCCCCATAGTCACCTACAAGCTTTAGGCAAACTAGTCAAATGAAGGACTATTGGATAAGGTCTTAAGGACATTAGGGAGCCTTGAAGAGTCATTAATATGTATAAAATGACATGTAAATCAATAAATCAAGGTATACATGGTCAACACCATTTCAACTCTCTCCAAGAGAAGATAAGACTCAGTTTAGGCCTAGAATTGCTACCTACAGACTTGACTGTAGTTGAGGAGGAAGGTTGAGAAAGAAACCCTATTTTGAGGGTAAAGAGGGTAATAAGGGATCATCAATATAATGAGTTAATTAAAGGATAAATTAAGGGACAATTAAGAGGAAAAGAAACTAATAAGGAAAGAGGGAGTTCCTACTTGCAGCGAACTGGCCAAACACATCCCACAGACAGGGATATGAGGAAAAGACATAAAATGGTTTAATCCTACACTAAAATTAAATGATAAGATTAAAATAAAATCCTCTTAAATTATTTATTTAATTCCTAAATATTCATAGGATATTTTATTTCATGTAATATAATGAGGGCCTAATGGCCTAATTTAAGCCTATTAAGCCTAAGAAGTCACATGCATAGGCCTGCACTCAGAGTTGATGGCATATACAAGTTTGAAGTGGTTATTTGAAATATTAATATACCTAATAATAATTTAGGATGGTATAAAAAGTTTTATGAGGATAAATACCTTAGGTTGATGAAGGAAAGACTAATCATACCTACTCAGTCAAGACAAGATAATCACCTATAGGTAGAACCTTGCTAAAAAAATAGTGAAAGTATATAATACTGTATAGAGATGAGATAAGGAGATGAAAAAAGGTCTCTCATTTATTAAATTTTACCAATATTTATCATTAATATGAGTAATTCCATTTACATGGAAGATCCTAAAGGCCCACATAGGCCTATTAGGCCTAAATAAGCCCAAACAAACCTATGTGTAAGGATTGGAGGCTCATGTAGGTTAGGAGTTTGATGGAATTCTAAGAAAACCTAAGGAAGAAGTTATAAGGTAGTAATAGGGTCTCAAAAATGATAAGAACCTCAAGATGAGGTAGGAAGTCATTATACCAGACACTAGGGTTGCACAGACCAATAAGCCTATACACCCTAGGAAACATATGAGAAGTATACATATCAAGAATGAAGAAGAAGTCCAGTTAAAATAGGTGTTTCTAGATCATGGAGACATATTACATGAATATCACATACTCCATACTAATTTTATTAGAGAATGGAAACCACTTAGACCCTGTACTATTGTCAAGCACTCGGGCTGGCAGTGAGACTCAAAAGGCAAACCCATGAGAGTAGAAGGTAGAGATGATAGTTTAGGTCGTTGGAGACAAATGAGAAGTTTTGGAATAGTTGGGAAAAGTGTGATATAATGATTTTTATGCCATTATCTCACCTACAAGTTCCTATAATCCAGCAGACTCATTGTAGACCTAGTAGGCCTAAAGCCATTTTAAAGGCCTAGAGACCCTACCTCCACCTTGTGACATGTCATACCCCCCAATCAGACCTAGGGCCTTAAATAATTATAAAGGATGTTATAGGTCCTATTAAGAATGCTTGAATTAGATGAAAGTAACAAAATAGTCAATTTGGTCTTGAGACTCACCTCAAGCCCCATAGTCCTTAAAAGCCACCTCAACCACCATTTCAAGTGCTCATATCTTTCATAATAGAGAGACTCAAATAAAATGCTATTATGGGGAGTTTGGAAACCCAATTCACTTGAAATCCATGAAGGAGTAAGTGTACTTTAGGGACCCATCTCTCTGAATGAATGTTAAGACTATAGACATGTCCAAAAGGTTTGCATAGAGTTTAAAGTTCACCAAGTTGTATTCATATCTCCACACACAAGGTACATTGGAGCTAAATATTTTAAAGAGATTTAGGGGTGTCTATGGACTAAACATCCATGACCATAATTTTGGGATTGAAGGTTTGATCTTTATGAAACATCATTAAGATGGTAGACCTCCAAAACCTTGCTTAAACCCTAAGACAAACCTAACTTGGGGAAAAATTGGTATTTTTGTAATCAAAAACCCTAAATTTAGTTGGAAAACACTTGGGTCATGTATTCCACTTAGAGAAGGATTCTGCTAGGCTAATAGTCTATATGGACTTATCAAAAAATGGTACCTTTTCAAGGTTTTGAGCAAAAAATAGGTTACAAAGTTATTTGGAAGGTTTCCAATCATTCAAGGGGGTGGTTCTGAGACTTATTTCAACTTCTTAAGTCACCAAATACTCATATTTCATGATGAAAGTGCCTCTATAAGAATTTACCAAACAACCAGTTTGTAGATGCTAAAAACAAGTGGCCTAATCACCTAGACAAGATAAAATTATAAGATTGCATTATTGTAAAAGCCTATGTCATGGTATGGGACATTGATTCAAAATTGAAACTCACTTATTTATATGTTTTAAAGGTTTTATACAAGTTTTCATGGCCTCCAAGCATAAATAGTCAAGTAACTAGGCTTAGTAGCCTATTTGGCCTACTTGGTCAACAAGAAGAAATGGAGTTTGGCATAGAGGGATGTTAGAGGATTAAATACATGAAAATTAACACATTTTAACTATTCCATGAAGGTAGGTAGGTACACTTTTCATGGTCATCATGGGGAATAGGCAATTTCTTAACCAAGTCAACATGCAAAAGGAGGTGATGGGCTACTTAATGACTTATAAGGGATGGTTGGAGACCTAAGTATACCTCATTAACACATTGTAACTACCATATAATAAGTTATTGACCATTTTTGGCATAACCATGCCTTTAATAATTCAACTACAGCCCCACCACTTCATCTTAATTCTCAACAACTAATTCAAGACCACTAATTTGAAGGCCAACGCATGGAGGGGGTATGAGAGACTATTGTAACTCATTATAACTGATGATGGAGTGGAATATGGTCATTTATGAACTCTTATTTTCACCTCCATGCCAATTTACCTCCCTCCCTCTCTCTCTCTCTCTCTCTCTCTCTCTCTCTCTCTCTCTCTCTCTCTCTCTCTCTCTCTCTCTCTCTCTCTCTCTCTCTCTCTCTCTCTCTCTCTCCTCTCTCTCTCTCTCTCTCTCTCTCTTTCTTTCTTAATTGTTCTTTATATTTAGGCCTTAAGGCCTTTTTTGTATCCTTCGGCTGGGTTTATCAAAAACTCTGCTAAATTGTATCTTAAACCTTGAGAATCAATAAGAAAAGGACTTTATGTATAATTATTATTAGAATTAGTGTGTTATGGTTTTTTATTTATATAAAGTGTAATGTTTGATCCCTTTTTTAGGTCCTCCCCCTTCACCTAACTATTGTAATGTCATCCTATGCAAGTCATGTGAAGTGTTAAGAGTGTGGTAGTTGCATTGAAGAGTGAGCTAGTTAATAGTGTCTCAAGTAGGACTTACATTTCCTTCAAGTTTTAGACCTTCCACATAACTTCCACATTAAACACTTATGGTCTAGGAGTGTGTTAAGAAGCCTGTTTTAGTCACTATTCTTTTCATAAGATTCACAGAATATGTTTGAAGATCAATCGAGAGAGGATAAGGGAATATTGGTGCATCACCATCCTTAGAGTAGGTTTTCTTTTCATATTTTCATCTTATCTCTTTTCATCCCAACATAAGTAGGTCTTAGGAAGAGAGATTAAGTTGATGTACCAAGGGAGCTATCCCCATAAACTATAGGTTTGGTCTTCCTATAGGTCACCCATAACCTTTAGGCCAATACCATGTTTAGTACAAACTTGAAGAGAATTGAACTATCTCCTTAAAAGGGTGCATTTTGGAGTGCTAACAATTTTAGCATGCCTAGTAAGAATAGATTTAAGCATTGGAGCATTCACTAGAAACATCTTGGTCATATCAGGTAGCTTCAAGCACTCACATGCCAGGTTTGCAGTCAGAAGTTTATGGCAAGGGTCATCATAAGGTTATCATCTCATGATAAGGAGCATCTTATTGATTACTAGTTCACCTTGTTTTTAGTTGTATCATGACGTGTAATTGATGCATATGGGGTAGAATTATATCATATACTTCTTTATTAGTAACCCTATGATCCATATCAGCCCCATTATGACCCTTATCAACCTTATGTTGACCCTTATCAGCCTTGCAATGAGCCTCTTTACTTCCAATATTATCAACCTCCTTATGAACCTCATTCATCTCCTTGACATCCTACTTATCATCCTAATAAATCATGGTAGCCTCACATCATTCCTAGTTAGCCTACCCATGCCTCAAATAAATCTGCTTCAAGCCTTAAACAAAATTTACTGGGCTATGAAAACACATGATGAGGATTGACACAAAGTAATTATGGCCAAGAAATTCCTAAGCATATTATTAAAGCATGAGATATTTTTTGTAGTAGGTCAATAAAGAGTGGGAATTTCTCATGAGATAAGGCCACTCAAGGATAAATAGTGACATGTTATACATAAATGGTATAGTTTCAAGTATAGATGAGAGGTTGGTGGTATATGAGGGGCAATAAGTTCATTATCATCAGTCTTATGTTCCCTCCTCCATCTCACATTAGTCTTCTTTTGATTAGCCAACCCTTCCTCAAAAAACCAAGTCATATGAGTGTCAAAGCCATCAAAGTTCCCCAAAAGCTCCTCAATTATTTCCTTATTGGAAGTTAGTTCAAGAGGTAGTGAAAGGCCATCCACTTTCCAATCAACTTGAATAAATCAATGATTAGACTAGGCATGACTTTGAGGCTCACCTTGCTAGATAAATTAAACTTGCAAACAAACACCTGGCTCAATCAGTGCCAAAAATTATAAAATAATGCCATCCCAACTGAAGATACACTCATTCATACCCAAAGCTACAAACACATACAATATAATAGGCTCCCACATCTAAGTTTCCAACTTGGATACAAGTGTTGCAGTCAAGGGAAAGAGAAAATCAATCAAACACAAGCCAAGATGTTGAAGTGAAACGCATATCTAAAACCACTCAGCTCCCACCCCTCCCTCCACAAGAACACAAGGCATTTACATCATGGAAATCTATTCAAAATAATGTGCAAAAGAAAGAGGAGGTGATGGTTGTTAATGACATGTAGCTGAGTGAGGAGAAATGAGGCATTCATAGCAACACTAGATTTGACTCCTCTTTTTAAAATCTTTCAAGTATCTTCCATGCCACTCCTTGAGAAGGAACCTATTCTTTATGGGAAAAATGAATAATATCAAGCTATAGTGATAGATGATGTAGGTGAATTAAAGTGAACAAGAAGAAGAAATCACCACTGGGAAACCCCTTGGCAAGGATAGGTATGAGTCAGTCTTTCATAATGCAAAAGAGGGTGAGCTTCAAGAGGTTTCTTTGGTGCAAGATGAACCATAATAAAAATGTGTTTCAAGTGGACAAGGAGAGGAAGTTTTCCAATATTTCCTTGATGACATGGCATCCACTCTTTATTATGACTATCTTGAGGGGTGAGAGAGTCAAACATTTATCCAACTTAATACAAGACAGTGTGATAGCATTCAATAGTCTTACAACATTCAAAAAGGTATGTGTTCAAGATCTTTTTGGTTTCATTGGAGATGAAGGACCAATTCTTGGCTGCCAAGATGAGTCCATTGATAAACATGAGATTATATTAGTGGATGAGATATTAAAATTATAATCACAATCACATTGAATGTCAAGAGGACAATTATGGCCTTTGGTAGTAGTACACAATCATTTTCAATGAATATCATACCCTTCAAAGACTCACACATCATATAGATCATATTGAAGATAAATTTGTTATTGACCCTATCAAGTGTTATCCACAAGAGGAATAAGCTCAAGATGATGAGGTTGAGATGTTTTCTATAGTAGTGCCTAAAGATGAGACAAGTAAAGATACTTTACCATTTAGTATGCTTCATGAGGCTCAATATTTTCACCATAAAGGTCTTGACAAGTCACTGTATCACATGGAGCAAGAGTAAGGCACAAACCAAGGCATACTAACTGAGTTGTCAAGAGGATCACTGTATGTGAACATGGCAAATCAGGAGTAGCCCATGACAAAGGTATAAGTAGAATTATTCATGCAAAACAAAAAAATATGGAATGAATATGATTGGGTGTTAGACTCATATAGCCAACCCATGCACCTAGGGATATAATAAGAAGGTCCATCTGATCTCTTAAGAGGCTATGAACATGCAAATGCCTCTAACTGCAAGTGGGAGTCCTCATATAATTAGCAATGCTTGACTAGATCCAAATAATTGTATGGAAATTTGAACTCATGGAGCTAACGTGATCAAATGAGATTCTTTTTTTATCTTGGAGGAGAAAGGAGGTGTGATCTAATTAGTTGTTTATAGTAGTTGTTGTCTTGTTTCAATCAATGTGTCTGCACAAGTGTGGTGTAGTTAGTTACTTTGGTGTTTTGTCTTGTTAGTTATTAGGTATTAGATGTTGTTTCTTTGGTTTTAGTTTTTATGTATTATGATTTTTCATAGTCCTAGAGGTGTTATCTGATGCTAATTTGTATTATAGTCCAAGGAAATAGCTAGCCAAGTCATAGTGTCACCTTAGTAAGTCATCAATGTCATAAAGAGTTAGTTGGTTCTCTCGACTAATAGGCTAGTCAACCCCATGAGTCAGTAATGCTATTAACATTATGGACTTCCATGCCAGATTTCAACCCCTATGGTATAAAACTTTCATGAGAACCCCTCTAGGTTTGTCCATGGTGTCTAAAACTTGTCTTGGCCTTATAAATGTCTCTTGAAAGTCTTTTTATCTTGTTAAGAGTGTCATTTATGTGTTAGAACTTGTTTTCAAAGATCATCATATGTCATGGATGTCTTGAGTCCTTGGTTGATGTATTAGGTGGTCATAGTGATCATGAAGTGAATAAAAGAGTTGTCATGTGCTTTTCAAGCCTTGAGAGTGGTCTTAAACTTGTTCGACAAGATAAAGGTTTCCTAGTAGAAGTTAATTATTTTGGAGAAAAAAAGGTTACTAGTTTCCATGGTTTTAGGCTCATTTCACACCACTCCTTATGAGTTAGACCTTGCTAAGTGTAGTCATATAAAATTTGAAAATTGGTAACTTGAGTGTGGCTAATCACACCCAGCCCATAGGTCCCTCTTGCTTATTTTCATGACCCTCATAAGCATCTTTTCACTGATTCCTAGTCATTTGTAGCCTTTCAAACTTGATCCTAGCTTAGCCAAATTACTCTTTCCATGAAAAATCTATCCCCCAAGTCTCGGCAACTAAGGACAATACTGCCCAACTTAGACTATAGTTTTAGTGCCACTACCATCCACTTCGATGCTCTTATCCAAGTGCATTTTTGGCCCCAATGGTCAGTTCCTTCCAGTTCCCCATCCTTCTCCTTATTAGCCTAATGTGAGCACATTCAACCCATGACCAATTGATCTTTATAAAATCCCATTCAAAGATCATTTAAAAGAGGTTGACAATTATCACTAAGCAAGCAAGACTACTCAGGCAATCTTCCCTATTCTCTGCATACAACCAACCAGTAATATTAAAATCTTATTCAAATCCTTACACCAGTCCCTAGCCACCCCAAGCACACCCAATTTTAGAATTTTCATCTTCATACACACCATTTCACAAAAAACATCAAGTGAGAGAATTACATATGGTTTGATCCCTCTTTGGAGTATTGGTATGTAGTCAGCGTGCCCACATAAGGGGTGTGGATCCATGTTTAGTGAATCTTACACAAAATAAGCCCCCCTCTTCCTCAAAGTTTGTCAAATCATGATATATTATAGGGTTTTAATACTAAATCATCTCTATAGGGAGTTTTTTAGACATCTAGTAGTCAATACTTCACAAGTAAGGTCACATAGATACAGTGAAAAAAACCCAAAAAACTCAGGTCTCCTAGATAATAGCAACAAAAGTGGACTACAACATTGGTGCCACTAGTGTCCTATTTTGACACTCCTATCTAATCATAAAACAAAGGTTAGATCCTAATTTACAATAGTGTCCTAGTCCTGTACAGTGAATTTTAGACTCTGTCTTTGTTGTCTCAGTTAGTTTTCAGCTTGGTCTTATTTTTTATCCCTTATTACTATTTTTAGAAAGGTTATAATCACAAACAAATTTATACAAATTAGTAGGTTAATTATTACATATTTATTTATTGATTTTACTACTTAGACCCTTTAACTAAATTATGAATAATACTCCAATATTTCCAAAATTGTTAAATCATTTGGCGAACGACTTACTTCATTTGTGCATAAAAAACCCTAAAAACCGTAGAGTAAATTTCCTATTGATTTTCCTATATTTTTTTTAATTTTTTATTTTCATAATAAATAAAAAATTAGCATTAAATTTTAAAATTTTGTAGTAAATTTCAAAAATAATTATTTTTCAAAACCCTAGTTGCACATCCTAGGTCCTGTTAAATCACCAATTTTCTAATAAATTCATGATTTCTTACTTGCATATTTCACTCAAAAATTCATTTTAAATTTCAAAATTTCATAGCAATTTTCAAAATAATCATCTTTGAAACCCTAATTTCATATACTAGGTCCCAATGCTTCTTGAGTTATCACCTTACATGTTTGTGACCTTTGTATCCTTTTTATGCATATTCTAGTTCCTTGTTTAGATTATATCTGTTTAATCCTTTATAATATTATCCAAGTTGTTTTCCTTATGACAACTAAGCTCCTTGCATCTCTTCCTTTGAGATGAAGTGCAAAACTTAGTGGCCCTCCTGAATTCACTGAGATTCCTTCAACCCGATCATATACTATGGATAAATAACTAGCTCAGGTTCTAGCTATAAATCCTACACATCCAAATTACATCAATTTGAATGAGGATAATTTTGATGATGAGTAGTATGAGAATAATAATGATGATACAAACATTGATGTTCATTATCCACCACATCAAACTCTTTTTCAACTTCCACCAATTATTGATAATGAATTTGTCCTCAACAAAGATTTGATCCTATAAGGTTTTTGAGAAAGACTCAGGGACCATCCCCATGATCTTACTCTTATTTTACAATCTATCATGGAAAAAAAAAGGATAAACAAGTTGAGTCTTCCATTCCTTCAAAGCAACGAATTTCAAATTACACTATGGGGGAAACTATATCTCAATAACCCCCTTTAACATCCCAACCAACCTCTATGCCATGAGCTATAGCTAGTACATCTTTGTCTCCTGATGTAGCATCCCTTGTACAAGAGATAATATCTCTACAATCCAAGGTGATACATCTTGATCAAGGTACATTTAGACCTACATAGGCTTTCGATTCTTTTGATCTACTGCATATACCATTAACACGTCACATTGCTTCTACACCCATGCCACAAGGTTTTGTTCAACCCAAGATTACTATGTACCAAATGAATAGATACTTACCAAGTTATTTCCATATATCCTAAAGGATTATGCTTTACAATGGTTCTACAATCTATCGAATTAGTCAGTCAATGCATTCAATCCTTTAGCTGACATATTCCTAGCTCATTTCAGCATTAAAATTGGTGATAAGGTTTCATATGCCCAAGTTGCACAATAGAAAAAAATGTCAAATGAGCATCTCACAGATTATGATCTTTGATATAAGACTATTTTGTCTAAGATGACTAGCCTCATGGCTGATCAAGAGTTACAAGATCTCTACAAATAGAGTATTCTACCAGCTTTGCATAAATCAATTATGTTCAAAAGATTATCTTATTTCACTGAATTGTGTCACACACTAAAGGAAAGATAATTCAAACTAATTTAAATATAAAAACTCAAGTTATAATCAACTGATAGTTAATGTGGCTTCTGAGCCCCCTCAGCATGTGGTTTTATCAGCACCTCCTCGACGAACCTTTACCAATCTACTAGTTTCTCCAGCCAAAGTTTTATAGTAGCTATTGGAATGTAACATCATATCTCTCCCTCATATTTGGGAAGTTGACCCAAAAAAGACTCTTCCATGAGTATATGATTATCATGTATTTTGTAAGTTTCACAGGGCACTAGGCCATACAACAAATAGATGAATCATTTTGAGACACAAAATACAAGATTTGATAGATGGCAATCATATTGGTCCTCGCACTTTAGTTGAGCCTCCTCAAACAAAGAAAACACATGATAAATATTTGAAAATATTCTCAAATCCATTTCTATAGCATTATAAAAAAGAGACAGGGGACACATCAGGGGTTCACCATGCATATCATGAACATCCACCACCAGATACATACAAGGCACCTTCAGCTAAGACACATCCTTTGAGTGACATGATTGGTGTCTAAAATTCCATATTTCTAGCTAGACCTTCCATTTCCTTCTCAGAGCAAGAGATCATCAAGGATGATTCAAATTATCATGCACTCTTTATCAGATCTTACATTCATAATCATCCTATTCATAGTGTTTTCATATATAATGGATCTAGTGTGAATATGTGCACTATGACTTTATTATAGCATTTGGGATATTCAAATTAAGATATTCCTCTGACAGACATAATTATCAATGGATTTAGTGGGCACATACAGAGTTCATTGGGTGAATTTTAATTCCTCTATAGGGTGGTCCAACACACATGGCCACACCACTTATGATAGTTCCTAGTGTAGGAGTTTTTGATATGCTACTTGGTTGATGATGGATTCAAAAAATTTGAGCAGTAACTTATACTATTCACAAATACATAAAATTCATTCATGTTAATCAAGTTGTTACAGTTGTGGAGTTTCATATGAGTTACCACTCCCCACTTCAGAGCCATCTTCTACTTTGCAGTCACTAGTTTCAGTTTAGCCTCCAGTTCTCATTTCTCCACCTGTTATAGTTCCTCCTCCAATTTTGATTCAGACACAGTTGAGACATCCATTGCTAGCACAAAGAGTTCATACACCTCCACAACTTTAATATTCTAGATAGCTTCTAGCTACAGTTTTCACACCTAGGGCAGTATCATTGAGATCTCATGAATCTACTAATAAAATACATGTTTAGAGAGATTCTCCTACTATCAGATGGGTCCCTAATAGATCTACAATTGCATACACTTCTTAGAGTTACAAGGGAACCCCACACTTAATTTTTACTTCAGATATTTTAGAGCATTTATAACATACAATTTTTAGAGCCACAGTCTTAGCATTTTCATTGTGCTTCACGATCACACACGATTCCTCTCCTTGATACAGGACACCAGGATAAGGAGTCTCCCATGAGACTCATCAGTTACTATCATCTCTTCTCAACCTTACTTTTACATAAATTATCTTCAATTTCTTGTACATAGTCTCCTAATGCTTGATTTTACATAACTCAAATCTCAAAAATATCAAAAACATTCAAATATTAAAAATACCAAAAACATGCAAATAATTCAAAAAACACCAAAAATATTTTTATTGTATGCATCATCCATGCTTTACATTTATACTATCATGTTAGACTTATATTTTCTATTTTATGCCATTGTTTGTCGATTTATCTACATCACCATGCTTCACTTGATCTTTTTTGAGTGTGTGTAGTGGTGTCAAAATCCTTGATTGCTTCATTCCACCCATTGAGGGGGCATCGTGCTTATACATCAAGATTTACATTGATATACATACCCACTGGGGGAATCTTCTACATGACTACACCATCCAGGTTATGTAATTCCTACACCACACACTCTAGTTATCATGTTGATGTATATTATGTACTAGCTTACATAGATTACTTTATTGACACTCACTAGTATATAACACTTGTGTATTTCTTAAAATATACCTAGTTTTGTACTAACATGTCTTCCATACTTTCATTTATTGCTTTGATTAGTTAGATGTGATTTTATTTCCATTATTTACATGATTTCCTTCTTTTTTTTTCATAGCTAGATGTGATTTCATTTCTCAGTTCTTATTTGTCTCATGTATGTTCCTTAAGACATTTGCCAATATCATTTGCTTCTATGTCTTGTGTGTGGCTTAGAATATTTTCCAATGTCCTTTGCCTATACTCTTCTATGTGATTGTGGCTTTCATGCCAACCTTGCTTGTTTTAATTGTATGTGTATGTGGCATTTGAACATGCCTTGTATGTTTTCCTTTTAGTTTGAGTGACATGTGCCCATGTCCCTTATTTTCTTGGCCCGTTGTCCACCCTTGTATGCTTCTTACTTATTGCCTTATATGCTTGTTACTTTATTACTTTTCAACTGTTTACAATGGCATGATCCACAACATGCATTATCTTGCTTTCTTGGATGCCATGATAGACATCATGCTCCATCCCTCCTTGACAACTAACAACTAACATATAATAACTAACCAGACTTTAAATTCCACTTTAGTACATTACACATGTTATTACATTGTTATATCTATCTAGGCATATCCATGTTGATCTAATAATTTCTCATTACAAATAATGTTATATCTATAGATATTTTATCAATTATCATTGCTATATCATGTATTTTTGTAGCTTAACACATTTACAAGACTCTTTATTCTAAGGGAAGTCATTATGGGGTCTTCATTCATACCCTCAGAATAGGGGTCAATAAATAGGGGTTTTGTCATAGAGATCAGAACTCCTAATGATAAAAAAAACAATTTTTAGAACTAGACTTCAAACCAATCAGAACAAACTAGGCAGATAGTGAAAATATCAGAACAATCATCAGATTTAGCCTAGGATAAAAATTATAAGATTATAATAAAGTGTTGATGCCACTACTATCCATTTTTGATGCTCCTATCCAAATAGTAGAAAAACTAGACTTTCTATAAACAGGTAGAAAAGTAAGTCCAGTTATAGTTTTGTACAGTCAGACTAATTTAGAATCAATAGTTTTTAGTACACTTTTACATAGAGAATATAGATATAGGGGGAATCATGCACAACGTGATGGTTATCACTTATAATTTTAGATATGATGGTATAACTTCTAGATTAGAATCCATGTTTCAAACACCAGTGATTGGGGTAATGTGCATGGAACATTTGTTTTCTTTTCTTTTTGAGTTTATTATCACCCAGGTATTCTCAACAGTTATGAGCTTTATTCCATCTATAGGTGGTTGACATTATTTGGGAGTGGTTTTTCATACAAAACATAACTTTAACATTTTGGAGTGGCTTTCATATAAGATTAGTGTACCAGTTTTGGAGTGGTTTTCATACAAGCCGAATCTTCACCTTTCGAAGTGGCCTAGTTTTCAATATACATTCGGCTATCCATGCCAACATTGTCAGATCATAATACATTCATGGGCTTCAAGATCCATCTCATACAACACACATTTCATATTGGTATTAGTTCATAGCTTCACTTCACGAGGTAATGATGGAGCCAAAGGACTAGCTAACCTTTGTATTCTTGAGCTACCTATTCATAGGGATTGGACACATAGTCCAAACATTGATTTACATGCATGACCACCTAGCTGCACTTAGTGGGTGATAATAGAGCCAAAGCGCTAGCCTTTGCATTCTTGATCCATTTTTGAGAAATTGAACACTTGGCTTCATTAGGGATATTACTCTTGGTATAGCATATCCAACATCACTCAACTTCACAATAAGTTTTATATTGGCATGCGTACCCAATGAGGTGTATTCGTTTCTTTCTCTTCCTCTCTCTTACCTAGATTTTGTACATTTTTATTTTAGATATAACATATCTAGTAAGAAATAATCTACTCTTTGATTTCTCTTATAGATTTGCACTTCACAACATGCTCTCTCTATGCACACTCAACATCATACAATGCTATGGGCTTCACCCTTACAGGTAAGTTCAAGTATGCTTTCTATTTTTCCTTTATCCTAGTTATTTGCTTTGTTACATCACTAGAATAAAGCGAGGGAAAATGTAGTCATATAAAATGTGAAAATTGGTAACTTGAATGTGGCTAAAGACACCCAACCCATATGTCCCTCCTACTTATTTTCATGACCCTCATAAGCATCTTTTCACTGATTCCCAGTCATCCATAGCCTTCTAGACTTGATCCCATCTCAGGAAGACTACTCTTTCCATGACGAATCCATCCCCTTAAGTCCCATCAGCTAAGGATAATAGAGTCAAATTTAGACTACTACATCGGTACCACTACTATCCACTTTCAATGCTCCTATCCAAGTGTATTTTTGGCCCCAACGGTTAGTTTTTTTTGGTTCCCCATATTTCTCTTGGTCAGCCTAATGTGAGTAAATTCAACCCATGAACAATAGATCCCTATAAAATCCCATTTAAATATCATTTGGAATAGGTTGGTAATTATCACTAAGCAAGCAATACTACTCAGGAAATCTTCCCTATTCGCTACATATAGCCAACCAATACTATTACAAGCTTATTCAAATCCTCACACCAATCCCTAGCCACCTCAAACACACCCAATTTTAGAATTTGCATCTTCATACACACAATTTCAAAAATCACATCAAGTGAGACAAATACATATGGATTGATCCCTCTTTAAAGTATTGGTATGTAGGCAACGTGCCCACACAATAGGTGTGGATCCACGTTTAGTGCATCTTACACATACTATCCCCCCCTCTTCCTCAAAGTTTGTCAAAGCATGATGAAGTGTAGGATTTTAAGACTAAATCAGCTCTATAGGTAGTTCCATGAATATCTAATAGCCATAACTTCATAGGTAAGGTCGCATAAACATGGTGAACAAAACCCAAAAAGCTTAGGTCTCCTAGATAATAGTGGTAGAAGTAGACTAAAGTGTTGGAGCCACTAGTGTCCTATTTTAGTGCTCCTATCTAATCATAAAATTAAGGCTATATCTTGGTTTTCAATAGTGTCCTAGTCTTGCACAGTGAATTTTAGACTATGTCTCAACCACTTTAGTCAATTTCTAGCTAAGTCTTATTTTCTATCCCTTATTACTATTTTTAGAAAGGTTAAAATCTCTTTCAAATTTATATAAATTGGTATATTAATTATTGCATATTTATTTACTAATTTTACTACTCAGACCCTTTAACTAAAATAGGAATAATAGTCCAATCTTCCCAAAATTGTTAAATCACTAAGTAGTGTGAAAGGTGTCTAATCTATGCTTGGGTTCTAAGGTGAAGCCTAGTGATGTGTTTAAAGTCATTCTCCATGGTATATTTGTTCAATTATATTTCAATCCTTGTATAGCCTTCAAAAAAACAAAATGGTCCTTAAACATGCCACATGAGTCTATTTTCCTTATAAACCTTTGAAAAGGGAGAATATTTTAATGTCAATTTATCTAGAATCCACCTTTTACTAGATAAATGGACCCTAAACATGGGAAACCATGACCCTTAAGATTCCTCATCCACACCACTCATTTTTAAATGTTGTTTGACCTATGTTTTCCCCCTTCCTACCCACCAATGGTGTCTCAAATCCTAAATTAGGAGAAAATGAAGGAAAATTGCAGGTTTTGTAGGAGTTTATGACTTGTATGAATCTGTATAGTATTGATATGGATAGAGGAAGTTAGGAAGTTGTAGAAGAGGATAAGTGTAGGAATAAAGTGAATATATCCATGATTATAAAGGTCAAAAAGGTCAAAAACCATTCCACTCCTTCCACTGAGCTCCTTGACAGTCTAAGCAAGCTCTCAAGTTTATGCTTAGTTCGTACAAGAGAGAGAAAAAGATGATATAAGGATTTGGTAAAAGTAAGGGGGTCTCTTGAACTTATTAATCATTGAATTTTTACACACATTCATGACCTATGCTCTATGAATAAAAACTAACAATCTAGGCACTCAAATGGCCTTCTTCATATGTGCATGTATCAAAAATTGAATCAATTTTGGTGCACTCTTGAGATGGTTTTGAAAAATTGTGTTGTGGTTGTGTTTAATATGTCCTTAATATCTTTTCATATAATTTACCACCCTTTTTTCACACATGTGTGGATGTGGGATCAAGCAAATCTTCATGTTTCTCCTAGTTGTAGATTATAGATAGAGTTTTTCATATTGTTGAGCTTCTAGTGCAAAGAATGGAGATGTTTGATGATGTTTCAAGTATGATGATAAGTTAATTAGGGCCCTTTAAGTCTCATTTGTCTCCTGATCATAGTTGATCCACCATATTATGGTCAAGTAACCCCCTCAAGGTCCTATCTCCAAGGTGATTGTCATGTGTATGTTGTTATCTTTCTTATAAGTGAGAACATAGTAAATAAAGATAGTCATCATATTATTCCAAAAAATATGTATACCTCATCCCTAAGTCATGATTTTTATGCCCCTAAAATACCATACTCACCCTCATATTATTATATATTGCACTTACACAATCTAGGCAACTCTGATCTAGGCACCTATAGGCCTTTATGTAGGCTTAATAGGTGGAGTGTTGACTGAACAGTACACATGAGGGAGGTGTTTAAAAAATTAGGGAACCTTTAATAGTCATAATATCTTATGATAAATTCATGGGATATATGTATAAATATGGGAAGGCAATATTCAACATGAATCCACCCAACCCCTAGCCTACTATGCAAAGAGAAGTCCCCATAGTCACTTATAGGCTTTAGGCAAACTAGTCAAATGAAGGATTATTGCATAAGGTCTTAAAGATACTAGGGAACCTTGAAGAGTAAATAATATGTATAAAAAGACATGGGGATGAAGAGATTGGGGTAGACAGGGTTAACAATATTTCAACTCTCTCCAAGAGAATATAAGACTTAGTCTAGGCCTAAAATTGCTACCTACAGACTTGACTATAGTTGAGGAGGAAGGTTGAGAAACAAACCCTATTTTGAGGGTAAATAAGGTAATAAGGGGTCATCAATATAATGAGGTAATTAAAAGAGAAATTAAGGGTCAATGAAGAGGAAAATAAACAAATAAGGAAAGAGGGAGTTCATACTTGCAGCCAACTGGCCAAACACATCCCATAGACATGGTTAGGAGGAAAAGACCTAAAATGGTTAAATATTGAACTAAAATGAAATGTTAAGATTGAAAAAAAAAAACCTCTTAACTTGTTTCTTTATTTCCTAAATATCTATATGATGTTTTAGTTCATGTGAGATAAGGAGGGCCTAATGGCCTAAATAGGCCTAAGAAGTCACATGTACAGGCCTGCATAGAGAGTTGATGGCATCTATGAGTTTTAAGTGGTTTTTTAAAATAATAATACACCTAATAAGAAGTGAGGATGGTATTATAACTTTTATGAGTATAATTACCTTAGGTTGATGAAGGAAAGACTAATCATACTTGCTCAGTCAAGACATAAGATAATCACATATAGGCAGAACCTTGCTAACAAAATAGTGAAAGTATAGAACACTATAGAGAGATGAGGTAAAGAGATTAAAAGTGGTATCTCACTTATTTCCTAAATGGTCTCATTATTTATCGTTAATATTAGGAAGTCCTTTGACATGGAAGGAGCCTAAAGGCCCACATAGGCCTATTAGGCCTGAATAAGCCTAAACAAACTTGTGTGTAAGAATTGGAGGCTCATGTAGGTTAGGAGTTTGATGTAAGTATAATAACACATGATAAATGAGCTATAATCATGTAATAGGGTCTAAAAAATGATATTAAACTTGAGATGAGTAAGTTGTTATACCAGACAGTAGGTTTGCACATACCAAGAAACCTATAAACCCTAGGCAACATATGAGAAGTATACAAATCAAGAATGAAGGGGAAGTAATATCAAAAGAGGTGTTTATATATAATGGAGACATATTAAATTAATATTTCATACTCCATCATAATTTTAGTAGAGAATGGAAACCACTCAGACCCCTATACTGCTATCAAGCACTCAGGCTGATAGTGAGACTCAAAAGGCAGATCCATGAGAGTAGAAAGCAGAGATGATAGTTTAGGAAGATGGGGATAAATTATATGTTTAGGAATATGTGGGAAAAATGTGATATAAATATTTTTATGCCATTGTCTCAACTAAAAGTGCCTAGAATCCCTCAGACTTAGTTTAGACCTAGTAGGCCTAAAACCATTCTTAAGGCCTAGAGACCCTACCTCTAACTTGTGACATGTCAGACCCCCCAAGAATATATAGTTCCTTAAATAAGTATAAAATAATTCTATATGTCCTATGAATAATATTTTAATTAAATGAAAGCAACAGAATAATCAATTTGGTCTTGAGACCCATGTCGAGCCCCATAATCCTAAACAACCACCTCGAGCCACCATTTCAAGTGATCATCCATTTCATAGCAAAGAGGCTTATGGAAAATGATATTAGGATGAGTTTGTAACTTAAATATAAGTTAAATCCATGAATGATTGAGTGGAATTTAGGGACCCAACTCTATGAATAAATGTTAAGACTACAAATATATGTGGAAGGCTTACAAAGAGCTCAAAGTTCACCAAATTGCATTCATATTTCCACACATCAGGTACATGGAACCCAAATAATTTTAGGATATTTATGGGGGTGTATGTAATAAACATTCATGACCATAATTTTGGGATTAGATGTTTGATCTTTATGAACCATCATTAAGATGGTAGACCTCTAAAACCCTGCTTAAACCCTAAGATAGACCCAACTTGGGAAAAATTGGTATTTTTGAAACCAAACACCTTGAATTTACTTTTAAAACACTTGGGTCTTGTATTTAACTTGGATAAGGCTTCTACTAGGGTATTGGTTTGTACGGACATTGTATGTACTTGTCAAAAAATGCTAATTTTCTAAGGTTTTTAGTAGATAACAAGGTACAAAGTTATTTAGAATGTTTCCAATCATTGGAGGGGGTGGTTTGAGACTTATTTAAACTTAAAAATCCAAAAATTTCTCATATTTCATGTTGAAATTTCCTCTATAAGTCTTTACCAACAGTTAGTCTGTATATGCTAAGAAGTGGCCTAATCACCTAAACAAGCTAAAATTGAAATATTTCACTATTATAAAGGCCTATGTAATGGTTTGGGACATTTATTAAAACCTTAAAATAACCTATTCATATGTTATTAAGGTATCATACAAGTTTTCATAGCCACCAAGCACAAACAGTCAAGTAACTATGCCTAGTGGCCTATTTGGCCTACTTGGTCAATAAAAAGAGATGGAGTTTGGCGTAGTGGACTATTGGAGGAATTAATACATGACCATTAACACATTATAATTTTTCAATAAAGGTATCTAGGTAAACTTTTCATGTTCATCATGGGGAATAGGCAGTTTCTTAACCAAGTCAACATGCAAAAGGAGGTGATGGGGTACTTAATGACCCATGAGGGCTAGTTAGAGACCTAATTACACCTCATTCACACTTTTTAACTACCATAGAAGGAGTTATTGGAAATTTTAGGCATATAAATACCTTGAAGAAGCTAACTACATCCCCACCACTTCATCTCAATGCTCAATAGCTCATTCAAGGCCACCAATTTTGAAGGCTAATGTATGGAAGGGGTATGAGAGACTGTTGTAACTCCTTGTAACTAATGATGGAGTGGAATATGGTAATTTATAACATATTATCTTAATTTCCTCACCAATTTCCATCTCTCTTCTAATTATCTTTATATTCAGGCCTTAAGTCCTTTGTTTGTATCCCTCAACTGGGTGTAGCAAAACTCTACCAAATTATATCTTAAACCTTGAGAATCAATGAGAAAAAGACTATTTGCAAAATTCTTATTAACATTAGTCTTTTATGATTGTTTAGTTATATAAAGTGTAATGTTTTCCCCTTTTTTAGGTCCTCCCCTTCACCTAACTATTGTAATGTCATCCTATGCAGGTCATGTGAAGTGTTAAGAGTGTGGTAGTTGCATTAAAGAGTGAGCTAGTTAATAGTGTCTCAAGTAGGCCTTCCTCCCATTGTCTTCAAGTTTTAGACCTTCCACATAACCTCCACATGAAACACTTATGTCTAGGAGTGTGTCAAGAAGCCTGTTTAGTCACTAATCTTTCATTAGATTCACAAAGTGTGTTTGAAGATCAGTCAAGAGAGGATAAGTGAATATTGGTGCATCACTGTCCTTAGACTAGGTTTTCTTTTCACGTTTTCATCCTCTCTTTTCATCCCAACATCAGTAGGTCTTGGGAAGATAGCTTAAGTGGATATACCATGGGTGTTATCCCCATAAACTAGAGTTTTGGTCTTCCTATAAGTCACCCACAACCTTTAGGCTAATCCCATATTAGTCCAATCTTGAAGAGAATTGAACTATCTCCTTCAAAGGGTGTAACTTGGAGTGATAAAAATCATCTTAGTCAATGTTGTGGGATAATATTGAGAATGTGTTGAAGAGGAAGTATAAGTTGACATTTAAATATGGACATCTAGTTTATTATACTTTAATTTATACACACACACACACACATTCAAGATATTTGAGAGTGATTTCAGACCTCTATGAGTTATAATGCAAATTCTAGGTCTTGGAGGGTCCTACTAGATTTCAAACTTAGCCATATTTCAAGGATTTAAGATTTTAGGAAAACATCATAGGAGGTAAATGGAAATACACCCTAAAGAAGTTGTACTAATAGTAGGAATGATATTATCATGACATAGGTAGCAACATCTCTCACAACGCACCACAAGTCTTCCCACCCCTTTTTTGATGCACCTTTTAAGGCATGCACTTAGGTATTTCAATGCTTGAAAATTCAATGCAAGAAAAAGCTTCAGTAAGTGATAAAGATGTAAAATATAATGTGTATAGATTTGCCTCACTTGAAGCTCATCACATGTCACAATGATGGAAAATGATATGATGCTTCAGAAAGAACATAGCAAGATAATCATTAAGCTAACTAAAATGAAAAGCAAAAATAAATGTTAAAATTAAATGAAAGTAAATAAAATGACAATGCATACCTTCACTTACCTTACTAAATGTAGAAAATTCTACATGTGTGTTAGATGATTAAGGTTCCCAATGTGTGGAATAAAAGGTGGACCTAACAAATAAGATAAAATTCTAGCTTTTCATTTCATTTTATTTTATTTTTAAAAATGTAAAAATTATCTATCTCACCAGGGTTCTAAGGTTTCCTTCAGTTCATGAAAAGGACCTATGAAGAAAAAAGATAGCATGAAAAAGGTAATTTTATGGTAACTCACTGAAAGTTGTAAAATAACTGAATGTATGATGATGAATATTTTACTCTTTTCTAGAATTTGTGAACAAATGCATGGTCAAAAAGAACAAAAGCTAAGTGAAAATGACATCTTAAATAAGTATATATAAAAATCAATGAATGAAATATGTGGAAAATGATGAAGAAATTGATAAAAATGAATGTAAAACACACCATAAGAGATGAGATATGTAAAACATTGTAAGTAAGAAAAATATTAATGTAAGAACAATAAAACAAATATATGTAAGTAGAGAATGTGATCTCATATAATATAAGCATGTCAAATCTAGCATGAGTAAAATCATATATGATAGTATGCAAAAATTCATATGTAAGATTATTGATGTCCACAAAAATTAAATAAGAATATGTTGGATAAATGAAAAGAAAAAGATTTAAATAATGACAACACAAACTTAGTGCTTGCTCTAAAATGTGATGTAAAAAAACATAACCACCTATAGACATGACTAGGATGAAAATGAGATGGTGTCAAAAGTAAGTGATCGGTGTTCATGAGGAAAACATGTTCCTATTCAATGTATTACAATGAAACTTACAAACTAAAAGCCAAGAGGTGTAAGTATAAAAATGTGATCAACTAAAAATGATACCCATCAAGGGGATATTGAGAAATAAATGATGTAAATAAGGAATGTGAGGTGCTAGATAGGTGATGTGGGAATATTTAATGGGAATGAGGCACTACAAACAAGTGTAAAAGGCTAATAATTAGCAACATCAATGACCTAAAACACTCCAACTAGTGAACAAAAAGCTTGGGATAACAAATGAAGTACATAGATCATCCTTTGAAGGCTATATACATGAAAATAAAATGGCCCTACTTCCCACAACATGTTCCTTCTTCCTCAAAACCTTCTACAAAGTCATCAACCTACTACAAAGATTGGGCACTTGTGTGAGAAGATATGTGGAACTAAAATGTAGTAAGATATAATGGTATAATAGTAATATGAGACGTCTTATCCTAGTCTACTAGCCTACCACACCCCAATGGACCTTGGCTCGATCATGAGGCCAAATATGGAGTTTGAGATTTACGAAGATACGAGATGTGCAAAATAAATATCACGTCTTTTGGTGTGATTTGATCTTACCTTTTGATTTCATTTTACTAGTAATTATTTATATTTTTTTATTCCTCCTCAATACATATTTGAAAAACCAAACATGGATGAAAATTATAGGTGACATAAGAGAGCTTACGCCCAGACACTATAGAGGACCTAAATACCATGATGCCTAAAGACTCCTATACTTTTCCACATACACACATGCAATCTAAAAATATGCCTACACGTGCCTCAAGTAAAAGGAAAGAAGGGAAAGATGGGGATTGTGGAAGATGGATCCATGTAATAAAGGTGACACAATGAACGAATATACTTATAGATGATCATAAAGAGGGAGAACAATTTTTTGAAAGGAATGGGGCTATGCTATGATATTCATGTCACTAATGAATCCACATTGACCTATAACAGATCTAGTGAAATCACTAATGAAAGTAGTAATTATCCCAAAATAAAGGGAAAGTAAATAATCATTCAAAAAATAGGGGGAAATTAAATGAGGTCCAAAGAGTCACAAAGAGACTAAGGAAATTTTGATATAGTGTGATAAAAATAAAATACAAAGGTGATACCTAAGAACCATAAGGGAAGCAAATTCTAGAATTAAAATGATATAAAGCTTGAAAGTGATACCTAGGATCCACAAGGGAAGTAAATGATGAAAGTAAAAAATAAAAATAAAGAACTAAAAAGGAAACAATGGTGTAATTAAGTCATCCCAAAAGAGGGGAAAGTAAATAAAATCTATTAAAAAAACATGTAATAAAATAACAAGAAAAATCTATGATAACTATTGAATATAAGAATAACATGTGAAATATGTGCATATGTGTCTCAAAAAGTTTCTTAAAGCTGAAATTTTTGTTTGTAAGAAGTGAAATATTCTCTATTGCTACCTCATGGTAATGATGAGAGATCAAAAATCTAGAAGAATGAGGATGGGCATCATAAGATGCCTTCAAAGTGTGTATAAGATCAAGGATGGACATCACAATATACCCCAAAAGCTTAAATATGGGTAGCGCATTGTGTCCCAATATGTATATTAAAAAAATAATGGGCATTGAAAAATGCCCCAACATATATGAAAATAAGAGGATAGACATAAAAAGATGCCCCAACTTATAAGATATAGGTGGATTGGAACTAATCTCAAGATCAATAGGCCTATGAGTGTTGTCAAAATATGTGTAAATTGGTGTTACAATAGGGAATGTTGAATCTATGAAAATGTAGGGATCTTTGGAAGGTGGTAGTAAATTATAATGTATGGTATTACCCAGGTAAAAACTATCTCAAGAAATAGGAGTAAAAGGAATTATATCAACCAAGCTGATATAATTTGATAAAATAAGATTTAAATAAATTTTATCAACTAGTTTGATATAGTTTGATGATGTAATAAGACTAAAATTGACTTTATCAACTAGGTTGATACATCCTGATGAAATAAGTTGAAATTGATTATGTTTGTTAGGTCAATACAATCTGATGAAATATGACTAAAATAAATTGTATCATCCAAGTCAAGACAATTGAATGAAACAAAAAAACTATATTAACACATTTTGTGTCACGGTTAATGTAGATATCTATAGGTGAAATAATTATATCATCACATTATGTGTCATGTCCAATGCAATTGATTAAAGGTGGAAGAACTATATCATCACATTATGTGTCATGGTTGATGTATTTGGCTGAAGGTGGTTGGGACCAAATATTATTTATTTGGTTGATATCATTGTGACTTTGGTGGTGATTTAGGAGGATAAGAAGTATGATAGTTTTATCTCAAGGATCATAATCACCTATAATTCATAATGCAATAGATATTTGAGCTAGGTGTTCTTCATATTATGATGAATTGATAACAAATGGTTGAATATGAGTAGAGGTTTGATGACTCATCCTCCTAGGACATACCAAGGGTAGGTTATAGGGTGTATAGACATCAAGGAACCATGCTCACCAATGCTATATTTATTGGTAAATATGAGAAAATCATAAGATGGATTTTCATCCATGTCATAATCATCATCAATGAGTATATTTGTTATCATGCCAAGGTCTTCACCTTCAATAGAATCATCATCATAGATAAGGAAAATGTGATATTTATTTTTAACCATGTTAAAAGTAGTGGAGGTGGGACAACTAGGATATTCACAACTATAAGTGTAAGGATAATTATGATCATAAGGAAGAACATTGGGGTCTTCACCTTAGTAATAAGGATCAGTAGGGTCATAAAGGGGAAGATCATCATGTGGATCTTTGCCACTACTAGAAGTGTTAAAATTGATGTCATTAGGGTCCTCATCGGGATCTACATGAGTGAGAAGATAAATTTGAGTGTAAATATTTTCATAATTATATTTAAGAAGGTGTGTACCATACACATAATCTATGGTTCCACTATAAGTAACCTCATAAGTGGGAAAATTATCATTGAGATCCTCAACCCTGATAAAATGCATAGAATAATAATTCACCATGAAGAGTTGCATTCAATGGTGGTCATGAAAATTTGATATGAAAAGGATTGGCTACATGAAACTAATGATATTGGGTTGGTTGATATTCTTGGTTACTAAGTTTATATAATAGACTGTATCTATCAGACGAATATAGCTAGCTATAAAAATAGACTCTATTGAGTTAGATAATATAGTTTGTTAATAGGGTGGTGCTAGTGGAAACTGGGAAAAGAGAACTATATCAACCAAGTTGATGCATTTGGAAAGGCACAAAATGGTATGGAGATAGAAACAAAATTGTATTAGGTTGGTTGATACAGTTGGTTAAAGATTTAAAATATTTTTTGCCAAGAATATAGAAATAAAAAAATTAATATGATCCTACCAAAAGTAGATTAATATTCACATTAGATTCACCATAATGTATACATAGAATAGGATTAGCCTACAACTATCCTATTTGCATAGATTTAGACTCGGGAAAGGTTAATCAAATGGATCATGTGATACTTAATTTTTGAGTAATGACTAATGGATCCACAGATCTAGAAGAGGGTTGTCTATGTTGAAATTTTCAAGAGGAAATGTTTTTAAATCCTAAGCCTATGCCACAAAGAAATAAATATAACTAGACCTCTATGAAATTAAATGATTGAAAATAAGTAATGTAAGTATTTATGCAAGTAAAATAAATTAAACTAAAGGGGGAAATGTTAGAATGATCAAAAAAGGTAAGTTGAGCTGGTTGAAAAATAGGGGTATATGCAACCTAAAATGGAATATGGTAAGTCTAATAAATCTTATAACTACACTAGCCTCATTGCCATAGAGACAACTTAGACAAGGATACACATACATCCATTTAGAATGATCAATAAGGGTAAGGTGCAATGGTTGACAAATGGGGGTATATGCAACCTAAAATGGAATATGGAAAGTATAATAAATCCTATAACTACTAGATTCATCAACGTAGATATAACTTAGAAAAGGATACACACACATCCATTCACTAAGTAACAAACAACATCTAATATAATAAGTAAATAAAGGAAAGAATTTAAGGATAGAAATACTTACCTTGGAGTGGACCCATCGAACATCTATATCCCCATTGGCTCAAATGGATATTTGAAATAGATGTTGTGAAGACTTCAAAATATGGACAAAAGTCTCTAAACCAACAATGTTCCTCTTAGTGAATCTCCAATACTTCCATAATACAAAATTCTAGACCTAACTCCTACAAATTTGACCTAGAGAAAAAGTGCGAGCAAAATACAAGTGAATAGAGTATATATGATGTGTTTGGAATATAATACAATCCAACATATATATATATATATATATATATATATATATATATATATATATATATATATATATATATATATATATAAAATACCCAAAATCAACCCCCAAAAATAAGCTAACGGTATTAGCTAGACCAATATAATTTAATGGAATGTCAACTAATGCAAAACAGGTCAATACTATAGGACTACAATAGAGAGATGATATCAGTCTGACCGATACCATAGGATAATATGGAATAGTTGTTAAATTAGGAAGTATAAGTTAACATTTAGATATGGACATTTAGTATGTTTTACAGTGGTTTCAGAACTCTAAGAATTATAATGCAAATTGTAGGCTTTGAAAAGTTCCACAAGATTTTGGACTTAGCCATATTATAGGGTTTTAAGATTTTATGGAGACCTCATAGGAGTTAAATGAATATACGGTTTGAGGAATTTGGATTGATAGAAGAAATGATATGATCATAGCATAGGTATAAATAGGTCTCATAAATCACCACAATATTTTCCACCCCTTTCTCGGTGGACCCTTTAAGGCATGAACTCAAAGATATCAATGCTCGAGAAGTTGTTGAAAGAGAAATCATCATTAAGTGATACATATGTCAAATATAATGTGTATACATACACAACTAATGCATGATATGAAAAATAAAATGAATACACTCATGGATCATGAAATATAACATACATCAATGATAACATTATGTGATAATCATCAACATCAAGGATGCACAAAGAAAGTAATGTTAGTCTACATAATTAATCAATGTCATTGCATAATATAACAAAGCACATTATCCAGAGGTAATAACACCCTTAAAAAAATGTAAAACAAAGTCATATGTATAATATACTATGATAAATGGATCTATATATAAATATAAAATATGATAAATGTGAAAATATGCCCTCAATATAGGAATTCCCTCAATGTAGAAAGGTAACCCCTGGATGTAATGAATGTCAAGAATTTATATGTTTATGTATCATATGTAACTTGTGTGTCCTGCATCCCACTCATGTGCAACTTGAAAATTATGTGTGTTAAAAATGGATATATAATTCTCCATGTACATGTTAAATAACATAAAAAATTATGTATATTATCAAATCATGGCATGTATAGGTCCTAGTGCAATCACAAAGTGTATTACCATATTCATCCTCTAATCTAGACTCATCATTCCAATCATCTTCTATGTTTCTAATAGTATATGTATAACTAACTGCACCATTTTTTATAATTGGTTTATTTAATTTAATTTTTTATTTAATAAATTTATCATTATTAGTATCCCATACCCTAATTATGGTCAATGTGGAGAAGAATTAGATATCATTGCTCGAGCACTAGTTGAAGAAATGATTTCTAATTGTTCTTCTTATTTGGTGATGTTCCATATTCTAAAATGGAAAGAGTCTTTCCTTTGAGATCAAATGTAATATGATCATTATTTATATCAATTGTTTCATCTATTAATCTTACTTATCATCTTCCTAGTATTGCATTGTATTGAGTCAAAATAGTGTCAATATTGAATATAGTGGAACACAGTTTGAGACCAAAAACTATGCTCCACTCAATAAAACCTATGAATTATTTGGATAAAGTAGTCTAATTCAGGTGTTCAATATCATTTCCAAGAGACTTTATACGTGTCATGTTACATCATTAATTTCATAAAATTTATTATCCATGACATTGGTGCAATGTTTGCCATCTATGTGAGAGCTAACAATCAAAGGTTTTAGGAAATATGAAAGCTTTTTGGTTTCCACCTTGGAAACCACATATTTAACATTAGAATTTTTAGGCACATATTGCTTATGAATCTAATTCTTAAGTGCTTATTTCTTAGTCAAATATTTTTTATGTATCTTTTATTTTTGTAATTCTACCTTGGGAGATAGAACCACAATTTTAGTGGGATTCTCAACATTGGAAAGTGTGCTTGAATCTGGTGGAGTTTTAATAGATGTATCCAATTTAAGGTCACCATTATCAATAATATCTTGTATTATATGTTTTATATCTAAAAAATCCATGTAATTTACATAAAATCTATGATAATCACAATAATATTTAGATCTTTTCACAATATATGTAGGAGATAATATAATCAATTTGATTCAAAGCATGTTCCTAAAATTTTTACTTCAAGATGTTTTAAGCTTATGTCAACATCATGAATAATTAGTCATGGATTATTTTTTATTCTTGATATATAATGAAGATGAAATGTTTTGAGACAAAAAAGCCAGATATGCAATTTATAGTAGCATGATTTAGATTTTGGGCTTGTACAAACTTATCTTTAAATGATTGGAGATGTAGAGATAAGGTATGGACTTGTTTTTATAACTTATTTTTGGGATACATAAGATTAAGAGTTTGATGTGTAGGAATTTGTATACTCTGAATAAGTTTATTCAAAGTTTGAGTCTTATCATGGATGGATACACTAGGCACATTACTTCTCATGGGTTGGGAAGATGTAACTTTATAATCACAAACATAAGACACTTTAGATTCAATATTTATGAAAAAAATATACATGAATATGCACTCTACCTCTTTGTGTTATGATAGCATAGACCTATGCATCCAATATAAGCCTTATAAAAATAATTATGGAAGAATGGTAGCTATCACTACCTCAAGATCTAGGGGGAGGAGTCATGAAAGGAGTTCCACATGAATAAATTCATATTCAACAGTCATAAAATATGTGTTACCAATGAGAGCCAAGAATTTATCATTATTAATAACATCCTTATGTTTATTGAAAATAAATTTAACCCATTTAATTACTTTAATTGTAAACATATAATACCTTTTAGGAAAGAAACATGCAGTCAATACAATCATAGTTTGAATTTAAAAAAAAAACTATCAACATCCATTATACACATGTTATGATTTTTCTTAGATGAAAAATGAGAAATCAAAAAATAGATCTTAAATGCTAATGTAAGACAAATATAAAACCCTTAGTGAGAGATATAGGGTTAATCGTGCTCAAGACAAAGTTTGAGTTCACAAGAATGTTTTCCTTATTTTGTGATTATTGTGATCTAAATGAGATAAAAATATTTAAATACATATTATGTAAAATAGGACATTCACCATACAAATCTAAATGTAAAAACAATCGAAATTGTTAATTTATTTTCTAATTTATATTTCTCACAACTTGCATCACTGTCTTATAAAATGTAATATGCTAGTTGTTGTCATTCAATTTTACACCCTTGGAGAGGTAGTTTAAGCCTAATCCAAATTTATTGTAACATGGGATTACCCATAGGCCTGTGGGTTGCCTATAGTAGGGGTAAACCTCTAGATTGAAGGGCTAGCTCCCTAGATTTATTTTGATTGTTCATCACCTATACTAATAACTCATTTGGATGAAAAGGGAGAGAGAAAACATGAATGAAACCTATCCTAGTGAGGAAATGTACCAATTATAACCTACCACTACCAACAAATTATAATTAAACTTCAAATAGAAGCCTAACTTGCACATGACACTACTACAAATTTGCCTCTTGCATTAGTATTTCTCATGGAGGTTTGTGAGGTAATCTTGAGCTAGGAGGACTAAAAAAAAAGGTCATGACATGACACTAGTGAAGAGACAACTCACTGAACTCATGAAAACTTCATTAGAACACTTCAAGAGACTTGAAAAATATTTTCAAAATTGAATATAAATGGAAACAAGGACATGTCAAGGAAGTGAAACTATCACTTAGCAAGATCAACTAGTCTAACATACACATTAAAATAGTATATGGAGAAGGTAAACCAAATTTTTATTTATTTCTCAAAGTCTAAAAATGAGCAGGGATTCATCATACTCAGGTGGAGGATCATTAATTGGTTGAATATATAGCACAAGTGAAAGAGAAGATAAGGGCGTAGGAAAGAGAGAGTATACAAGTGTATAATGAGTAAAAAACAAGAGATGACTTAAGGAAATACCTAAATAGTTATAGGATGCCATATTTATCTCCTATGAATATGCTCTAACCCTACATGTGGTGTAGGAGTTGAAATGCTTGCTTGACACCTTGACTAGCTTCTTAAAATTGTCCTTTATTTTGGTATGTTGAAGGATAAGTGGCCTTATTTATAGTTATATTAGGTTATATTAAATATTTTTTATTATCTTGACACCTCTAAACTAAACCCATCAGGTTCTCTTTGACACATCACTTCCATTTCTTGATAGGTGTCTAGAGGACTCTTCATCTCTTAGGCCAACTTTGCATACAAGTGTCAAAACTTGGATTCTTCTTCTTCTGCCCATCCAAAATTCATGTATGAAATATTAAACTCATATTATACTTAAAAATATATATTTTGACGTCTCAACCTACCCCCAATAATTCATTCTCTACCAAAAGCCTCAAATAGGCCTCATTCCTTGTAACCTTAAAATGATACAAATCTCCTTGTGTAGAGATTTTTATAGATGGTACTGAGAATATGAGGGCATATTATAGGACCCATTATGGCCTTACATCTCCATGTTGAATTTTAGGATCAAAAAGTGAGTGGATATATCTCTTGTTGCCTTTTCTCTCTCCTAACTAGGCTTCAATTAGGCCTCCCTATCAAGAGACTAAAAAATGACTCTACAAGATTCCAAAATGTGCCAAACCAAAAATAAGAATTTTATTCACTTATATTACCTCTTCCCCATTCTCCATGCTAATTTTGAAGCTTTCACAACTTGTATAGACCTATCAAATAGTAAAAAATGTCTTTTAGGGCCTAATTCATATAGTCTTTTACCATCAAGTACAACCCAATGATATGAGATGATTCTCAAGGGAGTTTTTAAGATGATATAGGTCATTTATAAGTTTTTATAATCCATATAAAGGCATAGAATCTCATTTATCTCTCATCAAGCCCTTATAACTCTCCTAGGCAGCCTAAAAGTGCTTTGAGGTCTTGAGGATGGTTCATAAAACTAGAGCCATGAATAAACCAACCAATTCCAGAAAATGGAAGTTCACCAGGGTGTCTAACTTCCCCTAGGAGCACAAGTTTCCATGAAAATTATCTAAACCATACCAAGCAATGAAAGATAGCCTCTTGGGTTGGTAGTAAGCATTCTATGAGGGCTGAGAGCAAATTGAGTTCTATGAGAGCTTTCTTGAATTGTTTTTAATATAAAATGACCTCAAAAGGTCTGATACAGCTCCCTTCACCTCTACCAATGTCCATATTTACTATTTATTCCACAATGTATCTAACCAACCTATTTGCTTAGGCTTAGGGTTTGTGAGCCAAGTTGCCTAACTTACCCTAACTGCTTGTACTCACTCTTTCCCATTGTTAGGAGGTATGTAGCTTCATGAAATACCTATGCATATCCTTCACCATCCTCTCAAGGTCTGAAAGTTCTGTAGACACTATAAAAATTCACATAATGGTTCTAGATGATGAGGTAACCCTCAGAACCCCCTAGAGACTTTTTTGCAACCTTTCGACCCTAAACTTTAGTCAAGTTAGCTGACTAGATAAATTAACTAACCCACCCTTGACCAAATTTAACCTTTAACCTTGACCACTAGGCTTGACCACCGATAGTCAGGTTTCAACTACCTAAACAATTAACTCCCACTTCAACTCCAACTTGCTTTTTTATATTTAACTTATCTGATTTGTGTGTGAATAAATACATGATAGAGCTAAATTTATGCACCATGTTGAACCTCTTATTGAAATAATTTTTTCAACTCTCCTTTTCTTCTATAAAGAAGAGAGGTGAAAGGGATTGAATCTAGAATCATAATGACCATCAACAATCATCAGAGCTTCTTATATCATAACTTCTTTTTGTAGGTCTTCTTCTAACGAACTAGAAATGAGTTTGATAGAGATCTGAAGTGCCACTACTCATTAGTTCACAACCAAGTATCATTACTCTATCAAAATTGTTCTAGACTCCATCAACGGGTTTTTTAGCCAACCTTCCCAACATTCTTTAGATTAGAAAGCTAAGTATCTATTTTCAGTAATTAGTTACTTTGTTTCTATTTTGCAACCAACCCAACCAAACCCACCTTCCAAAAACCATTCTATAACCTTATCATCCCAACTTATTAAACCAAACCAAACCCACAGTAATCACCAATGGCCACCCTGACCATCGATGGTCTGTCTATAACTACTAATGGTTACCCAACCATCGATGATAACCCTAATAGCTAATGGTCACCCTAACTATTGATGATTACTATGTGACAAATAAACAAGCTATTTTCACCCATTAGACCTCAACCAAATCCCAATTTTGGACCTTCTACCTAGTCATAAAACCTCACCCTATTTTTTAGACCACACTTGATTCATTTAACATTAATATCAATTTATTTATTGTTATAATTAGTCAAATTCACCTATTCATTTATCAAGCACTTCTCATATTTTATTTTAGTATCTTCTATCATTTATGAAAGAAATTTATCTTTCATTTTCAGAACTTGATTGTTTAAAAGTGTGGATTGATAGCCTCCAAGGAAGCTTATGCTTCTTGGATCTATTTTTCCAGGTAATCCACCCTATTATCTAACTAATCAACCATTTCTTTAGTGCTTTCTTATATGTAGGTCATTTGTACCAAGCCAAAGAGGAGTATTTACAACTGCCTGGATCAATGCACGTAAACTAAATTCAGGTTATACTAACCTCACCCTTCTTTTAAATTTTATAAAATTATTCTAAGAAATAAATTAAAATTTACGTGAAACATTTTGGCACGCCTAGTGGGACCCTTGAGTCTTTTCTTGGGTTCATAATTGCATCTAGGTGTTTCTTCTTCTTGTTTTCTACTCATACAATGAAATCAAAATCTTATTTTGGCCTTAAATTTGACTACATCCATTATTTGCTTGTTTATTTTAGCTCACATAGATTAATTAATCAAATGAATTAATTATATCTTCACTCTTATCAGGCACACAAGACCAAACCACTTACACTTAATCAAGCATAAAAACATTGGCATAAGGCCCAATTGGGATTTCACCACCTAACGGTCACCTTTCCCAAATATTCTACTTAGATTTCATTACCAAGGGGAGAACCAACTCAATTCTTTGGCTGAATTTAATCTCAAGAAATTGGTATTTATTGGCTAATCACTCGATACCCTTATCAGTGTGGTGTATGAAGTGAGGGGCTATGCCCCAATATCAAGCCACGTATTGATTTCTAATACATATCCTTTTGAGAACCTAAACATAACCTAAAACTAGCCATATAATTCTTTTCTAGTACCCGCTATACAAGCCAAGTTGAGTCACACAATTCTTAAAGCTTAAGACATAAGCCACAATAGAGACAAAAAATAACTTTAAGATTTAATGTGCTTTAGTGTGTGTTTTATTCCTTTGACCTTTTCTTCTCTTATCTTTTTTTGAGTTGTGAGATTGCTTGTGTCTTCTTCTTTCCCTTATCTGCATGGTTTTAACTAGGCAACAACTAAGGAACCAAACAAATCAGGACCCACCTCCTAATCACCTATCTTCCTCTTCTCCTTCATCATCTCAAATGCAGAGAGTTTTCCCCATCCTTTTGGAAGCCCTACCATCCCTCAAATGATTTCCAAAGGTGACCTAGATTTTTCCACCTTTCTAATTATAAACTCCATAGCCCTCTAGCATTACCTTAACACCATATCTCACCATACCCCTACTTCAATTCTGCCTATTGAAACACCTTATGGCATGCCATCCCACCTTATGGGTGACACTTCTATTGCCACCATTTCCACCCAACCTTTAGTCACTAAGGCATCCTCCTCTACTAGTAAACCCACTGATACCACCATCCAAAACCAACCCACTCAAACAAGCAACACCCAAGCACCTTCTTCCCCAACTAATAACCCTCCTAGTACATGATCAACCTAACCTTTAGGCTCCAACACTTCCCTTACCATAGGAGTACCCTTTACTGGTGTTACCACCATTCCTTTCATTTCCAACCTACCTTCCTCCACTCCATTCTAGAGCTTGGTGGTTCACATACCTTCTATTCTTCCACCCATTAGTACTAAAGTTACCACCTACCCTCTATCTACTAACCCAACCATACCTCTTAGCCAACTTGTGTTAATCTCTCAATAGGTACCCATTGCATAAAACCCAAGCTACATCCCTAACCCACAAAGATATGTACCTCTACCTTCCACCCAACCACCTATCTCCATGTATTCATATGTGGCATCATCCCAACCACCCATGTCCACATACCAATATGTGGTAGCCTCTCAACCCCCCACCAACTATACATATGTTGCACCTACCCAAACCTAACTTAATCTACAATATAATTACAAGAATGCACAACCACAAACAAAAATTTATAAAATGTTAATGGATAAATGACTACTTTGGAGTCATGCATTTTTGGAGCTCATAATATTTTGTCATATGACCAAATCTGTAATGAATCGATTCACCCATTTGACCCTATCTTTCTCAGTGGAAACTTCCAAAATTTTCTAAATTTAAAAGTAAGGAAGACCTTCAATAACACTTGAGAGCATTTAGGCATTCATTTTATTTGATTGCCCATGATGATACCTTCCTTCTTTGTACCTTTATTATGTTTCTATCAGGTCTAACACTAGATTGGTATAGTGTTATTACAAGGCACTCCCTATTTTAGTTTTCCCAACTAGCTCAGACTTTTTAAAACTACTTTTCCATTAACATCTCTAAGAAAGTTTCCATCATCGATCTCTACTCCATTCAAAAATTTGATGATGAATCCATAGCCAACTTCGTAGCCCATTGGAGAAGCTTGATAAATCTACTCTCTTTCTCTTTGCCCCAACCTAAAATAATTAAACTCTTTGCTTGGGCTTGTTCCAAATACATTTCTTATACCTTACGAGTTTAGAGCTTTAAGACCTTTGATGAGGCTTTTACCATGGCATGAAAACTAGAAAATAAAGCCATCAATGAGGGAAAACTAAAGTTAAGGAACAATAACTCTACCTTAAAATAAAATGAGGCTTCCTCCTCTAAACCCAACAATCAAACAACACTAACTCCAAAAATAAGGGAACCACAAATGTGGTAGTCCTTAATAATTCCCCTCCACCCATTATTAACCAACCCAACGCTTCTAGTCCCTCTAATCAAAACATTATAAACCCAAATTGTAACAACCAAAAGAAATTTACTTTGCTAGGGGAGTCATATGCTTTGGTCTTAAAGAAGTTGTTGAAAGTGAATATCATACAACTACTGCCAATCAAACCCCAACAATAGTTTGATTCCTCTTGTCATGTCCCTAGTTAGTATAAGGAGAAAAAATTGTGTGCCTTTCATCGTGTCATTGGGCATGACATTAGTAGGTGTAATACCTTCAATAACATCATCCAAAACCTCATCGATAAAGGGGAACTTGTGTTGGATAACCCCAATGCACCCTCAAATCAAGCACTTGACATCTTCAGACATACATTTCCCAACCATGCCCCTTCTATGAACAATCAAAACAATAGAGTGAAATACTCTCACAACCACAAAGTCCATACCATTAATGTAATCCTTAGTTAACTCATTGTTGAGGAATCTATTAATGAAACCACCTTTCCTGCCCCTCCACTTATTGAGGTAGTAGAGTCACTCTTCTTTCCTTTATAAAATGAGACTAAAGAAACAACCCCTCCATCTTCTCCACCCATTGAGGTATTTGGGCCATCAACCTAAACTTTGAAAGAAATACCAAAAAGGGAAACTATTACCACCATGTCCTTTTTTGTCATACAACAATCCACTCTTCCTTTAAAAAGCACCCCTAAGGAAGATATCACTCCACCTACCTCTCCCATAGGAGACTCACCTTCCCAAACCTTGGAGATTCTAATTAAGGAAAAGGGTAAGGTAACCACTTCTCTCTCTCCACCTAGAGGTTTGAACTTCAAGCTCAGTATCAATGGAATCAAACACATCTATAAGCCCTTCTCTAGATTGGATCAAAACTTGGACTACTTATCCCAACCTAACATAGATTGTGCCATATTCTGGCACCATCTTGAGCTTCTTTACCAAACCAAGAAAAAATCTCCAACCACACCACTATCATCCCAACCTTTACCACCATGTCCTTTTTTGTCATACAACAATCCACTCTTCCTTTAAAAAGCACCCCTAAGGAAGATATCACTCCACCTACCTCTCCCATAGGAGACTCACCTTCCCAAACCTTGGAGATTCTAATTAAGGAAAAGGGTAAGGTAACCACTTCTCTCTCTCCACCTAGAGGTTTGAACTTCAAGCTCAGTATCAAAGGAATCAAACACATCTATAAGCCCTTCTCTAGATTGGATCAAAACTTGGACTACTTATCCCAACCTAACATAGATTGTGCCATATTCTGGCACCATCTTGAGCTTCTTTACCAAACCAAGAAAAAATCTCCAACCACACCACTATCATCCCAACCTTTTGTTTCCACTATTAAACCCACTTTTCCCCCAATTGAGCCAATGGAAACCACCACTGACCAAACCATACCTAAACTATCTAAATTGACTCCACCTAAAATAACCAATCCACCTTCAACCATTTTAACCTAGCCTACCAAAGACCTTGGCATATTCCCTATTCAGGACCTTACTCACCCCTTATTGAATTTGGAATTAACTTCATCAAACCTATCAAATAAACCCCAAACCAAGCCAACAAAGAAGGTGAAAACACCCAAGATTCCACAAACCAAAACTCTACCTCCCCCTTCCACTTTACCTTCTATTTTAGGACCTCACCCTTCTACCTTAGTGAGGAAACCGACCTTCCCTGATAAAACCCAAATCCAACCACTACTTTTGGTTACACCATCACACCTACTTTCATCTTCACCCAGTTTCACCATACCTTCTATAACTAAACTACCTCTTTCTTAGGCATCTACCCCATTATATTTCCCCCCCAATCAATCCATACCAAAATCATCCATCAAGAATGATCCTTCACCCAAATCTTTGACCATCAAACCCACTCATAAAAGGGCTTCCACCTCAACTCCCAAAACCAAAACCCCTATACCTTTACCACCATTATTTGAGTCTCACTCAAACATCTTACAGAGGTTATTGTAAGCATCTTTCCTAACCTTCCCACATATAAGACCATTTAACCCACATAATCCTAAACTATCTTGGCATAATGACAAATTAATATGCTCATATCATAGAACATCTAGGTATGATACTAAGAATTGTAAGGTTATCCAAGTAGTAGCCCATCAATTGTATCATGAGGATGACTTATTATCATGTGAGCCTCTTATGATCCCAACACTAATCCAAAAGCTAGGAACCATTGACCAACACTTACCTACTCCCCCACTCTCATCTCAGAGTGAAGTAGAATCGAAGCATACCTCTAGTCTAACTCCTCCCCAAATCCATACAATCCATGTGGTCACATGATGACATGCTCAAATAAAAGATAAGGGAAAGGTAAAGGTGTCTATTCCATGGACATATCCCTCTTACACCACCCAATCACCCAACCAACAATAGACACCTTTAACTTCAACCAAATCCAAGGTGTCCATCTTGGGGCCCTCTCAATCCAACCCATCTAAATAAATCCAATGAGTAGTTCTGAAATAGCTTTACCAAACACTAGTGAAGATGAGTTTATATGAATTGATCAATACCTCACTCCATCACCACCAAGTAATGATAGAGGCTTTGCAATCCATAGAGGTCCAACCATAAGACCCATAACCTCTAACAACCTTTGTCAAAGCTCTTCAAATTTACAACCTTATTACCTTCAAGGATTAAAAATACCCTCCATCCCCCTAGATGACCTCGATCCTCCCCTCTTCATTACTAGGTACATTAACCAAACCTACATCAAGAGGGATGATTGATGGGGGAGATAGTATCAACATTATCTCCTCTCATGCATATAACTAACTCAAATAACCTGAGAACATTATGTCAGAAAACTTAGTGGTAGTCTAATCATTTAACGATACAATGGCCATGACTCTAGGAACTGCTATCCTTCACATTTGCCTAGGACTTTGTATACTTCTTGAGCTCTTCTACATAGTATAAGGTGATTTCTAGTAAAACATTTTGCTGGGATGCCCATGGATCTATTTTATCGGCTATGTGCCATCTACCCTACATTGATTCATCAAGTTTGAACACGAAGGTCAAGTTGTTGCCATACAAGCTGACTCAAGTCCCTTTACATCATACAACATGACATAACAACCCAATGATGTTCTCCTTACCCCATCCAATAAATCTTTACTGGTAAAATATGAAATGCCATCTTCTTCTACCACTAAAGCATCCACCATTTCATTCATCCTTTCCACCCAAATCCTCATAATAAACCCCTTGGAATCAACATTCTAACATCTCTCACTTGGGGAATATTGCCTTCTGACCCTTGATACTTTCCCTACTCCTAAAGAGTATAGGAAACTTGATCATAAACCCTATTGTGACCCCAATATTAGAACCATTATTGCTTTTAGGCCCTCAACTTGTCAAACCAATTTCATCTACGGGGGACTTGATAAACCCCTTGACACTTTTGCCACCTCAACTATTCACCTCTAGTTTTTGCTATCTCGATAAACCAAAGTTTTCCCAGACATACCTTTATAGGTGTGATTGGTAGGGATTTGGTCTATATCGATATGAACACGAGATGCATAAGTTTCTTCCAATAACAACCCAAAAACCTCACAAAAAATATGGCCTTGATTTCATGCCACCTAAACAATAAACCACATGCCTCCCATTACCATCATTGACAAAGACATCCCATCATCACCATCCACTCCACCATCGACAATTAAGGATTCCAACATCATCCCCCCTAAATTTTTTTCATCAACATGATTAGCCTTAGAACCTTGACTTATCAAAAGGACAAGGCAACCGTAACCATTCCTCTAACCCATCTTGAGATGGTAGGAGATGATTACCTTATCATTAATACTATTTAGTGTCAGGATGATGATTCTATTTTCACCTATCTTGGTACAAAAGATTAGTCTATCCATAAATCTCTTCCTCTTTAGATTTCAACCATTTTAAATGATTCCACCATGGATATCAACTTGGGCACTCTAGATAACATGTGCATTGTAAAAATTGGTAAATCACTAAATTTTGAGGAGCTTTGAGACTTCCCTTCCTTCCTGCAAGACCATAGCATAACATTTTCTTATTATTATAGTGACATGATAGGAATTGAGCCCTTCATTACTACCCAAAAAATAGTCACCAACCATAATACTAAGCCCATTTGATAAAAACTTTGATGAATTCACCCTCAAGTAGCCCTTCTTATCAAAGAAGAGCTTTAATGTCTCCTGTCCATCAATTTCATTCAACCCATTAACTATCCCCAATGGGTCTTGAATGTCATACCTATCACCAAATACATATGGGGACTTTGCATTTGTTTGGACTTTCATGACCTTAACCTTGCTTGCCCAAAGGATGAATTTCCTTTACCAAGCATTGACCAACTTGTTAATCTCACAACCATCCATGAGATGTTATATCTTATGGATGGATTCTCATGTTATAATTAGATCTTAATTGACCCCGAATATTAACATAAAACCACCTTTATCACCCCATGGGGAACTTTCTACTATAGGGTCATGACTTTTGGACTAAATAATGTTGGAGCAACTTATCAACGTGTCATGACCTACATCTTTCATGACCTTATTCACAAAATCATAGAAGACTATGTTGATGCCCTTCTTGAGAAATCCAAATGTTGTAAAGATCATTTGGTCATTCTTAAGATTATCTTTGAGTGACTCATCCATTACCATGTCTGTCTTAATCCCAAAAAGTGTATCTTTAGGGTATTATTAGGAAATATCTTTAGTTTTATCATCTCCCTATGGGGAATCGAAGTCAACCCTACCAAAATAAAATAAATACTTGATATGCTTCCTCCTACCCACCTCAAGTAGCTCCATAGATTGCAGGGGAATCTCCAATCCATTTGTCGCTTTATCTCTCAACTCTCAGATTAATGCCAACCCTTCCATCACCTTTTGAAGAAGGATGTATCTTTTAAGTAGAACAAAAACTATTAGAAGGCCTTTGATTCACTTAAAAAGTACCTTCTATCTTCACCCATCCTCATTCCTCCCAAGGAAGATCAACCTTTTTACCTTTATATTTCTGTCATCAACCAATCCTTAGGGGCAATGTTAGTTCATCAAGATGAGTAGCATAAAGAGTAAGCCATATACTACATTAGTCTTATGCTTGTAGAGTATGAGACTCGATATACCCACACTGAGAAACTTGGCCTCACTTTATCTTTGTGGCCACTAAACTCTGTCATTACCTTCTCAACCATAAGACCTACATCATAACCAATACTGACCCATTCAAGTATATGCACTCTAAGCCATACCAAAACCAATGTATGGCCAAGTGGCTCATGCTTTTAGCTGAGTTTTACCTTGAATTTATTTAGCATAAATCCATTAAAGGGAAATTCATTTCTAACCAATTTATTGAAGCACCATTAGTAGATAACTAACCTCCTCCTTTTGAGTTTTTAGATGAGTCCATCACAACCCTCTCTTAGGCAGACTTTACCTATCAAGTGACCATGTTCTTTGATGGATCAAAGTGTCAACATGGTGGAGGATCTAGAATCATCCTTATCCCCATTCATGGTGAACCTATTCCTTTATCTTTCAAGCTATATTTAAAATGTACCCATAATATAGAGTAAAAAGCCCTCATAATAAGCCTCCAAATTGCGTTATCCTTGGGAGTCAAAATGATCAAATTTTTTGATGACTCTCAACTTATGGTCAATCAAATCAATGGCTCTTACCAATGTAAGAATGAAGTCTTACAATAGTACAAATAACTAGTTGATGTAGTCTTGGCATCCTTTGAACACTACCATATCCAAACCACTCCACGATCTACAAACAAGTTTGTTGATATGATGGCTTCCCTTGCTTCCTAAATACCATTTGCACCCTCTGACTCTAAACCATCTATCATTATCCATCAACTTACCCAACCCTCTTATGTCAAACCAAACTCTCCCACCATCTTCAATATGAAGGAAACCCAACCTGACCTTTGGTATATGTAGACCTTCAACTATCTCAACCTTGCCATCATTCCTTTCGATCTTTTTGGGATTGTTGAAAGAGAATTTATTTAGGGTACCTCATGTTATACTATAATGGGTGTAATTATTTATAAACATGGCTTTAATGGTCTCCTCTTTCATTGCCTATGTAGTCATGAAGCCTCTCATACTATCAAATAAATGCATGATGGGATCTGTGGGGGACACTTTAGTGGCCTAGCCATCGCTAAATGCATCCTTTGCCTTGGTTATTATTGGTCCACCCTTAACTAATATTGCTAAGATTATGTTAAAAATTGTGTCAAATGTCAATAAGATGCTAATATACATCACGCCCCTAGCCATAGTCTTCAAGTATCCAAATATTTTGGGCCCTTCTCATAATGGGGTTTGGATCTCATTAGATAAATTAACCTCCATTTTTCACAGTGACATTATTCTATCATTACTACCATAGAATATTTCATGAAATGGGTAGAGGTTATTCCTCTCATCTTAACCAAAGCTGAAAAGATTATAGACTTTATCAACCATCACATCATTTGTTGCTTTAGTGTTCCTCATAAACTTATCACCGATAATGGCAAATCCTTAAAAAATAAATAAGTACAAGGTCTTTGTGATGCATTTGGTATCAAGCTAAGTTTCTTATCACCCTATCATCCACAAGAAAATAGATAGGTGGAATCCTCTAATAAAACTCTTAATAACATGCTAACTAAAATGGTTAATACATCTAGTCGAGATTGGCATTTACACATCCCATTTGCCTTATGGGCCTCTCATACTAGCATTTAGACCCCTACAAGTGCTACGCTTTTATCTCTAGTTTTTGGAGCAAAGGTTGTCTTTCCTCTGGAAGTCCAAATTTCCTCTCTTTGCATATTCTTGCAAGATCTTATCTTTGAGAGTGATTATCATCAAGGACATTTATCCCAACTTGAGTTACTTGATGAGCATCATTTAGCTATGCTTACTCACCTTCATGTCTATCAAGAATGAATCAAACATGCTTATAATAAACACCTTAAAGTATGAGAATTCAATATTGGAGACCTCATCCTAAAGGAAAATCAACATGTCACCAATATGGAGAAAATAAAGTGGGGCAAGTTTGATTTCAATTAGCTTGGACCTTATATCATAATAAATAAATATGGATCAGGAGCTTACCAGTTATCCTCTCTTAAAGAGAAACTAGAACCTGAGCACCTTAATGCTTCGCATTTACATCCTTTCTTTTGTTAAAATGGGATCTAACTCACATTTTTGTATAACTTAAGGTAATCCCTTGTTTTCAAACCACATTCATCTCCTTATTTTAGGGACAACTGACTAAAACTAAATCATGTGATTATCTATCACAATCATAGCCTAATCTTGAATAATGGGTACCATGGCTCTACCCATGGCATAATTCTCATGGTACTTTCTACCCTTTTTATAGATGGATTCCCATGGTCATTGTCACTTAAACCTCTTTTACACCTCATCAACCTTCTTGTGCTTTAGTTTTGCCTTCATAAAAGGTGAACCTTTCAGCCTATATAAACAAGTCCATGACATCAATAGAAAAATCAAAAGAACTCATATGGGTCACTCTCTAACATTCGTAGACTGTTCCCTTGAAGGAAAACTACCAAAAACATATCAACATTGCTTAATATAAGGTAGTCTGCTCCCATGAAGGATAATTATCAATAGCCTTAAACAAAAGCATAAAAATTTAGACCACTCTTATGAAGGATGGTTGAGTACAATATTTATCAAAATCATATCAATTTCTTAGAAGCTTCTTACATCGATTAACTTCCTCAAACTCTCCAAATATTAACAAAAGATCAAAAGACCCATTATCAAAATTTGAAAATACAAACATAATTTGTAAGCCACAATCGGCTTTCATAAGTAGAATTCTCACATCGATCAGTCTACACATTATATGACATGGACTTATTTATACTAGCTCTTTGATGACCTATAGAAGAGGAAAGCTAGTCTCCCAAAAAGGTTCCATTTTTATCTCCCTCCCATTTATACATTATAAGTAAGGGATTTTGAGCTTACTTGACATTATGTGATCAAGACACCCTTTTTAACCAACTAAAAAATGCTAATGTGAAGCATTTGAAGAGCTTATGTTCCTTAAGTTGATCTAACTTTGATTTGTTTTAGTCCTTACCAAATAAGAAGCATCATGCCTCATCCTTATTCTCTTATATTATTTGATACATTCACTTAGACATTTATCTCTTAATTGTTCTCTCTTTCTCACATTTTATTCTATTATTTAACTTACTTTATGTGCTTCACTCTAATCCAAAAAAAATGACCATAATCATAACCACATCACACATTATCATCATCACATCATAAACAAAAAATAGACATCATTAGCATAATCACCACCTCCATAAATAAATCAACTATCACCATCACATCCTCATAATCATATATACTATATCCACCACATGTATAAATCTAAATGAGGAAGCATATATTCATTAAATTTCAGTAGGAACACCATACTCATAACCATATCATAAACATCATCATAACGTCATCAACATCTTACTATTTATCACATCCATATAACTATGATCCATAATCCATAACCATAACAATAATCACATCATAACCTTGTCCACCTAAGCATAACCTAGCCATAACCATAATCATATCAATATCATAAACATGATCATCTCAAACATGAAATTAAATGATCACATCCATAAAAAACATCATCAAATACCATAATCATCATGTCATAACCATCATCCTAATTATCAACAATATCACATTATCATCACATAATCATATCGAGATCCTCATAGTCATTATAACCATCACATCATAATCACATCAATAACATCAATCCATATCAAACATCATCATGAACATAAAATAAAGAGATATATCATCACATGCCTAGCTAGGTGATTCCACATCAACATATTATGATCATAATGATTACAACATAATATCATTAATAAGCAACATGAACATCATAACCATGAACCACAAACCATAAACAAAGTTCATATCTATACCTCATAAATAATCATCATCATGTATACAAAAATATACATATCTCTCAAAAATATACATCTCATTGCATTAGCACATAGGCCAATATCAAAATAATAAAACACATCAAATATATAATGTCTCATAATCAATCTATGATCCTAAGGCACCATTACATCATGGAGCCTACCCTCCTACACCTACCTACCCTCTCATAGATGCGACCCACTGACCTAGTGTCACCGTAATATCACCACATGTAGGCCCTATATTCACCCCATTGGGGATCATCTAGTAAATTCCTAAAGACTAAGGCCTCATAGTACTGCATCTCCTCCATAGTCACTATATATCTATTCATCAAAATATTCCCTATTGGCCCCATAGTTGTTAGTAATCCACCTCCTACCTGCTAGAGAGAATCTCTCTCTTGCATCACTAAGGCTAGCTGAGACCTAAGCTAGTCTCTCTCTCCTATTAGAATGGCCACCTAACCCTATGCTATTGTTAGGGATACTTGCTCTACTACCAAGGATGTTTGAACTATGACTAGACCTGCTCATGCTTGGTCCCTCTTAATAGTCACTACCTGTACATCTAGGATAACCCCCTACATTTGAGCATACTGACCATCTCCCCCTCATCGACATCCATGTCCTACTAATCACCATCATCACCTCCAAAGTTAGTTGTGGCATAGTTTTCCTAGTATCATGTAGGATAGCTAGTTGTAACACCTACATAATCCATATCTATCCTCACAGGCAACTCCTTGTGATCAATGAAATCATGACTAGTTGTAGAGTAGGAAGTGAAAAATCTGTATCCTCCCTCCTATACCTCAAGAATTCCCTAGGTACATCTTAAACAAGGTTGAACTACCTTCATACCTTATCAAATGGAATTATCTCTATCTCATGGTCTTATCTACCATAGATCCATCTATAGCTCTAAAGAGATAAAGTAAGTCTCTTATAATGTGCCCATCTTAGAAACCTAACATATGGTCTCTAAATCACATCCCCCACAACCAAGGCATCTAGTCAATCCCTATACTAGTCAATATCATGTACCCCTCCTCCCAATCCTAAGATGGCATAATCACCTCATGAATCCAACCCTAAAATTCATCTATGCAAAACCCTACAAGGGTAGCCCCATAGGTCTCAGCACCCTAATGTGCTCATAAGCCCAGCAATGGAAAACAAACCTGACACTAATCCCATATCTCCTATGGGTGTAGAAGCCCCACAACTCTCGATAAATATGAACTAATAGCACAAGTGCCCACCTAAACATTATGTGACCTAACCACATCTCAAAGAGCACCCCCAATAATTAGTAAGGGAGCCTCCCACTATTAGAATCTGGTAATGCATAGCACAAAACTACTATCATCATAGTCAAAATCCTCCTCACATCCCTATCTCTCTGGTAAAATAGTGTGTAATGAAAGCCTCATAAGTGCCACCTCAAAAAATTTAGGTCCTTTCCATATAAAAGCTCCATCTGCTTATCCCACTCATTCCACTTTATGTGGTAGATTGTCTCACCCCATATGGGTAGCCGCACGATCCTATGGATATCCTCAACAAAAATGGTCATCTCACCTATAGGAAGTAAGAAGGTGTTAGTGGTAGGATCCCATCTCTTGAGGAGTTCCACTAACATCATAGCATCCCAATATACATGCTGGTAGTATCTCATCCCACCAAGGCCCATATCCTCCATGTGATCCCATTCAGCGTCGATCATCCCTTGTTATATCTCATTAAATATCTAAGGCATCTAATCTCTCATAAGTATCTGTTCCCATGCCTGCAAGGTTCAAAACTAGTGATTTAGATCACCTTATCTAACATACTTTGCCTATGAACTCTACATATTACCCCTACCTCCTATTTTAACCTACTTAACTTAATAACAATAACTACACCTAATCAAACCCATGATAAAGACTTACCTACAAATTCACCTATTCTACCTTACCACATCTACATAACCCTTTATCACAACCACTACCTTATTTATTTATTTATTTTTTACCTTGACCACTAGCTATAACCCTCTTAAACTATCCACTAATCACTAAAAATTTAACTTAACAACCTTTAACTATTACCTATCAACCTACAACATTACCCTTGACTTTAGTTGTCCACAACATCAACCATAACCTTAACCATTTACCAACACTTTCAAAACATATCCATCTTTCATCAACTATTGATGGTCAACTATTTATATAATCGATTGTCGATGGTTAAGAAATTAACCATTGAGAGTCACCACATAATAACCTATCGATGGTCACTTACGCTGATGGTCGATACTGATTGCTAATAGCCAAAAATGACCACCAGTGGTCACTATGTAGTGACCATCAATGATCAAACCCAAACCCTAACCCCTAATAAAACCTACCAAACCTCAAAATAGCTAAAATAAACCTACTTATAACTACCTTTACCCTTCCTTATCCACCCTACCCCTAAAAATTTACATCTAACCTACCATTTCAACTCTAAAACCAAAAACAACTACCCAAGCCCTAACCCTAGGACAAACCCACCCACACAAACAATCAATAAATAACAATTCAAATAAACATTCATTTGATAAATTTAAAACTAATATACCAATTTAATAACACCACCTACCTCATTCCTCGACCATCATCAAGGAGGAACCCTAGGAACCACCACTTGGCTTTGCACTCTCCCTCATCCATGTTGCATTCTCTATCAACCCAACCTCCAACAAATCTCTTAGTAACTATCAAATTGCCACTATTTTCTTACTCAAAATGCCAAGAGTGAAATCATCAAGGGTTTTAAATCCATAATGAAAGAATAATACCCTTGATAGTCTTTTATCTTCACCTATTTAGGGATGACATATAACTATCGATGATTAGGGTGACCATCGACGGTCGACCCAAAGGGTGAACTATGACCATTTATGATCAAAATTTTAGGGTTTTCTTTTATTTTATACACCCAAATTTTCTATCAAATTTTACCATCTAAAACTAATCCAACTATTAGAGTTTACCTTCTACAACAACCACAACCAATCACTTACCTCATCAGGTGGTTATTTTGGCCTGACTATCACATGTTTTATGATGACCTCACCTTGGTCTTTTTGACTGTACCAACTAAATTTCCATGTTGAACATTTTTGAACTCACACTACCTTGTGCATAACCCACCAATTATGTCTTTATAAGAACATTTCCTACCTCAGATACTTAAAAAAATATTGACCTTGTTTAGGAGACTTATGTTTACAAGTGTAACCCAACTGCCATGCCTAAATGCAGTCACGTGGTCCACTTGTCACTTATCCTTCTCATACTGAACTTATTTTTTAACCAACCATAACAACCTAGTCTATGCACAATCTTAGCTATCACACTTAGTCATACTTTATGTACATGTTTGTGCTTTAGTGCCCAACCTATCACCCACTTTGTTACCAATCTACCCAATTATCAAACCCACACCCAATTATATTTAACCTCATCAATTCTTGATTTGAGGGTGAAATCCTCCTCCCATACTTGGGGCAACCAAACCTTCGACCCACAATCTATTTTTATTTTTCAAAATTTTGATACAACTTGCATAACAAAAAGGGGAAAAACATAGACACTAGAAAACTGCACACAATGGTTCTAGATGTCAAGCTAACCCTCAAAACCCCCTAAGGACTTTTCCACAACCTTTGGATCATAAACTTTAGTCAAGTTAGTTGACTAGCTAAACTAACTAACTAACCCACCCTTGACCAGACTTAACCTTTACCCTCGACCACTGATGGTCACCCTAACCATCGATCATTAAGCTTGACTATCGATGGTCAGGTTTCAACTGCCTAAATAATTAACTCCCACTTGAACTCCAACTTGCTTTTTTATATTTAGCTTATCTAATCTGTGTGTGCATCAATGCATGCTAGAGTTAAATTTATACACCCTGTTAAAGCTCTTGTTGAACTCATTATTTTAACTTTCCTTTTCTTCTATAAAGAAGAGAGGAGGAGGAGGTGAAAGGGATCAGATCCATAATAAAAATGACCATTAGTATTCATTAGAGCTTCTTTATTATAACTTATTTTTGTAAGTCTTCTTCTAGTGAACCAACAATGAGTATGACAGAGATTCGAAGTACCACTACTCATCGATCAACAACCAAGTACTGTTACTCTACTAGAATTGCTCCAGAATTCATCAATGATTTTTTTAGCCAACCACCCCAACATTCTTTAGATCTAAAAGCTAAGTATCTATTTTTAGTAAATAGTTACTTTGTTTCTATTTCACAACCAACCCAACCCAAACCCACCTTCCAGAATTCTATTTTGTAACCTTATCAGCCCAACTTCTTTAACCAGACCAAACCCATGGTAACCACTGATGATCACCCTAACCATGATGGTCTATCCATAACCATTGATGGTTACCCAACTACCAAAAATCCCCCCAACTATCAATGGTCACTGTGTGACAAATAAATAACAAGCTATTTTCACCCATTAGACCTCAACCAAATCCCAATTTTAGACCCTCTATCTGATCACAGAGCCTCGCCTTATTTTTCGGACCAAACCTAATTTATTTATCATTAATATCAATCTATTTATTGATATAATTAGTTAAATTCACCTATTCATTTATCAATAACTTCTCATATTTGATTTTAGTATCTTCTATCATTTATGCAAGCAATTTGTCTTTCATTTTTAGAACTTGATTGTTTAAAAGTATGTATTTATAGGATTTAAATAATCTCATGATCCTTTGATCTATATTTCTAGGCAATCCACCTTACTATCTAACTAATCAACTGTTTCTTTAGTGTTTTTTTATCTGCAGGTCATTCCTCCCAAGTCAAAGAGGAGCATCTACAACCATTTAGATCAACGTGCATAAACCAAATCTAGCTTCTACTAACCTCACCCTTATTTTAAGAACAAATTTATTCTAAGAAATAAAGCATAATTTATGTGAAATAGGTTAATATGAGATTCTAATTTACCAATTCTTAGGACTGACTATATATACAAGTTTGTTCATGCATTTAGGCATTGTTAGGCTTGAATAGGGTCTAACTATGTTTTATAGTCATTGTTGCTTGTATCTAAGATTTTATGGAACTATCTTAATCACCATAAAATCATATTCACTTACCTTTCTCTCCTTCTATCATTATACACTCCTTTAGACTCTTCAAATAAGTAACTTCCTCTATGAGCAAGTAAACTTGTGTCTTGTCTTGGTTGAGTGGGAAGAGTTTGAATTTTTTACATATTCAAGTGGTATTAAGAGTGGTGTGATGCTCTATCATCACCATGATAATCTCCTTGAATCCCCACATAACTCTACCTTCTTAAACAAACAACTCCTTTCTTGGCTAGGTAAGCATATTTACTACTAACAATGAATGTCTGTGTGACTATGACCACTGTTTGATCACTTCTTCTGCTCCTTGCTTAGGTCACCTTGATATTTAAGGACTTGGGAAAATTGAGATACTTTCTATCCCTTAAACACTCACACACCACTATCTCAAGTTTTGGAGAGTCCTTAGTCACCTAAATAGGCCTACATGTGACTAACTACCTGTGCATATTAGGATTGGGATTGGTCTACCAACTTGGAGTTTTAGAGCCCTAATTTTAACATTGAAACTCTCTTAAAAATATTAGCATGTTATTGAATTAATTAGTACCCTCATCAAGCTTTGAAACTTTGCACTTCACTATCATCCCCTATTTCAAGACCAATTTTTTTCAATGGATGGTTGTAGGTGACCTTTTGAGAGTTCTAAGTGTGCTTGAGGATTCCTAGGTCTTCAAAACCAATTTTCAAACCTCTTCATGATTCTGCCATCATGTTATTGATATTTTAAGACCCTTTAACTATCCTAAACCTCTAGACCTTATCAACATTATTGTTTAAGGCATCTTTCAATACATGTTTGTAGGTGACTGATTTGCATCCTTGTGTTTTTGAAAGTTGAGAAGTGCAAACAGGAATGTTATGGATTGAAAAACCATGTTTTCATTGCATCAACATACTTATATCATAAAATCACAACTTTCAAACTCTTTTGAAATGCATATTCAAACACTCAAATCATCCTGCTATGCAAGCACACAAAATATAGTCCATAAGGTGGATGGATATATGACCATTAAAACTGGTATAAAATGTCTATTTGATTAGGAGGCCATAAATTGACTATGAAGATGATATAAGACAATATATAACCATTGAAATGTATTAGACCACCTAGATAACTCTAAAACATATAAAAATGGCAGTCTCTTGTAAATTATGCACAAGAGAAGCTTTGTTACCAAAGGATCATCCACACATTTAAAAATTATGAGTGAATTTTTATGGTAAATCTATATACCTCTAATAATTCACTCCAACTAGTTTCATGTATCCATGATTTCATACTTTGAATTGGAGTTACACCAAATTCAACTTGTGGGGATTTGAGCTTTCAAAAAATAGTCAGGCTCCTTAGTGATTGTTCATAAAGCTAAATATACCAATCTAATGACCAATTCCACAAATTTGAATCCCATAGGGGTCCCAAACTTTCAAAAAAATATTAGCTCCCAACTCTACTTGTACGGCCTATACCATGTGATTGAATTTGGCCATCACTAGCTTGTGAATGGAGCAATGGAGGAGAGAGATGGTTTTTTGAAACTATGGAGCTTAAAAATTCTTCCCAAGATTTTTTATGACCTTTAGAATCTCAAATGATGTTTTGAAACTCTTTTCACCTACAAGTGACTTCCACATGTTCGTATAACTTCCTTAACTCCTCAAGATGGCATTGAAACTCAATAGGTTCCTCAATTTTACCTTGTTATGACTTTATGATAGGTGTGGTAGTTGTGTAAATTATCCAAGATATTTTTAAGGTGTGTTTGATATATTTTTATCTTTGAGGACTTTGACATACATAAATGTTAGCCAAAAATCACATTTTCATGTATTTTCACCACCTTAGAGTCTATAAATGAACCTTAAAGACTTTAAAACATCATAAAATGTTATGAAAGCATGATTAATACAAGAAATGAATTTTATAAACTCCTAATCACCTATTATATAACTTGATCAAGCCTTATATCTCAATGACATGACTAGACCACTATATGACCAAAACATGACATTACCTTAACTTCTCCAAACTAACCTTAAACAATGCTAATAAGGTTTAATTAAAATGCTTAAGGACCATACAAGGCATGAAAATAACATATTATAAACTATGAAAAGTTTGAATTTGGAGGGGGTGACCAATTTTGAATTGGGGTCAACATTAGATTTGCAACTACTTAAATCAAGAAATATGGCCTAAAAGCTTAGTCAAACAATATGGGTGAAGCTTAGATCCCTTTGGTAATAAGTATTATCTAGGCTCTACTGATATTGTCTGAGTTAAATGTATCAGTCATTATCAGTTTAGATTGTTGTGATTTTATATGTAGATTATTTTTATTTATTTTCTTACCCGCATTATTGTGTGTTTATCCTTTTGTCTCTCTTTGTCTTGGAACCCTAGCCTCACTTTCAACACAATGTGGGTTATAAGTATGGGTTGGACAACCCCAACCACTTTATGTTGAGTGATTTAACATTGTATAAATGCCAATAATTTAAAGTGGGCTCAAACCCTTTATCTAGAGTAGGGTTAATTCCCCTACTAATTCAAATTCTAGATAAGACATCTTGAAATCCTAGCTCCACTTTTGATGCTATATTTACCTATTAAACATGGTTGGGTAAGATGGGTTGATCTTACCTCAACCATCCCACATTAAGTGGCTAAGTGTTTTCTATGGTCAAATTCTCTGAAGAGGGCTCTAATTTAACATAGTTTTTCAACTTAGGTGTATGTGTGCAATAGTGATACACTAGTATGGATGCAACCTGCATTTTAGTTTTTGACACTTTACTACAAATTTGACCTTGGTTTAGGTGATTTATACTCTACTAAGGCATGTTCCTTTGAGGGTTTTCTAAATTGGAACTTCAAGGTTGTTGGACTCTTAATTTAAAAGTGGTAGATAAGTGTTAGATACTTTCTAGATAGGTATATGTTTAGGCCTAGTATTTGTAAATAATTAATTCAATGAGTAATTTGCTCCACCATCAACATGTGAAACATATAATCTGACCCATATGAAATATTTTAAATTATGAAAATACTATCAAACAATAGATAGACATTTTTGGTACAAGCAGATAAATTTAGTAGCTAGAGTCATTTAACTATAACTAGAGGCATCTGAGGAATAAGAACAGTGAGTTTATGAACAAGAGATAATTTGATTAGGATAGTAAACAAATTAGTCACAAACTAAGGAATTTATATAAGTGATTGATATAAAATCAGGAAGGCTTGGTCCATAAAAAGGTGAATGCCTAGGAAAGAGTGTGGATAAGAGTCATCTACGTATGCAAAATTCATGTATGGTAAATATAGGTCAATACTTATATTTTCAAATCTATAATACCATAAATATGTGTCTAAACCCCCACCCCCCGCAATGCTAAAGTAAAAGGATAAAGATATTTCATACCTTAGTTAAATTGCACTTTATCTTCTATAGAAGGATCTAAATGATTAGTTTGGTTCATGTAAACCTATAATAAAACATGTAAAAATTAATATCCATTTATGATATGAAATCTGACGTAAATTAGGTCAATTAAACATTTTAAATTTGAAAATTAGGGGAGGAATACACCTATAATCATGTAAACTACATTGCCATTTGAAGTATTGGAGACTAGGTGATTATGCCCAAGGCAAGTGCACATAATGTCATAAGTATAAATATGAATAATATAGATGATGACAACATAAACTCATTAGATAATCCTAAATGTATCCACACATATGCACATAATGTCATGGCCATGTGGCATGCAATAAAATCACACACAATATAACTCAATGCCACACAATAAGAGTCACACATAATAAATTTAATAAACACAAAATGTCACATTGGGAAAGAGCCACATGTAATGATCAATCAATGTCACATAATGAGTAAGCAATGCCACACAATGAGCAAGTAATGTCACACAAGCTAAAAGCCTCATATAAAGTAATACACACTCAAGGATCTCACCATGAAAAATTCAATAGTAATCACACATGAAGGCATGCAATGTAACACACAATGGTCACACAATAGGAATACAATGCAACATGCAAAAATAAAAACATGCATATAACAAGTAAATTTAGTATACACTATCAATGTGTGTAAACATTGCACATGAGAAATTATAGTATCCATATAACACTATAAGTAGTATAGGGAAAGACTATATATATATATATATATATATATATATATATATATATATATATATATATATATATATATATATAGTCTAATTAGCTCAATATTATCAATAAAATGGTCATAGAAAGATGTACAAAAGAGATCATCTTAGGGTAGGCATGTCTTCAATGTAGGAAGGGTAGCCCCTAGGTGTAGGAATGTCCCGCATCTAAATGCTTATGTCATATAAAACCTATATGTTCTACAACTCACTCATGAATACCATGAAATGCATGTACATATGAAAAAGGATATGTAATCTAACACAATGTGATAAACAATATAATTACAATATATATACTAGAAAAACATGTCATGCATAGGTCTTAATTTGTTATTTTTATGAATATTTTGATTTATTTTTGTATTTTTTACTATTAACACACATCTATTAGTCAAAAAATGCCAAGTGAAAAGGCTTCAAAAATAGAATAATAAAAGGGATCTGAAATTTTTTTGGCATATGTCAAGGCATAATATGTACCAAGTGTAGTAAAAAATTAATTTCAAGGAAGTGGAGGTAAGCAACATGCCCACACTGTATGTGTGAATAACAACATCGTAGCTCAAGATATTATATGGAAATAAGAGGACACATGACCACAATAGGAAATAATTAGTCTATGTGCCCATGTCATAATATGTAGGCAATATTGTGTGTGATCATGTAAGCTCAATGTAAAGAATAAAAATAGTGAGTAAATATAGTCAACATGTAAAGGTGAGAAAGTAGTATGATGCACAAAATGTGCCCTAAGATCATACTAATTTAATCATTTGAAGCAGTCATCAACATAGCCTAAATCATGTTTTATCAGAGCAAATCAAATCATGATCAATTATTCAATCCATCCCTGGATGCATTTATACAATCAAAGGAACACAATTTCACAAAGCACTCTAAGTGGGATAACTAGGTGTGTTTGATTTCCATCTTTAGAGTATTGGATACGTAGGTAACAAATAATAATCGTGGGGGTTATTGGGGTTAGATCATCCCATTACACTCCACCCTTTTTATATTTATAGGTTTTTAGTCATTTCAATCTCTATTAGGGTTTCAACCTTGGAGAAACTATTTTCAAGTCTTTTGTACACTTCTAAAGGTTTAATTTACGCATATATACCTATTCAAGTTGTAGCAAGTGATCATGAATTGATTTCCTGATTTATAGTAGAGGTCAAAATTGACTAGTTCATGTCAAAATTGGTAGTTGATATTGACATAAATTGGATGATCCTAACCTCCTTTAGTTTTAGTTCTAGCTTCTGGACACTTATAGAGTCTACTTCTATTATTCTAATTCATACGGATATTAGTCAACATAATCAAATCTCAGACATCAAGAGCTAAGTTTGTCATTTTATTTCATAGTTGGTCTTTTTTTATGGTTTGCATTATCAAATTAATTCTTTTACATTCATTCTACATTTAAAACATTTTTCTTTACTTTATTCAATTTATCAGAATTAAGGTTATCTCACATATTAATTTAAATTTTGATAAAACACCTACACAACTTGTCTATCAAAAATGTATATAAATTGTGTTGGGAAATAATAAGGTTGGCATGATTGCATTCATAAGATATTGTGTTATTCTTTATTGAAAACAAGTTTTTGTTGGATTAAAAAAGTAATTATTCCTTTTCATAATATTTTTATTAAAGGACTTGAGAGGTTAAAGGCCCTTCTATATGGTGATAGATTTTAGTCATTCATTTAATATGTTATATATCAATAAGATATTATTTTTTATGATTTTGTTATGTTGGTTATATTCATCTTTTATTAGAGGTTTTTACACCTTAATAATTAATATTATTGTTTCATATTATTTTCTTATTGGTTATAGTCACACATAGCCAATTATATTAAGGTTTGATAACCAACTAACATGATGCTTTTGCATCTAACTTCTTACAAGTTTTGAAAAGTAACCTTAGTTGAAAGTTTATAAATCCAATTACAATAAGGGTGGAAATATTTTGACACCCTCTAAATTTATAAATAGAGCATTGTTTTGAGACTCTGTGAGTTTCTCCAAACTCATAGAGTCGTGAGTTAAGTTGGGAGCTGCAAGCTTGGCGGCCTTCACTTGGTCAAACTTGCATAAAACTTATTTTGTTTATTTCTATATTTATTGCATAAAAAATTTTAATTTTATTTTTTAATTTAAATATATCCTTGGTGGATAATGGATATGTGGTCCTTGCCTATCATAGACTTCCTTAATTATATCCAGACTAATCTTTTAGATTTTAGATTTTTTATAATCTATAATATATACTAGGTAAATTTATTGTTAATTGGTATTTTTAAAAATAATTTCATGAACATGTAATCTATTGAGTTTGTGCCCACATCCTTTAAAAACTATAAACATTAAAAATAACTTAAAACCTTTAAAAGTAATTTAGAATATTAAAAATAAGTTTTTTAGTGTCAATAAAAAATAACCCATTATTTTACCTTATTTTGGATTAATGATCTAAGTATAAAACTATGAATATTCAGATTATATAATGTATATCTAAATTAAGCATATCTAAATGTAAACTAGATGTTCAATTGCACTTACTATTTATATAAATGACCAAGAAGACTACAATAATTATCTTGTTATTGTTATGTTTAGCATTGAGACTAGGTACAAGTGTCAAAAAGGATTGAAACTAGAACTGGAGTCACTTAGATTTATAAATGATTATGTGGACCTACCTGGATGGATATGATAGTACCTAGACACCTGCAGTAAGCAAAGGCATATAATCTCTACCGAAAGTGTCAATGTGAGGTATGCCAAACTACTTTATCATAGATCATTTTGCCTATGTTTAAATCATTATTATGTGCAATATTAAAGGCTCGGTGTTCTACATAATCTATAATTTTGACTCCTTCACCTTTTATAGATGCCTAAATTTGGTCAAGAATACTTGATTGTGTTATTTTTTGTTCTATTTCACTTTAATTGACTTGAGCACTCAATATGGTCCTATTTTACCATCTCACTCTATCCTAAACACTTTTAGGGACATATTTATTTCCTAAATTGATCTTTTATGCCTATATAAATGTTTTAATCAATAAAAACATACCTAAGCATCTGTATGAACAAGTTTAGATCTAAAAACCACACATTTCCCTCAAGGACATAAACATCTTGTACAAAACAATAGTGACAGATGTTTTTATTCACTATGGGATGTTTATGTCCTTAACCCCTCTAATGGTCAGATTTTCAAATTTATCCCATCACTTATAGTGTGGTCCATAATTTTAAGATATGAAGCATGAGGATTTCCCATTTTAGATTGTTATAAAGGCACACTCAAGTTACTCATTTCACCAACTTGTCAATTTTAATACACAGGGATACTTACACTATTATACATTGAGCAAAAGATCCCCTATTCTTCCCAATTCTAATTTTAATCATTTGAAGAGTCATGAGCCAAGTCCAAATCTTGTTTTATTCAATCAAAAAGAAAGCATGATCTAGTATTTATGTCATCTCTAGATGCATTCATATAGTCAAATGAACACAATTTCATAAAGCACTCTAAGTGAGATAACTACATGGGTTTGAATTCCCTCTTTGGAATATTGGATACATAGGTAGTGTTCAATCATCATGGTAGTGATTGGGGTCATCTTAGTCTTTTACATGTCCCTATTTTTATATTTGTAATTTTTCAATCATTGGAATATTTATTAAGGTTTAAAATTTAGAGAAGTCATTTATAGGTCTTCCACACACTTCTGAAGATCAAATATTTTATAGTTTAAGTTATCTCAAACAATTATGACCTAAGCTCCTAATTTTTAGTAAAGGACAAGATCAACCATTAAGGTATTATAGTGGTAGTCAATCATGTCCTAAGTTAGATGATCTTATCCTTATTTAGTTTCATTTCCAAATTCTGGGTACTTTTAAATTTAGTCAATTTTTGTCAGTTTAAATCTTTTGTCAACTTCACATAGTCAAATATTATACATGAGCATCTAAGTTTGTAATTTCATTTCATAGTTAATATTATTTCAATTGATTGTAATTTTTCAAATTCAATCTTTTACTTTCATTTTACTTGTCAAAAGTTCATTTACAATATTATGTTATATTTTATTTAATTTATCTATATTAGGGTTAATTCACCTATTAATTTAAATTCTAGATACTACATCTTGAAAACCTAGCTCCACTTTCAACACTATATTTTCCTATAAAAAGTGGTTAGATAAGATGGGTTGATCTTACCTCAACCACCCTCCACTAAGTGCCTAAGTGCTTTTGTTCAAATTCTTTGAAGAGGGATTTAATTTCACATAGATTTCCTGCTTACGTGTATGTGTGCAATAGTGATATACCAGTATGGATGCAACTTGTAATAGAGATTTTGACACTTGAAAATATACAAATTTAAGCTTGTTATAAGTGCTTTATAATTTTCTAGGGTTGGTTCCTTTTAAGGGTTTATGATTTGGAAGATTTAGTGTTGTTGGAATCTTAATTTTGAAGTGGTAGATAAAGGAGTTCTAGATAAGTGTTAGATAATTTCTAGATGGGTATATGTTTAGGATTACTATATGTAAATAATTGATTATATGAGTAATTTGTTCCACCACATACATGTGAAACATATAATCCAACTCATAGAAAATATTTTAAATTAGGAAAATGACTATCAAATGATACAAATCCATACTTGGTACAGATGAACAAATTCGCTATCTAAATTCATTTAAATATAACCGAAGGCATATAAGGACTAGGACTAATGATTTTATGATCAAGAGACAATTTGATTAGGATAGTAATCAAACTAGGCACAAACTAGGGAATTCATGTGGGTGATTGATATAAAATTGGGAAATCCTAGTCCATAGAAAGGTGAATGCTTAGGAAAGAGTATGGACAAGAGTCATGTCTGTATGAAAAATACAGGTCAATACTCACATTGTCAAATGTCTAATTCTAAACCTATTTGTCTAAAAATTCCCCCCACCCTTTATTTTAGTATTAAAAATGCCAAAGTAAAAGGATAAAGAGATTTCATACCTTAGTTAAACTACACTTAGTCTTCGCCTTAAGGCTCCAAATTATTATATTAATTCATGTAAACCTACAACAAAACATGCAAAAATCAATGTCTATTATGATATGAAATTTGATGTAAATCAAGTCAATGAAACATTTGAAAATTGAAAATTAGGGAAGGAAAGTGCACACAATGTCATAAGTATAAATATGCATGATATAGATAACAACACCACAAACTCATCAAACAATCCTAGATGTATCCACACATATGTACATAATGTCATGGTTATGCAACATACAATAGAAGCACACATAATATCACTCAATGTCACACAAAATAAAAGTCACACATTACATTCAATAAACATGAAATGTCACACAAGCAAATATCCACACACAATGATCAATAAATGTCATATAATGAGAAAGTAATGTCATACATGCCAAGAGTCTCAAATAATGCAATACACACTCAAGGATCACACCATGAAAAATTAAATATTAATCACACATGAAATCAAGTAATGTAACACCCAATGGTCACACAATATGCATACAATGCAACATGCATAGAACAAGTAAAGCTAGTCTACACTATGAATGTATGTAATCATTATATAGGATAAAGTATAATATCCATATAGCATTATAAGTAGTATATGGAAGGATGTAATATGTATAAATAGTCTAATTATCTCAATATCATCAATGGAATAGTCATAGAAATGTGTAACCTAAATAGATATAACAAAGAGATGGTCCTAGTGTAGGCATGCCTTCAATGTAGGAAAGGTAGCCCCTAGGTGTAGGAATGTCCTACATCTAAATTCCCATATCATAATAAATCTATATGTCATGTAGCTCACTCATGTATACAATTAAATTCATGTGAATATGAAAAAAGATATGTAATCTACCATAATGTGATAAACAATATAAATAAAATATATATACTAGCAAAATATTCCATGCATAGGTCTTGATTTGTTATTTTTCTAAATATTTTGATTTATTTTTATATTTTTTATGATTAACACACATATATTTAGTCAAGAAATTCCAAGTGTAGAGGCTTCAAAAATAGAATAATGGAAGGGAATTGAACAATTTGTGGAATAAGTCAATGCATAATATGTACCAAGTGTAGTAGAAAATCAATTTCAAGGAAGTGAAGGTAAGTAGCATGCCCACACTGTCTATGTGAATCACAACATCATAGCTCAAGATATTATATGGAGATAAGAGGGTTCATGACCACAATAGGTAATAATTTGTGTATATGCCCATGTCATAATATGTAGTCAACATTGTGTGTGATCATGTAAACTCAATGTAAAGAATAAAAATAGTGAGTAAAGATAGTCAACATGTAAAGGTGATAAAGTAGTATGGTGCACCAAATGTGTGCTAAGATAATACCAATGTAAATTATTTTTATCATAGGATAAATTTTATATATGCTTGGATTAGGATAAACAATCAAAAGTTAAAGGGCCAAATGGAAGAAGAAAAACCTCATCAAATTGAAGGGCTATAAGAATAATCAATGTAAGAGCATATATACATATGTATAAAAATATAGAATAATAGAGAGGATAAAAAATGAATCAATAATGAAGAATTTATGTAAAATTGAATATGTTATAGCTAATTAAGGATTTAATAAATGGGATGCTCATTTTTAGGTTATGGATCCCCTTGCCACTGTTGGGAAGAATTATCATTTGTGTTGGATTATGAATTTTGATCTTCTTCTTCATGTTCCTCACTAATTAAAGATATATCACTATCATACCAATCAATATCATTAGTATAATCATTATATTCATTTCTTTTATTCACATAATTGTGATCATCATGTCACCAAGCACCATCGATGACCGCAAAAGTAGGGGTATCTATGCCCATATATATTTTTTCATTGGTATAATCATAATCTACAATATTATTTTGTGGGATTGATTTAGTAGATATCCTTTTCATTTCCTAATGTTCCTTAGTATTAATATCATGCCCTTTATTGTTCTTATAGAATGATTTGATGTCAATACTTGAACACTAGTCAAAGGAATGATTTTCATTTTTTTTCATGTTCTATAGATGCTTGCTCTCTTGAAATTGTAACAACACATTCATGATAAAATATAAAATAATCATGATTCTTAATGAGTTTTTCCCACGTTGATCTTAGGCATGCTCTCCCTAGTTCAAAATTGTATCGATCCAAAGTTGGGCCAATGTGAAATATAACAGAATATTTATTGAGACCAAGAGTTATCAAAACTCAATGGATCCAATTCATTACTTGGGTGAATCAATCTAATCCATGTCTACTATCATATCCAAGATATTTGAAAACTGTCATGGTATAGACATTTATTTCATGATGATTATCAATCAATACTTTAGTGTTATTAATTAACCTAGGCACCACAACCCTTTCATGACATCGAAGTGGATCACCTCAAACAAGCTAAAGAAATTGATCCAATTATTTTTTCCCTGAAGCATTCAACTCTACCACCATTTCACCTTGATTTAGTTTACCCTTATCCCTAGTTAACTTATTAATGCTTGACCATTTTCGTAACTCAAACTCTACCCTCAAATCATCACCCAGATCTTGTTCAGAAGCTAAAATGAATTGAAAATCATATTTTCCCCTATCATATTTACCATCATAATTTTTATAAGTTTCAATTAAAAATTTCATATTATAAGAGGGAAAATATTTTTTTACAATGAAAACCATCACAATAATCTAACATTATTCAATAATAACTAATCAACAATTTTAAGAATTTTATGGACTAGACTCCAATACTTATGCAGTCCCTATCTGACATTAAATAGCCCAATATTAAAACAAAACATATGAAACTTCATATACTAGTTCAAAAATTGAAATAAATAATTAATTTATGTATAACCTTAAGCCCCAAAATAAAATGGAACTTAAAACTTAACAAACCACAACACTCAAAACTAAGTTGCATAAAAACAAAATACATTTATTACACCTTAGCCACAACATTATTTAACCCCATGATCTAAGGGTTATCCTACCCCCACTGGATAACACATTTTATAAATTTTATTGGTATCCATCCCTAATATAATCCCATGCCTCCATATGCATCCCTTCCAAAATTGTTTTCTTGTAATGTCTCTTCTTTATTAGAGAAAGAGGATAAACTAAAGGGTTTTGATGGATTATATTTGATATAGGTATATATCAATTAAATTATTTCTCAAATTCCTCCTCATTATTTTTTACCACGAAAGCATTGATAAAAATCAAATAGTTTACAGGTGGACCCTTGGCTACAAAATTTGAAGCTAAAATTGTAATTGAAGCATCCTCTTTTTTTATGTAAGGTGTTGCCATTGTTGTTGAACCTGAGGTAATTATGATTTCACCTATAAATAATGTATAAATTGAAGTTTATCCATCCAATATATATATAACATGTCCTCTTAAAACCATCTTTGAAGGAGAACCAAAAGCAACTACTACCAATCCAAAAGTTGGTCCAACCTTGATAGGCCTAGCAACAAAAAGTGTTGTACATGTTATAGAAGTAGCTACCTATGTTGTGTAGGTCATTGTGTTGTATACATTAATTTGGGTGTTATATAAAGTGGAACCAGCCCTAAAATTTTTGCATATAAATAAAAATAAGAATATATTACTACATATTTAGTAGCTTCCTCTTTGTCCTTATTGGTTGCAACCAAAGGTTATCCATTCCCTTGCTACTAAACAAATTTGCCACAATTCCACAAAATAAAATAAGGGTTGGAGTTAAGAAACCATTGGAAAATAATTTGACACTAGGCAAAGAAAAATCCTCCCATGTATCCATCATCCATTGTTGTAACTCATCATTACTTATCTTTTCCTTCGACATCTTCTATTTTTCACCACTGACATTGCCATCGGCACTATTCTCCAAGGTCATCAACATATTGACATATATTCCAATATATTGCTTGACACATCATGATGTTTGATATATTTTATTTATACATATGTTTTTCAAGAACATTCAATTAAAATATGCATATTATAAGGAGGGAAAATGTTATTTTTTACAATGGAAACCATTCGAAGGGTGATGGGGATATTACCGATCTTTAATCCATTCAAGTGTGAATCTATAGCCTCCTCACATAAAACAAGTTCAATGACCATAGGCTTATTCTTTGGAAGTATTCTCTTAGGATCTGTAGAGCAACCAAAGAAAGGGGAAAGAACAAGGTTTTGTGAGGAAATCCTCACCCCCACACCTAGACTTTTCCCATCAATGAACATTGAAAAGGATTAGTGGGTCTTGCTTAATTAGACTTTAATGCCATGTTTAATAAAAAAATTGTAGATAAATGGAATATGCAATTAAATCTTATTTATTTTATACGTGATAATATTATGTATTTTAATGTGATGAATAATAATATTATTTAGTATGCATGCCTATATCAATAATAATATATATAATTTCTAGTTACATTGTATATTTTACTTTAGTTATTTTTATTCCATATTTATAAGAATCAAAATTTTAATTTAAAATTTACAATATATATTAAAATTTATTATTTTTTAACTTGAGTCTTGTCAAAAAAAATTGTTGAGTTAAATTTAAAATGTGGGTGGCCAGTCCCAGTGCAATTTGAGTCTCAATACTATAAAATGGAGTATTAAGTACTTATTTATGATTTGAAGGTAGAATCCTTAAGTGGGTTTTTACATAGTTAATTATACTTAATAATCTATAATTTATTATAGAGGAATGTTAATCTTTAATTGCTTTATTTGACAAAAAATGTAAATGCGTGATTATTGTAGCCTAAGTTCCATAAACATTCACAACAAACCCCCTTTGAAGTTACTCATTTCTCCTTATTGAGAAGTACTTAAATGCCCCTTGAAACTATAAAAAATAAACCCCATACAAACTTTCCAATTTTTAAACCTTTTTATTCTATAGAAATATTAAGAGACACGAGTTTAGCTACCAAAATATCACAGTCTATCTCCTCCAGGTGCAAAATTATTTCAATTTTTCTATTCAAAAATATTTTTTTATTGTGAAATATAGTTACTAGATTCAAATACAACTTTATTCAAAGTTGAAGATCATTCATTGACATTTTTAGAGCAGTTGTGAATCTTATGAAGCAAAGATTTGAAAATATAGTAATTTTTACAGTTAAACTTCCTACACTCACGAGGCTTCATTAAGGAAAACCAACCCTAAAGTGAGATAAAATTAGGCCATCTTAAAATGAAAGATGTTGATTTATTTCAAAACAAATTAAGAGAATAATAAAACATATGTTAAATTTCTTTTGGATTTACATCAACAATTCAAAAATAAACATTAACTTCTAAATGACATTTGTAATGATTTTAGAATGAAAAATGCATTGAGTAAAATATTAAAATAAGCTAAATGGTTGTATAGACTAACATGATTTTAAATTAGCAAGTGCAATAATAATAAAGTTAAAATATGCATATTGTGTTTTATCGATAAAAGAGGGTTGGGGTCCCTCACCCATTTTATTAATAATTAAAAAAATCAATACAAGCAATGTAGCTATAAAAACATAGCAACAAAGTTAAAATAATCAGAAGAAGACAAAAAACCCAAAAAAAACATGGAACTTAAAACTCAACCCACCATGACAATCAAACTTAAGTTTCACAAAAAAATAAAATATACCTATGGCACCTATGACAAACCACTATTAAGCCTGTGATTTGAGGGTTCTCCTACCCCTAATGAAGAATATATTTTATAAATTAAATTGGGATCCATCCCTAATAGCATCCCATGCCTTCATCTACAACATTTCCAACATTGTTTTCCTTCCACATCTCTTTTTTATTAGAGAATAAGGAGAAACTAAATGCATTTGATGGAATGTGGTTGATCTAGGCATATCTAAAGAAAAATGTTGCTAAAAGTCCTCTTTATTATTTGATACTACTAAAGCATTGATCAAGCTCAAATAAGTTGAAGGTGGAACCATGGATGCAAAATTTTAACCTAAAACAACAACCAAATCATCCTCTTTTATCATGTAAGGTGTCGTCATTATTGTTGAGCTTGAGGCAATTGTGGCCTCAACAATAAATCATGTATAAATTTAAGTCGATCCAAACAACCATTTTGTAGCATGTCCTCTTGAAACTATTTTCAAATTAGAACTTGAAGAAACTACTACTAATCTTAAATTTTCTTTAACCTTCGTATCCCTAATTGTAAAAAGTGTTGTATGTGTTGTGTAAGTAGTTGCTTGTGTTGCGAAAGTTGTTATATATATTACATGCCTTGCAACCATTACTTGAGGAGTTATAAAAAATGGAACTGGCCCTAAGACCCTTTGCAACAAAAGATAAATAATAATCTATTATTTTAGATTCATCGATTTATCTTTATCCTTCTAGGTTGAAACTAGAGGTTATCCATTCCCCTGTTGATAAATTTTTTTGCCATGATTCCACCAAATGTAATCAGGACTGGGGTCAAGAGACCATTAGAAAATAAAATGATGTTGGGCAAAGAATAATCCTTTCATGTATCCATCAACCATTGTTTCAACTCATCCTAACTTGGACTCCTTCCAAAAAATGTACAAATCAAAGCTTTGCAAGAAAGATCACCAGAGATCATTTCTAAGGAAGAATTTGAGATGATTACCTGAGGACATTTTAAACAAAATTGATAGGGATGTCATGTTGGGATAAATAACAGAAGCACACAATTGATTACCAAATACAAGCAACTTAATATGCGGAATTAAGCAAAATCAACAAATAACTAGAATCCAAAAATAACACATTATATGAGAGACAATACACAACTTGTATTAAAACTCTTTCAGAAGGAAATACAACAAATAAGGCTGCCACAGTTCTTCTTTCTTACACACCTCTAGGGCTCCCACACCTCTAGGGCATAAACAGTAGATCTTCCCTCAAAGCTCTCTCCCTTAGGTCCCAACACCCAACTCAAACATAGAGTTGGTGTTCACCTTACACCTGTGCTCCATGCACTCCACAAGTGTTCCACGCACTCCACAAGTACTCAACGTACTCCAAGTAGATCCCACCTGATTCTGCTCTCTGTTGTGTTGCTGCACACCTGTGAACCTTGACCTTGCACACACATACACCTGCAAATCAATGATCTTACTTACCATGTAGATCTCCTAAAGTAGCCATGCTCACCTGATGACCAAGATCATACATACATGAAGAACCCTGCTGATTCTCCAATCCAACACCCACACTTGGTACTGTGGCACTAGGATGAACACACCATTGCTCTCTTCACACACAAAAGGAGCTTATAATATTGCTCTCTTACTCTCTAGCACTCATTTACAATACAATCCATGAGTCTATTATATATATCTCATCCAAACAATAATTAGACATCCAATTACAATAATTAGATCTGCAGCTCTCAGTCTAAAATTAGCTCTTGACATGCAAACACTTGGTTCGTTAGCTAACTGCCCATAAAACACTCGCAGTCGAACCACACAGGTGACCGACGTTGGTCCCTATCTGCCTGGGGGATGCCGATGCTGGCCGACTACTTACCGACGTCGGTTGTCTTCCTGTCTCCTCCCTGCCGATGTTGGTTGGCCTGACCGACGCCGGCAACAGTAACACTACGCAACCCTTCTGCAACCTCCTCCATGTCTGCATCAGTGAAGCTTTTAGCTCCACAACCTAACATGTCACTTATCTTCAAATTGTTTAAGTGTAAATCTATAGTCTCCTCAAACTAAAGAGGTTTAGCGATTGTAGGCTCCCTCTCTTGCATTCTTCTCCTCGAATCTATAGATTAATACAACAAAGGGAAAAGAACACGGCTCTTTGAAGAAACCCTCACCCCCAACCTCAATTTTTTCCCCAAAATTACAATTAGGTTCTTGCCAAAATCCAATTCCAAACACTTACAACAAAAATCAATGCAATAATGATAAGTATTTATGTGATTAAGGTAGTTAGGCACCACAACCTTTTCATGAGATCAAAGTGGATCATATCCAACAAGTCAAGGAAATGGATCTACCTAGTTTATTTAGTATAGTATCTTAGAATATTTTAATCTTGCTAATTTATGCCAAATAATGATTTTGGGCTTAGTGAAAGATGAGAGAATTTTTAGTGCATTATCCCTTTTTTAAAACTAAAGTGAAGAAAAAAGCTTGCTAAAAATTGGAGACTTTCTTGAGGCTCTATACATCTAGATAGAATGTCTTCAATTTTCTATTTGATAGAGCACTAGCAATTTGGTAGTCAACATCTGAAAGAAGAAGATTGACTAATAATTATTTAAACACTACAGTTCTGCAATACTAGATCTGAGTCCAACAACTTTTGATTATAATGCAAATAACAATTATCAATAACAAAATGAAAAAAATTGGCATGTTGTAATTTGAAATTTAGGCATTTGAAATCCGAGGTTGATCAAGGAAGACAACAAGTATTGTGATCAATTTTGAGATTTATTTTATCAAGGTTTTGAGAAAGCTTGTTGAAGTTAATGCAAAGTATATAAATGATTAAGAGGTAATTTCTATATTTTTATTTCTGTTTGATTAAGATAACAAGTCTATAATAATTGAAAATTCTATTTTAGATATGCATAAGTATATTGTGGTGTTCCCTTGTTATTTTATACCAAGTAATTATATATTTGTGTTATGTTTGAATAATAAAACATGTCTATAATAGTTGAAAATTCTATTATAGAGATGCACAATTATAATATGGTGTTCTCTTTTTATTTTATACCAAACTTATTTGATGTATCTATAGTGTAATAAATTATATGTATCTATATTGGATCAACAACTTCACTTCCACCAATATCTTGCATAAATGACTAGAAAAATCAATAAAACTCACATATGTATTCGAGTAACTTTCATTAATCCCACGAGTGATGTGTTGGACCAACATTAAATTTTTCCTTGAAACCCCTCAATATGTTAGTGTCAATTCACTAAAAAATGGGGCAAAATCTAAACATCGAGTCTTGTAGCTTTTATTCCACCTGTACTACATTTAATGTTAGAAATAAAATAAATATTAGGTTTAAAAATTATTTATTATTAAGTTTTTTAGTCATTAAAACTATATATAAGGAAGAGCATATTTATTTTACTTAGTTTTATAAATGTGTTAAGGACCACTTGCGACTTAGGATACAATAATCTTAAGATAATAATTATATTTTAGTTGGTATGGTTTGTTAATTGAAATAAAAAAATATATTTAAAAGGTCATTATTGATTATGGATATGGTTAAGATATTTTGACAGACCTTATCATTATTGATTATGGATATAATTAAGACATTATCATTATATTTATTCATTTTAAGATAAATGATTGTGCATGCAAATAAATGCTCTCGATCTTTAGAATAAAAGAAATATAAATCCATACCTTGCAATCACAAATAAATCATCTTAGAAATTGTCTATACCTTCATTTCCAACCTCTCATCCTAATCTTTCGACTACCAAAGCTTCACTTATGCTAATAGCTTACATCAATGACTAAAAAAATTAAGAAGTCATTATATATGTATTAGAACAACTTTTTTATGCTTGAATACATATGCATCTCTATAATAGAGTTTACAACTATTATAGACATATTCTATTAATCAAATAGAAGACTGAGAGTAGTTATTTGCATGCATAGTCATCTATCTTGAAATGAATAAATATAATGATAAGTTCTCTAAAAAAGCATTTCTTTAAAGATATTGGCTTTCCATTATTGTTTTTCATAGTTGTCTTGTCCTATGATCCCATACTCAGTTTAAAGTAATAATTATATTTTGGTTGGCATGGTTTGTTAATTGAAATAAAAAAATATTTGAAAGGTCATTATTGATTATGGTTATGGTTAAGACATTTTGGTAAATCTTATTTTATAGTTTATATCTCAATTAATGTGTGTGTGTGTGTGTGTGAGTGATCAGATTTCAAATAATATAATCTAATCTATCTAATAGAGTAAAGCCTATAGAAGAGACAATATCTTAAAGAAAAGATTTTTGATTCTATCAAAGTGTTTTATCAATCTCTTAATATCTCTTTTATATCTCTATAGATAAAAAGAGGGGGGAAAATGAAATAAAAGCAATCAAGAGAAAAAAAGACTCAATGTATGCTTATAGATTAGTTTCTTATATGTCAATCTCTTGATATCCCTTTATATCTTAAATTAGTCTTTTAAAAAACTTACAGAGGTCTGTACTCAATGTATATTAAGTATTGCACATGATCTTATCATATGTATTGCACAAAAAGAGCCCTTGAGAACTATAATTTTGGCATATGAAAGATAACAAAAAAAATATTGATTTCAACCTCTCCTTCAAGCTCATATTAAATCTTGAGCATGTTACATATATTTATTTACTAATTTTGGCAAGGCTAAAATATGATCAATATGTAAAAACAACTTTAAAATTTTATTATAAAATATTAAAATCCCTGTGTGTTTCCATAATTGTTTAGTAAAGAGTAAACCATTCAAACATACTTTTTTTTAGGAAATAAAATATTGCCATGTATATATCAAAACCACCAAAAATAATATCAGCATACATAAAAATATCAAAATAATATTTAATACCAAGTATCAACAAAAAATTTATTACAATAATTTAAGTTTTAATAAGTTTGTATCAGAAACCAAATCTATTAAAGGGACACACTTATCAGTCAAGTACTCAGTATACTCCATGGAAGCAATAGGAAGTTCCATCAAGCGATTTGAGGCCCCTTCAGAATTATCTACCTCCAACTTAACCTTTTTAAAACATTCTGACCTATATAGGTTATGTTGTAGGGTTGCTAGCATGTTTTCTACTAAAAGAAACATGGGTTTTTAAGTTCAAAGAGTGGAATATTAGTGTTAAGTGGAACAATTTCATTGGGATGCAATTTTACAATTAATTCAAGAATATTTTCATGTTGAGGTGGCTCAGACAATGAAACATTATGTTGATAAGGTTGAATGGCAGCATGAGCATGCATGTGTTGAGGGGGCTCATTTGGAATGCCTCATTGGCAAGGATGATTCCTCCAATGTGCTCCCCTCCATCCTCTATTTCCACATAAATTCAAATAATTAGTAGGTAAAGATTTGGGATAGTCATAAAGGTAGGGTCATTAGCATCAAAATGCAAAAAAACATGGGTTCTTTGGTTAAATGGCCTAGTAAATATGTTATCAGCCCTGTGACCATGAAAGAATCAACCGCTTTGAGATCTATCTCATGAAGGAGTAGCCTCACTATATTGATTGTCATCACGACCCCAAACATCTCTACTTGAATCATTCGAACCTAGATTCTAGCTTGACATCTAATAAAATATGCTAAAATAAATATTTTATAAAACTAAGCTCAAATACTTCTTAATTTTTATTATCTTAAAAATAAAATGCATCAAATTGTTCAATTTGAAACAAAATGCAAATAATACTTATATAACCATCATTGTGCATAAAAATTAATCATTTCATCTTCTTTACAACCTTACTGAAATAACAACTACTAGCCTAAGAAAACCATGCATTATTCTTTCACAATCCTCATGCCACTTTCAAGAAAATAATAAATAAGCCATAATCAAATACATGAAACCCCTGATGTTCAATTCTCATGTGTGTGTGAGTGTAATAAGGGCCACTTAGGACACAATCAACTTAAGGTAATAATTATATTTTGGTTTAGGGTTTTAAAATTGAAATAAAATTCTTTTGAAAGGCCAATATGGATGTGGTTAAGACATTTTGGGAAACCTTATCATATAGTTTGTAATTTTAAAACTATGAAAATGTTTTAAATATTATTTAGAATAGTCGGTTTATTATTTATACTCTTTGATAATTATAAAAAACAAAGATGACATAACTGAAAAAATATTCAAAACATTTTCATATTTTTAAAATTATAAACTATATAACAAGGTCTGTCAAAATATCTTAACTACATCCATCTTGACCTTTCAAATATTTTTCATTTCAATTAACAAACCATGCCAACCAAAATATAATTATTACCTTAAACATTTAAAAATAAAATACACTATGATCATGAGGCTCTAGGACTCTTTTTATGTAATATATATGGTAAGATCATGTGTAGTACTTAGTATAAATTAAGTACATACCACAACTCACATTTCAAATATTTTTGTAGATCTTATTATATAGTTTGTAATTTTAAAACTGTGAAAATATTTTGAATATTTTTTGGCGCCACATGCTCTTTCTTATTTATAGTTTTAATAACTAAAAAACTTAATAATAAATAATTTTAAAACTTAATGTTTATTTTATTTATAGCATTGAATGCGGTGCAAGTGAGATTAAAACTAGGGGGTCAAGTTTGAGATCTTGCCCCATTTTTTATTTCACAATTTCATGCCACTTACAAAAAAATGCTAAATATGCTATAATCAAATACATGAAACTCAAATTCATACAAATTCATGGCCCTATGAGTTATATATATATATATATATATATATATATATATATATATATATATATATATATATATATATATATATATATATATATATATATATATATATAACTGTATCTTCAAACATTTTAGTAAATTTTTAAATAAAGATAAACCACTATATCAAAATTGATCATTTATATAATTTGCATTATTTTTAATAAGCTTTCTCAAATTTTAAAACCCTAATGTTCAATTTTCATATATATAAAGACCACTTAGGACACAATAAACTTAAGACAATAATTATATTTTTCAATTATGTCATCCTCATTTTTCATAGACGTATCTTGCATATCATTATTTCTCAGAGGAAAATAGTTGCTTATTTGTTTAAAAAAATATTTGATAAAAACCAACCAAATAATATATTAAACTAAGTATAACAAAAATTGTGAGAAAAAATCAGAGTATAGAGTATAAATAATAAACTATGGGATACACACACACACACACACACACACACACACACACACACACACACACACACACACACACATATACATACCCTAATTTTTTATCACAATTTTTTACTCAGTTTAATATATTATTTGGTTGGTCTTTGGTTTTACCACCCTATAAAAAATAATGGCATGCAAGATATTTATTTTAAATAATGCGCAAAGGACAAAATGAATTATATTATGTGGTTGGTCTTTACCACATACTTCTTTTAAACAAACAATAAACTGATCTCCTTTGAGAAATAATGGCATGCAAGATACTTATTTTAAACAATGCACAAAGAACAAAATGAATTATGTTATGTGGTTGGTCTTTACCACATATTTCTTGTAAACAAACAAGAAACTCATTTTCTCTGAAAAATAATGGCATACAAAATACTTATTTTAAGCAATACACAAAAATAAAATGAATTATATTATGCGGTTGGGTTTTACCACATACTTCTTTTAAACAAACAAGAAACTCATTTCCTCTTAAAAATAATGGCATGCAAGATACTTATTTTAAACAAAATAAATAAACACAATAGAACCTCATGATAATTTCAACCCTATATCTAACTAACTTAAAAATACTCATTTCATAGATTTTGAGTTTACGAAAAATATTTTTAGATATACATCAAATTTATAAAAAAAACCAACATGCACAGTGTTTTTAACAAATATTTTTAAACAAATATTTTTTAGGAAACCTATTATTATATTTATTCATTTCAAGATAGACGATTGTGCATGCAAACAACTACTCTCAATTTTTAAAATTAAAAAAACACAAATCCATATCTTTCAATCATAAAGAAACCAACTTAGAATTTCTCTGCACCTTCATTTCCAATTTTGACTACCAAAGCTTTGCTTCCAACTATCAAAGCTTTGATTTGCCAAAAACTTGCAACTATGTTTGTATAAAAATAAAAGTGTCTTCGAGTAGTTTTATACTATGCAAATAGATCAATTCTCATGAGCTACACTATGGTAAAGAAGAAATTATAAATTGTATACATATATAAAGATGAGATTTTGTGACCTCTGCAATGCCAATTTGAACACCTTCGACACAGTCAATCAATCTCACAACAGTTTTCCAAAAACAAATCTTGGATTCTCACAAAAGCATGAATATTGGAAACATTTCATTCAACCCATAAAAGCATGAAATTTGAAAATAATTCATACCCCCCACCTTTCGCAAATAAGGTGAACTCAACGTTTTATGTTGATCAATAAATAGCAATATTTTGTGTTGATAATGGCATACCTTGGTAGGATGAAAATTGCAATATTATGAAGAGAATGTTGAAAAAATTGAAAATGGATAAATAAAATTAATTTGTGAGGTCGAAGAAGGAATAGTATATGTAAACAAGAGGAAAGAATTGATTTATTTTGGGAAGTATACTTTTAAAATTTTTTGGAGAGAGTTGTAATAAAATAGAGAACAAGTAAATAATAACATTACATGTTCTCAATGGTTAGAATATGCAAAATTATTACGTGAAGAAGATTTAATAGAATAGCTAAATTCCTTTCCATATAGAATATTAAGAAAGGGATGAGTGAGTAAGACATGACATAGATATGTTATAACTATAATATTTAAAGTGGGGTTTGGAAGTTTTTACATTTCTTATCAAAAGCATTTTCAATGACGTCTCTTAGAATGGTTTTCAGGTAGCTTGGGTGACCATTATTGTCACACTTGTCTTCAAAAGTGGAAATGTCAACAAATCATAAAACTATCAACTATAATGGTTGATCCTCTTTTTAAATACTATTTTGGATCCTGCATGATAAATTTCAAAATCATTAGTTGGACAAACAAAGAAGGGAAAATGATGAAGGGACAAGCAAGTTTTAGGCCAAAACACTCCAAAATCAATCACTACATCATTCTTAGGTCCTTCATTGAAAAAGTACAAGATGAAAATTGATAACAAGTGGATGAGTAAATTGGACATTAGCATACAAGAGTGTTTAAACAATAAAGAGGAAATAAAAGGCTATGCGAAATAAAAATTCAAGGTAACCATGTGGACAAGGCAACTTGGGGAAAAGATAGAAATATTATGTCAGAGATTGAATCCCAATCGTGACCATAATCAAAGAGCATACATAAGATCAAAAATTAAATGAAATACAAAAATATTGATATCTCAATTAAGGACTAGATTGCATCATTTTTAGTTGTGACATTAGCAAATAGACAATGACTAAAGAAGATTGGACAAAGAGAATATGTCATTATTGTACTTTAGGATTAGTTGAGATAGCATGGCACTACATCGTGGAGTGTCTCACTTTCAAGGTTATCCAAATCAAGTATGCCAATAGCTTGAAAGTTGACTCCTTGACTACCTTGTTTGAAGAGTAGAAATTAGCAAAAACAATTATTATTTTTATCTAGGATACATAGTAGAAGATCCAACATCAAAAAGGAAATGGATGTAGCATAAACATAGTCTCACAACTTTATCTTAAAAATTTATTTGTACACGAAATAAATTAGTCACTATCTTTTTGTCCCATTGATTGCTTGGTATTATGGACATTATTAAAAACATTCATTCATTACTCACTTCTCAAGTCAAATAGAGTGTTGACTTAGTTATGAGATATCAACAACATATATTTTTATTTTAACTAAAATTAAAAATAGAACATATTAATTATTTAAAATCTTCCCAATGATGTGTTGTAAATATAGTTACTACACACTTCATTAATTTTAATTGTCTCAAACATTATGGGACCCTTTCTCACCCTATTGATAAAATATTGCTTGTCTTCATATAAATAAAAAACATAGATGATCTACTTGGTGTAGAAGAATTAGATTTGTTTCAAACATAATGATAATAAAAATCTTTGAAATAGTCATTTCTTAAGTGGTGTTGAGCAAAAGCTCTTAAAAACTACATGCTACATCCAAAATTAATATCAATGAGAGTTGTCTTTGGGTTAGAAATGACACCCAATGTTGAGCAAAATATCTTAAAAACCACATGCTCCATCCAAAATTAATATCGATGAGAGTTATCTTTGAGTTAGAAATGACACCCAGTTTTGATTGTGGTGACACATAAATGTTGGTCACCATGACCATTCTTAATAAGTTCATGTTTTAGGGGAGAAAATTTTACAATAATATTTCATTTAAAAGAAAACATGCACTTAGGATATGGCGATAAAGATATTTTTTAAGCTATATATTTTTATATAATATTAATTTTTATTTAATGAAATTGAGTAAATTTTTATTTTATAATATTATAAGGCCCATATATAATTTATTAGTATTATTTTATTTTTATTTAAAGTGATTTAAATTGATTATAGATAAGGAGAGTTTCTAGGGACGATACCCTACATTTTTATAGAATCATCAATTTCACTTCTTTATTTTTAGCCACTACAATATTTGACCAAATTTTTCACATAGATTTCGACATCCAAACATCTCAATCGAAGGATTTGGAGGATAATTTTTTTGAAAATATAAGTCAAAACTCTTGGGTCAAAAATTCTACATTGGGTTTGATGACATTGTGTATGTCAAATTTTAAACATAAATATGTGAAAATTTTGACTGCATTAACTGTTATCCTAGGAGTGAATTTATACATGTTCTCATTCGTTTTAACATGCGCACATACATCTAAATTTTGATGGAGGTCTTTCTAATTCAAAATTTTCATGTCAATAGCATATTAAATAAAAACCAAATAAATTTTTTGCATAACCATCAAGACCATGTTATAGTAGTGTTTATCATCCTTGTTATATCCATGCTTGCATATCATATCTTCATTACAATCGATACAACAAAATATGAAGGTTGTAGTTTTTCAAAAAAAAATGTGTCCTTATTTATGATTCCAAAATTTGTAAATGAGATTACATTAATGTATGTACATTACATAATATTTTTAGGTTGCTACATAAAGGCATACACATCCATCAAATCATAATACAAATGTATATTTTACATATGTTGTAGTTGCAGAGACAATGATATACATGTATACAAAATGTGGCAACATACATTGGCATGTGAATGATTCGCCAAAATGAATTAACAAAATGTGGTGACATGGATTGCAATGATGGACTTAAGACATATAGTTTTGTTTTGTGAGAAATAAAGGATGTTATCATCATGGCTTGATATGTTAATGAATTCAATGTATGTTGCTTCCATTTCTTCACATTAGTTATGACATTGAGGGAATTTTTTATGTATTGCATAAAAATGACATTTAATTATTACATTAGTTTATCAAAATATTAGCATGTATTTTCTATGCTGCCACATTTTGTAACTATGATTGCATTAGGGCAACTCATACATTGAATTAGGATATATCTTGACATAATCATTGCATTAGTTTGTCAAACAATTCAAATTTTCTACATGAGGATATGTACATCCATAAAATCATGATTGAAAACATATATTTGTCATATAATTAAGTTTTAAACACCCTAACAAACATGAAATAACAAAATTTGACCACAAAACACAACTAAATGTCCTAATTCCATCACCATAATCCATGTGATCACATTTTGTCATATGCAATTGATAAATTCCTTTAATTTTATACCAATGTGAAGGCATAAGATCATTATAACATTTACTTGTGTTTGGTGAATAGGCAAGGATCTTAGTTTTATGGCTTGAAATGTTACGAACAATCCTAGATGTTGTTCTCGATGAAGCCACATACAAAAGTTGCAATTTTCCAAAAATAATTTGTGAAATAGGGCTAAATGTTGATAAGTATGGGAAATTCTTATTGGATGACATTATATATTTTCACATTGATACTTTCAAACTTCAAAAAAAATTAGTGAAACTAATATATTAAATTACATAAGTAATTAAAAAAATGTCAAGAAAAATCAATTCTAAGATACTTTTAAAGGAGGATAATGACATATCTTAAATGGTTAACTCAATGTTTTGTGTAAACCTAGTCTTTAATGAGCAGAGGAGGATAATGGCATATATTGTATGGGTAGGGGACCAATAAATAACAAAATGTTGTATTGAATCATTCCATTTTAGCATGATGTGAATATCTACAATGTAGTAATTTCACAACTTCACAATATGTGTTCCTTACCTAACATTCTGATTCTTCTTTTTTTTTCCCAACCCTTTGAAATCCTCTCTAGAGAAGGTAGTTACAAAAGAGAAGTTTGGCCTTGAGAAGAGTCAAACTCCCTACAAGTAGCTAATGATGGCCTTAATGATGGGAAACTAGACAGAGGTATTCCATAGACTCAATTGGTTTCTCTATGCTTCTATAACCCACCCCCTTCTTTATCCAAAGGTGGAAAACCTAAAGCTAATCTAAGTGTCTCCACCAAACTTAGAGGTCAAATATCTGAGGCTTAAAGGTTGAGGTAGGGTGCTGAAGAAATGATTAGATATGGATCCCTAAGGACTATGGAGGAAATCCTATCTAGGAGAAGATTGGTTCCTTCTTGTGGATGATTTTTCTATTCCTTTTACTTCTTCTTCGACTCATCGATTATCTTTTGTTGGGATGTAACATCTTTTCTCTTAGTTTCTTTGGGGGTGTTTCCCTTGGATAGCAGTTTATTCGTCTACATTTTGTTGTCCAATTATAGCATTATTGTTGATTGTTCTTCTTTGGCATTTGTTTTTTTTTTGGTATTCTCCTCTCTGGTTATTGTGTTTGAGAGGGAATTTGTGATTTTAATATTTTTTCAGGGATTGGGGTGCCTATTATCTCCCAACACTAGATTAGAGCTTTGACCTCTGTAAAAGATCCCCCTTACCATTCATAGATCTGTTGAAAGTGTTTACCATTACACACACACACACACACACACACACACACACACACACACACACACACATATTATATTATATTATATTAAAATAGTATAAATTATAGTTAGTAATATTATATTATATTATTTGGATGAAAAATAAAGATAGCTCCAAATTATATAGTAATCTCTGTTTGGATGTAACTTCATCTTAACTGTCAATCATAAAAAATGAATGGCCCAAACTTTGAGAATAAAAATTAAAAATTACTATAGCAAATTTTTTTAGTTGCATGCATTCATTTTTTGTGACCTTTAACTAAATTTTCTCTATATGAGATCTGCTAGTGGCCTAATGATTTATAAATATGGAGGCCTTTGCACATCATAAATACTGAGAGTAGCATCGAGATGGCCCAATATTTATGATATCTTGTGAGGCACACCAAGATTATAGAGAAGGTATTGTTGGCCTAGTCTCTGGCCAAGTCATGAGCTTGTGAATGCCACAAGGACACAAGATGACATGGATCTGCCCTTGACCTACACCTTACTAACATAGTAGCTTCCTAGGGGTGGCACAATGTGAAAAGCCTTTGCAAGTTGGTGAAGTGGTGAAGATAATATGAAGTCTCCACAGTGGTGGTGGTGGTGGACTCAAAGTTGAACACAATTGTCGCATAAAATTTCACTGGCCTCATGTCAAAAGAAGCTACTAATTGCTAATGATTTATGACATCATTATGTGTTATCGTGATAACTTGTTGTGATTCTATAGAAAAACTTTAGGTAAACCATTTGTATCTATGGTATTTATTAAATGTGAGATAGATCTATGGGCGAGATGAATCTTTGCTCAATGATTCACAATGAAAAATGCCTTAACATAATTAATGTCTTCAAAGTTTGTTATTATAAGTTAACAATTTGTTTAAAGTGATTATGGGAATCATGATTTCCCTATTTACTTGTTACTCCTATCAAGTCTTATGCATTCGTCAACAAAAAAGATGGACTTATACAAAATAATGGAAAGCAATTGAGATTTCACTCTTTGATTGCTAATGTTATAACACTAACATATTCCACTATGAATAAATGGATTTCAATCAAATTATTAAATAAATGCCTATAAACATTTAGCCAGGAATAAACATATGTAAAACAACATGCCCAACCTAAATAATTTTCCAAAACTTTTCTATAAGTATGCAAAATCCAAAAAATAATATTACCAATGTGACTAAATCAGAAATAACTTTCCAATGGTTTGAAAATAGACTCAAATAGGGTTTGTATGAAAAACTTGTGATTATTTTAAATTCAAGTGTAATTTCCCAAAAACATCCAAAATTTGACTTACATAAATACAAAAAATTCAAATATGAATATTTTTGGTAAATCACTTGGATGAATGGCTTGTCAAAAAATTTACTTATTGTGCAAATCCCCTTTGCTAATTGGGTGTTGACTACTTTGCTTTGTTAACACTTGTCCATCTTTGATTCGCTAAAAAACTAAACTACTAAAAGCATGCTATTAGAATTAAAAGAAACACTGAAGATAAATGGAAGACATATGACACACTTATACATGTGCATGCCTATCTTTTATCAAGCAAAAAAGAAGTTAACATTAGTTGAGAAGTGTTTAAACCCAATCTAGATTAATGGAGATGATTAATCTAAATAAGATAGAACTTTGCAAGGCTTAAAGGTTTATTTATCGGATAGCTCACCACCCTATTTTGCATAAGGCAATGCATGTGGGAATAAAACTAAACATAAACAAGGCAAACATTTTTCTTCATACACCCTATTTATATTTATGTATTTTGCAGGATTTAGTTTGGATAGATAAGCTCAAGTATTCTCTTAATAATGTGGGGATAGATAAGTTGGGAGCACATTAGACTAAAGATTTGAAGGTCGCATGTTTGATCCATGCACACTATAATGAAAGACACACAGTGGAACTTGACCGAGTTTAACATTGTCTAGAAAAAATATTTTTTTATGTGGAGCAATTACTTTTAAGTTGAGAATAACAATAAAGAACACAAACAATTATGTCTATGGAATTATTCGATTAACAAGGGTTATAGGGTTCCTTTCCTGATAAAAGAAGTCCAAAAGTTAAAAGTGAGGAATGATTACCTCAAGCCAGACAGATTAGATCAAAAGCCAAGAATCATAAGAGAGAAGATTCAAAGGAGCATGGCCAAAACTTGAAACTGACCTGTAAATTTCCAAGACAACCCTTAGAGGGGAATGACCTTATTCCAAACCTTTGCTAAATCAGGGCAAGGAGCAAAGGAATTATTGACTGTAATAGAAGAAGATTAATCAACCTCATAGTTAGCCAATATGTTCACTACTTTATTTGCTTCTGTGAAGTAGTGGCTAGCTTCCCAATTGGTAAAGCAATAGAGAAGGAACCAACAATTGCATAAAATATCATCGATTTCCAACTAAAACATTTTTTATTTTTTATGGCCGAGATCATAACCATAGAGTCGCTTTCAATGATGAAATGATTGATGCCACTATCATGATATAGTTAGAAGACCAAAGATAAACCATGAACTTCAACTTCGTTATTGGTGCCATGCAGAAGAAAGAAACAAAAAACTCTAATTAAGAACCCAGAACAATCACGAATGACACAACCAACACCTAAAGCTTCAGGGTTTCCACGCGAATCTCCATCCATGTTCAAGTTGAAGAAGTTGGGGGTTGGGGGGATCCAATCAGAATAAAGCTAGCGTAATTCTCCTTTAGGAATGGTCAAAGGATTGGAACCAATCACTGTTGGTGCTGATAGAAGGGGCCAACAGTTCAAGAGAGTGATATCCAATGCTAAGAAGGGAGAAGAAGAACCAATCATGTTTGAGATAACCATTTCAGAGTTGGTCGATTTGATTCTTCCTAGAATGGATGCCAACGAAAAAGATTCATTTCTTAAAAGCAGTTTTGAACACAACCAAGACCAACATTGGTTGGTAAAGGAACAATGCAAGGGCAAGTGATCAATAAACTCTTCATGATCCATGTAGAGAATGCAGATGTTTGGGCATATCATCCCCATTTGTTGTCTTCTATTGTGTGTGAGGATACGTCCAAAGCATGTTAGCCAAGTGAATGACCCTGCTTTGGAGAGACAAACCTTTGACCAAAATTTATTCTAAGAATCCCCCTGAGGAGCTACCAACTGGGAGATGGTACGAAAGCCCAATTGTGGAGAAGGTAGTGTTGGGATAGGCTTTGGCCTAGCCATGAGCTTGTGACTATCACAAGGTCGTAAGATGACACATATCTGCCCATGGTCCCCACCTTTTTAACACAGTGGCTTCTTAGGGGTGGCATAGTGTGCAAAGCCTTTGCAAGTTAGGGAAGTGGTGAAAAGAATACATAGTCTCCACGATGGCAGTGGCAGATTCAAAGGCTAACATAATTATTGGATAAAATTTATCTGGTTTAAATTGAAGAAAGCTGCTAACTTTTTATAATTTATGACATCATTTTGAACTATAATGCTAATCACTTGTGATTGACCAAAAAAAAAAAAAAATTATATGCACTTAATTTATATTATAAAATGTTTTTGGTTACAAATCATACATTAACAAGTTATTTAAAGTGGACTTAAGTAAAAGTATAATTACCTTCTAATATCTTCCTTCAAATCTCTAAGATTCAATTTTGAACTTCTCTTTAATTTTAATGTTTTATAAAAAAACATCTTTACTAAATCAAAATATAAAAAAAAAACATGATGGTATGAATGTAAATGCACCTTTATTTATTTATTTTTCTATTTAAATATTTTAATTATTTCAAATTATAAATTATATACATTAATTTAATTTAATTTATATTGTAACATGCTTTTGATTACAGGTCATACACACCGTATTCTTTAGTAAAAGACGAAAGAATAGTTCCTTGTGTTTACCACTCTGCAATGCATGTTTATCACTCGTACACCATCTTTATCTTTATGTATTCCTTCGCTCAACCGTGTGGGGATAGTTCAGTTGGGAGAGCGTCAGACTGAAGATCTGAAGGCCGCGTGTTCGATCCACGCTCACCGCAGCCACCCAAACTTTTCAACTCCATTCTTATCCAGGAAAATGCACTGTCTGTGGCTGCATTTTTATAAAAATGTCTTCGAATGGTTTTATACCATGCAAATAGATAAATTATTATGAGATGCGGTAAAGAATTAAATTTATACATATATAACGATGATATTTTATGGCCTCTGCAATCACTAATCGCTGCCACAATTTGAATGCCTTCGACAGAGTCAATCTCACAACAGTTTTCGGAAAACAAATCGTGGATTCTCACAAAACCATGAATTTTGAAAAGAAATCATTCAAGCCGTAAAAGCATGAAAATTTAAAAGAATATATTCACACCACGTTTGTTTTGACTGCTCACCCTCTCGCTTCGGTATTTTTTAAGGAAAGAGAATTTTTCAGAAGTGTATAGTTATAAGCGAATTTTTTTTATAGAAAATTGTGAAATATATGTATGTTAGGTGAATTTTAAGGAATGATATGTGCTTTACTAATGTATATTTTGGCGAATTTAATAATCTTATGCACTTTTTTTTTCAAAAATTGGCAAATAATTTTTTAAAAATTTGTTCATAAACAAATCTAAAATGTTGAAAAGCTGTCAAAAATTAACTAATTGATGAAAAATAGCCCTTAACAAATACCACAAAAAAATAAAGTTAACTCAATATTTTGTGTCGACTTGGTCTTCAACACGCAGAGCATAATGGCAATATGTTGAGAGCACAATGATGTGACCTCAAGGCTTTGCCAGCTCCCATTTAAGTTTTAATTCTTCAATTTACTCTTACATTTACATAATGAATTTAAAAAATAATAATATATTGATAATATTAATTCAAAAAATATTAAATTCGTCTAATAATTGTAATTCAAAAAAAAAATTTAAATTCATCGAAGACATTTAAATTTAAGTAATCCTAATTCACAAAACATTGAACTCATTTAAGAGATCTAGACAAACTTTCTACATGCTGCAAAAAAAATGTTAAAGAAATCGAAAATGTGATTTCTCTCTGGAAGCATAATTTTAGAAGCATTTGGAGAGAATTGCAGCAAAATAGAGAATAAGTAAAGAACAACATTACAGAATATGCAAAATTATTATATAAGGAAGACTTAATATAACAGTTAAACTCTTCCCCAGAGGGAACATTAAGAAAGGGATTAGTGAGCAAGATATGAAATAGATTAGTGAGTAAGACATGAAATAAATGTGTTATAGACATAATATTTTGGGTGGGGTTTGGAAGCTTTTACATTGCTCATCAAAAACATTTTTAATGGGGTTTTTTTTAATGGCTTTCGGGTAGTTTGGATGATCATAGTCGTCATACCTCTTTTTAGAAGTGGAGATGTCAACAACCCATAAAACTATCTTATCATAATGATCAATTTTTTATTTGAAAACTATTTGGGATCTAACATGATAGAGTGCAAAATTATCAATTGGACAAATAAAGAAAGGAAAATGATGAAAGGACAAGCAAGTTTGGGCCAAAACACTCCACAATCAAGCACTACATCATTCTTTTCTTTTCTTTTTTTAAATCCAGATGTATCCCTGATCCTAATTGGGACACTATGACTCTGCCCAACGACCTTCATTGGGGCGAGCGGAGGTGAGACTAATCCTCTGGAGGTTGTCGAAAGGGTCTGTATGCACTGGATAGCCTTGATAACTTGGGCATCAAGAATCAACCTCGGGACTTATATGGGATGAACCCAAAGCCCTTAAGCAACTACGCTACCCATGTGGGCTATCACTACATCATTCTTAGGCACTTAAAATTGATTGAAAAACAATGAGATAAACAAGGGGAATAAGTATTTTACTATTTCATTGATGAGATGTGGGTGAGTTGGTAAAGTGATTTGGTTGTTTCAAGCACCACCCAGGTTCAAATCTCAGTATGGTATCGGACACCGAATGTGGTCAATCATTGGTATTCTTGGACCGATTATGGTTGTTTTTTGGTATTCTCGAGCCAGTTGTGTCCGTTGTTGGTATTCTCAGGTCGATTGTGGCCGTTGTTGGTAAATATGGTACTTGTATAAACGATCACTTGAGGATTTGGGCCCCCTATTGTGTCCCAAGCGGGTTGGAGCTCTGGTCAAAAGCAAATACCTATCTAAAAAAAAGGTTTTTTGTTATTTCGTTGATTTCAATAAAGCATTTAACACCATGCCCAAAATCAAATTGTGGAGTAGAATGGCAAAGTTAGAAATTCCAGGGATGTGTAGAGTAGTGGTTCACAAGCTTTATGATCAAGTTCGAGCCAAAATAAAAATAGGTAAAGAATTATCATTATACTCTGAGAGTGTCATCATTGTCAAGAACGGATGACTACTATCCCCCACCTTGTTTGGGCTATACATAAATAAGTTACAGGAGTGGATAAATAAAGTTGATAGTGGGGGTGTTAGAGTAGTGGATAAACAAAACTGAAAGTGGGGTTGTTCACTTAACTAGTTATGTGATAAAGTGCTCATATATGGAGATGGCCTTATTTTAATGGCAAAAATAATACATAGCTTGAGAGAGAACTTGGGGCCTTTAGAGTTGTTTTGTCACTTGAGAGGTAGGGATGCAAGTGAACACCAACAAACCCAAAGTCGTGAACTTTTCCTTGCAAATAAAAAAGGAGCAAATAAACTATTTATTTGAGAGAATCCCTTTCCAAGTGGTGGATGAATATAAGTACCTTGGTCTTGATTTCCACAACAAGCTTAGTTTTGATACATAGGATAAAATAGACAAGGGAGTTGAAACAATTTATACATGTTACTATAAAATAGATGTAGAAATGCATAACTAAGGGATTAGAAAACCAATAGGACCTTGTTTGGGTTGCTTGTAATGTCAATGGTGCTTTATGGGCTAGAGGTTTGGGGCAATGATATGTCATAATTAAAATAGAGATAGATAGAGAGAATTCAAAAGCACCTAATCACAAGCAATGTCAAATCTAAAACATCAATTCTGTCAGGCACCTAGAACAACAAACATGCTCTGATACCACTTTGTTGGGGGATCACAAGAACAACACCTGTTCTGATCCCACTTTGTTAGGATCTTGCTCCTCAGAAAGAGCACAGTATGATTACCAAATATAAGCAATTATAAATGCGGAAATAACCAGAAATACAAGTAACTAGAATTCACCGATAACACAGAATATGAGAGACAATACACTATCTTGTATTAACACTTTACAGAAAAGAATACAATAAAGAGCTGCCACACTCTTCCACCTTACAGAGGCTTCCCACACCTCAAGTGTACAGTAATTCTTCTACAACAATCTCCTACCAAAAAAAAATGGTCCCAATAACCAACTCACAGACAGAATTGGTGTTCACCTCTCCAACTAGTCAGTAATAACCCTGCCAGTTCACCAAGCACTCTAAAGCACTTCAAGTTGATCTCCCATGAACCTGCAACCTGCAATTCAACAGACCATACTCACACATGTAGATCTCCTATGAGCTTGCAACAACCTGCAACTCAATGATCTTACACATAGAAGGAACTTCCTTGCCTTCATTATCTTATATCAATTACAATACATGCCAATGGGTCTATAAATAGATCCCAGACTTAAACAATAACTTAGACTCTTAATTTAGACAATTATCCTGGCAGCTTAAGACTCTAACTGGCCTTTACATGCAAACACTTTGTTCACTTAACTAACTGTTCGTGTAACGAGCAGTTCTGGAACACACAGGCGACCGACGCCAGTCCCTGCTTGTCTGGTTCTGCCGACGTCAACCAACTCCCTGCCGTCGCCGGTGGCCTTCTGCACTGGTCACGACCGACGTCGGTCCTGCTGTCGACGTTGGTGCTCCTAGATCTCAGCAACCTTCTGTTCCTTCAATTTGCAAAGAGTAGAAGCTTTTAGCTCCACAACTTAACAATCTCCCACTTGGAGATAAATAGCTGCAACCTGTACTTGTACCTATACCTGTACCTGTACTTGTACCTGTACTCCGTCTAGTTTGTTCCCTTGGCTTTGTATTCCTCTTCAAGATCACTCTTGAAGACCAACCACCACTAATCTTGTGGTGCAAAACCTGTCATCCAAATCACCTGCCACATCCACATCTACAGACCATGTAGAAAATAACCTGAACCTGCATAGCATGTGCACTTGCTGCTAGTCCCTGTAAGAATCCACTGAACTGTCCTCCAATGGTTCTCTCTCGGATTGGCTCCAACTCGTGACGACTCCCACTGCTTGGGAAAACTCAGGTTTAGTACATACCATGCACTCAACCTCATTATGTGAATCAAGACACAGTTCATAGAACTGTCCAATCATCGGCGTGCTAACCGGTCTCACACAATCATCTTGAAACAAAGTCAACAAGACCTTCCATGTCTCTAGAACACACTCATGCCAAAGAATCTTGCTGCTCCCAGATTCTCCATGACAAACCTCTGAACTAGCTTTACCTATAGTTCAACAATGCCCTGTATATGTAACCCTGCAACAAGCACATCATATAGTAATAGGATAATGTAGCTAATATTATCCAACCTGGTAAAGAGAAATACAATGATTAAACCTCCATTGCCCTGCAGCTATACAAAACCATATACCCTGATCTTCCATCTCACGTATCCATTTTCACTCTTCTTCATCCTGAACATCCATTCGTCTCTCAGTGCTTACTTCCAACTGAAAACTCTACCCAAAACACCTGTTTGGTACTCCTCCAAGGAATCACATCCTCATCCATGCCAAGCTCCCACTATTTCCTAGATCTACCTGTTCTGCTTCTTCAATAACTTCCTGGTCCTATGCCATAAGTGAGCAACAAGCAGTGTAAAGAAGGGAAATGACAAATTTAAGAACGAACTTACACCTTCAGTCCTCCATATGGGTGCTTGAGACACCTTGACAGCATGCTATCCACCCAAAATTCATCTCAGTAACCGATGCTGGTCACATCTCAGTCTGCACCCGATCGATGTCAGTTCCCTGCGACTGCCCTCTTGCCGACGTCATTTTCCCCTGGCTGATGCTGGTAGTTATCTGCCCCGAGTCACCGACATCAGGTTGCACATAGCCGACGTCGGTCCTTGTCTGGACGCCGACGCCGATTTTCCTGCCGACGTCGGCTTCTGTGTTTTTCTAGTGAGACCTGACTTTTTCCTGCGAGCTCTTTTTGGATCAAATCCTTCTCCTAAACACCCTTGCTCTGCTCAGAATTCTTCTGCATCTTGTGCTGAACTCTGTCCGTCACCTTCTCCTTGAAAACCAAGGCTTTCCTGTTCTTGTCACTAACATTGGATTCCTCAAGAAACGTTACCTTCTTCTTTTACATACAGAAACCATGATCCATACCTTCCAAGTCCGAAAGCATATCCTTTGACTCAAGAACAAGCATCTCCTTCTTATCTATGTGACCAAGCCTATCAAGCCACATCTCTGAATCTACAGCTGAAGTAGATAACCCAAAAAGAGAGTCAGTAATACAAGTAGATAGATAAAGCGTACCTACTTTCTTACCTCTAGCTACAACAAGTGTACCCTTGGTAACCTTCCAAGAGTCTGCTGTGAGAGTTACTGTGCAACCCTCATCACCCAAACTTCTAACAGAAATCAAATTCTGCTCCAGAACTGGGACATGCATGACCTCCTTTAACACCCATGTGTTACCTGTCTGTAGTTTCAGCTTCACTTTCCCTTTGCCAACAATCTGACAAGGTTTACCATCCCCTACACAAATTTCTCCAAAGTCTCCATGGACATACTCATGAAAAAATTCCCTATGTGGGGATGCATGACAAGAGGCACCAGAATCTAAAACCCAAGATTCTACTTTATCCAAAGAACATACCAGAGCATCCCGTGCAGCGTAATCTGCAACATCTGCTTCTTCTTCATGTCCTTCATGCTGATCTTCACCTGATCTGCAATCTCTCTTTAAGTGCCCTTGCTTTCCACACTTCCAACAGGTTATTCTGCCATACCTGGACTTGGATCTTCTGCCTATCTTGGACCTTGATCTCCCATGCTCTATCTTCTCTCTTTGCCTTCCTCTGCCTTCAACACTCAAAGCATTTCCTGATGATTCACCTGTGCTATTCTTGCGTATCTCTTCATTCAAGATCACACTCACAACATCATCCACTTTTAAGACTTTTGAAGGAGACACAGTATTAGAAACTACCATTACCAAACCTTCCCAACTTTCAGGTAATGAACACAAGATTAAGAGAGCTCTAATTTCATCATCAAATACAATATTGACTGAACTTAACTGGTTTACCAAACCATGGAAATCACTAAGATGGCTATGAACAGATCCACCTTCCAACATTTGCAAATTAAATAAATGCTTCATAAGAAATACCTTATTAGAAGCTGAGGGTTTTTCATATAAATTTGCCAAAGATTCCATCAACTCCACCGTTGTCTTACACTGTGATAAGCTGGAAATCACAGAGGATGCAAGACTCAATCTAATAGATCCCAGAGCCTTCCGATCAAGAACCTCCCATTCTTCATCTTTCATATCCGAGGGCTTGCAATTAACCCCACCCAACGGTAAGTACAAATCTTTCTGATACAGATAATCCTCAATCTGCATCCTCCACAGTTGGTAGTTCTTGCCATTAAACTTTTCCATCCGTAGCTTACTATCTTCTGCCATTGCTCAACTCCCACTCAAACAGAAACCCTGTGAGTAACCTGTAATCAAAACACACTAACCAGATATAATCCAATCTGTTAGTATCCCAACCAACAGCTCTGATACCACTTGTTAGGCACCTAGAACAACAAACATGCTCTGATACCACTTTGTTGGGGGATCACAAGAACAACACCTGTTTTGATCCCACTTTGTTAGGATCTTGCTCCTCAGAAAGAGCACAGTATGATTACCAAATATAAGCAATTATAAATGTGAAAATAACCAGAAATACAAGTAACTAGAATTCACCGATAGCACAGAATATGAGAGACAATACACTATCTTGTATTAACACTTTACAGAAAAGAATACAATAAAGAGCCGCCACACTCTTCCACCTTACAGAGGCTTCCCACACCTCAAGTGTACAGTAATTCTTCTACAACACTCTCCTACCAAAAAAAAATGGTCCCAACAACCAACTCACAGACAGAATTGGTGTTCACCTCTCCAACTAGTCAGTAATAACCCTGCCAGTTCACCAAGCACTCTAAAGCACTTCAAGTTGATTTCCCATGAACCTGCAACCTGCAATTCAACAGACCATACTCACACATGTAGATCTCCTATGAGCTTGCAACAACCTGCAACTTAATGATCTTACACATAGAAGGAACTTCCTTGCCTTCCTTATCTTATATCAATTACAATACATGCCAATGGGTCTATAAATAGATCCTAGACTTAAACAATAACTTAGACTCTTAATTTAGACAATTATCCTCGCAGCTTAAGACTCTAACTGGCCTTTACATGCAAACACTTCGTTCACTTAACTAACTGTTTGTGTAACGAGCAGTTCTGGAACACACAGGCGACCGACGTCGGTCCCTGCTTGTCTGGTTCTGCCGACATCGGCTGACTCCCTGCCGTCGCCGGTGGCCTTCTGCACTGGTCACGATCGACGTCGGTCCTGCTGTCGACGCCGGTGCTCCTGGATCTCAGCAACCTTCTGTTCCTTCAGTTTGCAAAGAGTTGAAGCTTTTAGCTCCACAACTTAACAAACTCCATATGAGATCTTATTTTTGAAGCAAGAGCTTTTCCATTGGAGACACCAACTTTGATTCGGATGTTAAAGTTACCTACAAAAATAAGAGAGCATAGAGACTCACTGCAAGTCCAATTTGGTTGTAGGGGAAGAGTTAACAAGAAGAAAGATCACATGGATGAAACTTAATAACAAATGGATGCGTAAATGCAACATTATCACACATGTATGTCCAAACACCAATAAGAAAATAAAAGGCTATGGAAACTAAAAATTCAAGGTAACCATGTGGACAAGGTAGCTCGAGCAAAAGATAGAATACCATGACAAAGATTCAATCCCAATTATGGCCACAAGTAAAGAGCATACATAGGAGATATTGATATCTCAATTAAAGACTAGCTTGCATCACCTTAGGTGTGGCATTGATAAGTGGACAATGGCTAAAGAAGATTAGACAAAGAGAACATGTCAATTTTGTATTTCAAGGTTAGTGGAGATGGAGTGGCACTATATCGTGGACTGTCTCACTTGCAAGTTTTATTGAAATCAAGTATGCCAATAGCTTGAAAGTTGACTCCTTGACTACCTTGTTTGAAGAGGAGAGATTAGTAAAAACAATTTTGTTTGATCTAGGATATGTAGTAGAAGATCCAACATCAAAAAATAAAATGGATATAGCGTAAACATAGCCTCGAAGCTTTATCTTAGAAGGTTGTTTGTACATAAAGTAACTCAGTCACTATCCTTTGGTCCCATTGATTGCTTCGTATCATAGACATTATTAAAAGCATGCATTCATTTTTTCACTTCTCAAGTCAAATAGTATGTTGACTTAGTTGTGAGATATCAACAACACATATTTTTATTTTAGATAAAATTAAAAATAAAACATAGCAATTACTTAAACTCTTCCCAATGATATGTGTTGTAAATATAGTTTCATAAATTTAAATTGTCTCAAACTTTATGACACCATTTCTCACCCTATTGATAAAATCTTGTTTCTTTTCTTATAAATAAAAAACATAGATGATCTACCTGGTGTAGAAGAATTATATTTATTTCAAACATAATGACTATAAAAATCTTTGAAATATTTATGTATTAAGTGGTGATGAGCAAAAGCTCTTAAAAACCACGTGCTACATCTAAAATTAATATCAATGAGAGTTGTCTTTGAGTTAGAAATGACATCCAATGTTGAACAAAAACTCTTAAAAACCACATATTACATCCAAAATTTACATCAACAAGAGTTGTCTTTGAGTTAAAAATGACACCTATTTTTGATTGTGGTGACACATAAATATTAGTCACTATGACTATTCTTAATAAGTTCATGTTTTAGGGCAGAAAATTTTACAATAATATTTCATTTTAAAAAAACATGCATTTAGGATATGGTGATAAAGATATTTTTTTAAGTTTTATATTTTTATATAATATATTTTTTTATTTAATGAAATTGAGTGAATTTTTATTTTATTATATTATAAAGTCCATGTATAATTTATTGGTATAATTTTATTTTTATTTAAAGTGATTTAAATTGATTATAGATAAGGAGACTTTCAAGGGACGATACCCTACATTTATATAGAATCGTCAATTATGCTTCTTTATTTTTAGCCACTATAATATTTGACCAAATTTTTAACATATATTTTGACATCCAAACGTATCAAAGGATTTGGAGGATAATTTTTTTGAAAATGTAAGTCAAAACCTCTGGGTCAAAAATTCTACATTGGGTTTGACAATATTGTGTATGTCAAAATTTAAATATAAATATGTGAAAAATTTGACTCCATTAATTGTTATCATGGGAGTGAATTTATACATGTTCCCATTCGTTTTAACATGCACACATATGTCTAAATTTTGATGGAGTTCGTTCTACTTCAAAATTTTGATGTCAATAGCATATTAAATAGAAAGCAAATAAAATGTTTGCATATAACCATCAAGATCATGTTATAATAATATTTTTCATTTTAATTATATCCATGCTTTGCATATCTTATCATCATTACAATCAGTACAAATAAATATGATGGTTGTAGTTTTTCAAAAAACTTGCATCCCTTCTCTATGATTCCAAAATTTGTAAATAAGATTACATTAGTGTATGTGCATTACAAAATATTTCTAGGTTGCTATATAAAGGCATGTACATCCATCAAAGCATAATACAAATGAATATTTATAGATGTTGTAGTTGTAAACACAATGATATACATGTATACAAAATGTGGCATCATACATTGGCCATGTGAACGATTCGACAAAATGACTTAACAAAATGTGGTGACATGGATTGGAACGATGGACTTAAGACATATAGTTTTGTTTTGATAAGGAAAGGATGTTATCAACTTGGCTTGATATGTTAATGAATTTAGTATATGTTGCTCCCATTTCTTCACATTAGTTATGAAATTGAGGGAATTTGTTAGGTATTGCATAAGAATACCATTTAATTATTACATTAGTTTATCAAAATATTAGCATATCTTCTCTATGTTACTGCATTTTGTAACTATGATTGCATTAGTGAAACTCATACATTGCATTAGGATATATCTTGACATATCATTGCATTAGTTTGTCAAACAATTCAAGGTTGCTACATAAGGATATGTACATCCATCAAAGCATGATTGAAAACATATATTCTTCATATGTTGTAGTTTTAGACACCCTAATAGACATGTAATTACAAAATTTGACCACAAAACACAACTAAATGTCCTAATTCCATCACCATAATCCATGTGATCATATTTTGTCATATGCAATTGATAAATTCCCTCAAATTTATACCAATGTGAAGGGATATGATTATTATAACATTTACCTGTATTTGGTGAGTAGGCAAGGATCTTAGCATTATGGCTTGATATGTTACTGACATTCCTAGATGTTGTTCTCGATAAAGCTGTCTATGAAATTTGTAGTTTTACAAACATAATTTGTGGCATAAGGCTAAATTTTGACAACTATGGGATATTCTTACTAGATGACATTATATATTTTTGCATTGATACTTTCAAACTTCAAAACTTTTTAGTGAAAGATATTAAATTGTGTAAGTAATTAACAAAATGTCAAAAAATCAAAAAAATAATCTAAGATACTTTCTTATTCATAAAACACAATTAAATATCCTAATCCCATCATTGTATTTTGTATTGGGCCTAAAATGGGCCTTCTACAATCCAATGATCCTATAGATAGGTAAAATATAGAAGACCATTCTAAATCCAACACATATATAATGCTGGTCCACATAGTAGTTTGGGGCTCCTTATAAGTGCCTTTTAAGTAGGGAAATTCGACAACATGGGCATACAGAGGAAGACACAACATTCAATCGATGAGTCCAAGGGTGGCCAAGAAAGATGTTATAAGAGATTGGACACTTGAAAATTGTTAATTTCAATTTAACTTCTTTACCTGAGTTAATATGATATGGAACCAAACACATCCTATTGGAGACATTTGTCTTTGGTCATAACCTTGACAAGTGTTACATGTAGATTTGAGGTTGTTAGTCGAGTATCTAAGGGACTTAATGAAATATAAGAAGGAAACACATATATTGAAGGATTATCTTGTAATGGACATTGTTAATTTTGACATAGATAAATAGAGGGGGATCATCAACAAAAAATAGTATTTTTTTGAGAATTATGGCTTGGATGGAACACTTATGGAAGATAATTTGATCAGTATTGCTGTCAATTGTAATTGACTATTCTTCATTTTGTTGCATGATACCCTCTTTAGAACCATGTAAAGATGCCTCTTGGCCAATTGGTGGTTGTTGGGTAATGTTCATGTCAAATAGTATTTTCACAAGGTAATTGCAATGTTTGGGAGATGTTCTCATTAGCTCAAGAAATGGGACTTTACTAGATAAATTTGAGAGCTCATAATGGGGTCCCATTCATTGAAGCTAGGTTATTTTGATAAGGATTAAACCTTAGGAGGTGTGATCAAAATGATCTCATATTTGACGTTAGGAGGGTTTGATTCATATGTCTTATTTCTTTACTTGTTTTTTACAACATCGACCCATCAATCTAGTCAATTACATTGGTGAATGTTTGTCTGATTTTTCTGCATCATCAACCTAACTTATGATGTCAAATTCTCATATATTTTTTGATGTTTGGTTTGCAAAGGAATTTTAAGTAATTGTTTGAGATGTGTAACTCAAATCAACATGCAATGACACACTTTATACATTGCACTTAGAACCAAATTTTCTCTATGAATTGAGGTATTACAGTTCACCATAATTTCAATGGCATTAGCCACTTGAGTGGAATCAGTAGGATTTTAACTATTTTGAGTTTTATGAGCTTGATTTGTATTTTTGGAATGATCTAGTAATGGATTGGTGTATATGTGCCTAGATGTGTATTACCTTGATATGCAACTTCACACTTGTTTTAAGTGTTAGATATTTTCTTGACATTGATAAAATATTGGTATCTTTATTGATACATTGCATCATGATCAAAGTTATTTATGAGGAAGAAGGAATATGCTAAGATTCAAAGGGAGTTTCATGGAACCAACAAAAAACATAGTATCAAACTATTGAGGGATAGGCTTCATAGGGTCTAAATCTCAGTGTTGAGGCTTAGGTAGTTTTTATCTAAGTTATTCTTTACTTAGAGGTTGATGATTGCATCCCCTTCTTTGAGAATGTGAATGAAATACATTTATCATGAGAAAATAACTACACTTGAAGGAGCATTAAACATGATAGTGTGAGTTTTTCTTTGGTGTCAAAGCTATGGTCATAAGTATTGTATACACCATCTTTGATGGCATGTCATTTTTTGGGTCGGATTAGTACTTAGTGTCTTGTTTTAGAGGTTTAGGGTTCTGGGCATGTCTTTTGCCTTAGTCAAAAGCTTCCTCCAATGTATTAGGAGAGAAAGACTAGAGTTTATATTATAGCTCGGGTTCTAAGGAACTGCAAACATTTTGAATAGGATTTCTTTATTCATGTTATGGTCAAATTTATGGGCTAGTGACTTCCACTACTTGATGAAATCATGGGTCGATTTAGGGTCTAGTTGCTTGGCATTGATAAAGTTACTTAAATCATATTTAAACAAGCCTTGATATTGAATTTCTTGTGGAAGGGCATTTACTGAGCCTTCTAATACAAATATGGAGTAAGATTTAAGTTGATTAGATTATTCTAGAGCATCCCCAATAAGGTAATTTTGTTAATAGTTAAGTAGTTGCATCGTTATTTGTCTTAAGCTAATCTTTGTAAAGATTGTTAAAGGCTTTGGGATGTAAAATGGGGTCAGTAGACCCGTTATATGAAATTGTCGAATTTATTCCTCCAATGTCTTAAGCTAATATTTGTAAAGATTGCTAAAAGCTTTGAGATGTAAAATGAGGTTAGTGAACCTATTATATGAAATTGTTGGATTTATTCCTCCAATATCCATAGTTGCTATGTAAGAATCTAAAGGATCATTTTTAAGAGATCATTTTGAAAGTTTATAAAAACTTTAATGTGAATAAGAGATTATGAGATTGGGTTACCATTAGCATTTGTTAGAGAGGGAGGGAGGTGACATTGATTAAATGATCCATATTAAATTTGTTGAGCTCTATTTGACATGTGCATAATTTAATTTTGCATTTGCATCACATGGATATTATTAGTTGAAGTTTGCATGTGGGCCATTCATTCTAAGGCTTACATGAACACTTGAGTATATGATCTACTTACACATTTTAGTTTTTTTTAAAGTATTAGTGTTACTTTGAAGGGCCACGATACTAGTTTTAGCACATGTCATGGTAGTTTTGAAGAAGAGATTGGGAAAATCATTTTTTTTGGCATGAATTTCCCCTAAGCCTTAAAGTAAATTACTTGCCTTATTAGTATGAGGAGTATTAAGATAAGAACTCATGAGGACTATGCTTCTAGATTTTTCTCCCATATGTCTTGAATAATTTTTTTATCTTTATGTATTTTACATGATTCAGTTTTGATAGATAATCTCAAGTATTCTCTCGCTCAACCATCTGGGGATAGCTTAGGTGGGAGAGTGTCAAACTGAAGATCTGAAGGCTGAATTTTTATCCACACTCACTGCATCCAAAAGACTTACAAAAAGTTTGACATTGTCCAGAAAAATCAATTCTCTATGTGGAGTTATTACTATCAAGCTTAAAATAGAAACAAAGAACACAATAATTGTGTCCATCTAATCATTTAATTCTACCACTCCAATCAAGTTCTTGATGAGTATGCTCGGTCAAGTCCTCCTTGGGGAAATATTCCCATATATACAAGTCCTTCTCTAGTACATTTTGCTAATACTAGGTGCAAAGGGAAGGGGTTAAATTGATACTCAGTGGCCTCTATTACATGGATTCATCAATAGGTCCTCTCCTTCTAGTAGGGTCACACTCAAGTATTTCTACATCTAGCTCATCCTCTTCTTGGTGACTTGTACCGGTATCAAAGTCACCCATGCCCAAAGTTGTGTCTATGTCATCTCCCTCTTCACCAGTGGGACTCTCAACATCTAATTGCATGTCATCAAGGGTGGATTATTCATGTTGCACTAGTGAGGGATCCTTTTTTGACTTCGATGTGGCCTCTTGTTCCTCTTGTTCCTTAGGGGAAGTTCCCCTTTTTGGTGATGCTTTTCAAGTCATCATTTTCTATTATCCTTAGGCGTTGAAGTATCTTTTCCTAGAGGAATAAATGTCTGCATGGTAGAATCAAGGCCTTGCAGTTGACCTTTAGGCACACTATTTCTTGGTGGCAAAGGGGCAATCCTTTACCATTTAGGTTATTTTGGTTGTGTGCTCCCACTACCATCATGCCCCAACCTCTTCTGATTTTGGTGCCTTCTAATCTCTAGTAGGGTGGAATGGTTTATTTCCTATCCTTAGCACTCCATGATGTCTTCTTCATTAGATTCAACATATAAAACAACAAATGAATTGAGTCACCGACTAGGATTTGTTGGGATTTGATGTTGGTATTATCTAATTCTAGTTTTACTCTATAGGCTTTCTTCCCCTGATACACATACATTTGATGAAGAGTGTGAGTCTCAACATCAAACTTTTCTATGTCAATATTCACATGGCATGCTTCATATATTCTACTAGAAGAGTTCATAAAATACCTAGCAATGAAAGCTATACTCAGACAGGTCATCTAAAGGGCTCATTTGGATATGCACGAAATAAAAATGTTGCTTTAATGTGAATTGGGATTGGTCCCCTATCTACATGGGTAAGTCCTTGGGGATGTACCACTCATTCCCAAAATATCCTTTCATTCCATCATACCAACCCTTCATCTTAGACTTGTGAGTGGGGGTAATAGCACCAGGGCATGTGAATGATTTAAACCTCTCATCTAGAGACTCATTTTCAGGTGGGTAATCCTACTTTAACTCATCATTGATGTACTATGGTACACCAATTTCATCAAATACCAATAATAAAATAATCACACTTCAAGTAAATTTTTTATAAGGTAGGTAGTGGGCCTTCTCTGCATTTTCAATAATCTACTCTGCAAAATACTAGGAATAATTATACTTGACCCCTTGGGTTATCTGGTGGGATACATATAAGTGTGCCATATCTACTTATTTCCACCTATCCATGCCTCTAATTTTGGTCATATCTGAGTGCACAACCATCCAAAGGGTGGGATCCTAAAGACTAATTATATACATTATGTGGCCTTACTTTTTGTACTCAAGTGCCATTGTAGTTTTCTCAATCTCTTCTTAATATTCCAAATCTCTATTTAGGTTAGCACCCAAGCATATAGACCTGTAAATTTACTAACTCTCTAGGCAGTGGTCCTCACTCTACACCCTGTAAAGTAGAAATAATCTTCATGAATGCACGAGATAAGAAACCTCGTGACCTTTATAGGCTTGCTGAAATAAGGTAAATTAAAAAATTGAAAAACTTCATAATCATTAAGGAGATTGAAAATAATAAGGTCATAGATGAGCTCATTTTCAGTGTTTTATCACTCAACCCTATAGTCATGTTTTAACTCTACTTCTTTCTTTAGTTGGTGGTGATTGTAGTCAAATATTTGGAAAGTCAACACATTAGACTCTCACTTCTCTGCACATAACATCAACTCAAGATAAAATATTTCTTTGATCAATACTAGGGGTAGGGGTGATGTTGTTGCTTTCTTATTCACCTCATGTGCCATCTTGGATTCTTTATTGTGTGTTCTCTCAATCTATTGTGGTAATCTTTTCTCTTGCACAGCGATTTCACCAGCTACTTCTCTTATCAAAACTAGTTATGATCCTATGCCCTCAAACTCTTCTTCTTCATGAATCATAGGTAAGGGCTCACTTCACTAGGCCTTCTTCTTTGGCTACATCACCTTTCAAGGAGCTTGAAGGTTGAGGCATAGTTGTTTGATGTTCCCAAAAGAATACATGATTACTTTTTCCAATCTCTTTGGCTCTTCTAATTTAGCATCCTCCAATGGCAGACGTCAACACTTAAAACCTAAAATTCCTTCAACTAAACTTCTCCAATCACTATTGCACCAATATCTCTATTTACTATGATCACCTTACTTCACAGTATTTGAATTGGTCACTAAAAGTTGATAAATGCTCCTTTGGTAGCTTTAAAATGCTCAGCCTGGCTCTATAAATTCATGAATTAACAATAGTAAAGTGTTAAAATGACAGTTGGTTAACATTTCATAGATTTAAGGGGTAATCCACATTTACTTCCCCATAGTGTCATCTACCATTTCACCCATTAATGCCTCTAATGGTATTGATACAATGTCTATTTGGCACACTTGCCATGACATAAATTATTTTATCATATTTAACACCCTTGTCCCATCTCGTGCTTTTTTCAAAGTGCATGACATCTGTAAAGAATTTAAAATTTTCCAATTCTGAGGTGGGAACCTACTTTATTTATCTTGACTCCTCATACTTGTTATGCATTACATCCTACATATTCTCTTATCCTTATGCACTTCCACTTACGCACCCCTTTTCCACGTGCACTCCCTTCCACCATTTATTTTATGCTTTATAGCTTTACTTCATTCACACTTGTTACCCCACACTAAAATATGTATGTGGTCCTCCACAACATGACAAAGAAAATAAGAAAGAACCAAGTTTTGATCTAAATCTAAGCAAAAGGTGTGCAAGCAATGCCATGCTTTATTAAAAACCAAACCAAAATCCTAAACTAATCTAGTGGCATATGCTTTATTAAAAAAAGGGAAAGATCACTCATAATTGTAAGGGTGAAGTTGACTACCATTGAAATGTCCTAGAAGAAACTAGCCATCTAACCTCTTCAACGTACATGCACCTGTGGGAGGAATGATATGAATAATAAAGAGGACATCCCAATGGAAGCAAAGTTTTCCTTAATTGTGCATGAACTTGAAGTCATAAACCAATACATGCATAACTAAAGAAAAACTATTATTCTTAAGATGTCCATCATGCTAAGCATTCTATTTTTTTTTCTCCGCTCCTTGACTCTAATTCACTAGAAAATGGGTTTCATCCAACTGTAGTAAAGCATCCAAGCATGCTTTCAAAGATTCATCATCATCTAACTGACCAACTTGCATAATACGTAAATAAGGTACTATTTCACATAAATTTTGCTTTATTTCTTAGAAGATAGTTGTAAAACTTTAAAAAAGGGTGGCATTAGTAGAACCTGGATTTGGTTTTCACTTCATGATCTAGACAGTTGTAGATACTCCTCTTTGGCTTGGGGGAATGACTTGCAGATAAGAAAGCACTAAAAAGATGGTTGATTAGTTAGATAGTAGGGTGGACTACCTATCAAGCTAGATCTAAGAATCACAAGATTCCTTGGAGGCTATCAATCCATACTTTTAAACAATCAAGTTCTGAAAATAAAAGATAAATTACTTGCATAAATAATAGAAGATACTGAAATCAAATACAAGAAGTACTTAAAAGAGATGAAATCAACTAATTATAGCAATAAATGATTGTATATTAATGACAAATAAATTGGGTATTATTCAAAAAATAGGGTGATGTTCTGTGCTCAGGCAAAAAGCATAAAGTGAGATTTTATTAAGGTTTGATAGGTGAAATTAGCTTGCTATTAGAATTGGGTAAGACTATTGGTGGTTAGGGTGACCATCTGTAGTTACTATGGGTTTTGGTCTAGTTCAAAATGCTGGTTGACGATGTTATAGAATGGATTCTAGAAGGTGGGATAGAAGATAAAATAGAGAAAATAATTATTGAATCTGATAAAAGACAAATACTTAGCTTGTTGGCCTAAAGAATGTGGAGGTAGTTGGCTAAAAAACTTATTGGTGGAGTCTAGAGTAATTTTGACAGAGTAAGTGTATCTTGGTTGTGACCGATGAATTACAACAGCTCAGATCTCTAACTTGGTTATTGGAAGAATACCTACAAAATAAGTTTTGATACAAGAATCTATGACAATTGTTGATGATATCTGATGCTTGATTCCTCCCCTTTTTCACCTCTTCTTCCTATCTTTTTATAGAAGGAAGGGAGAGGTGAAATAATAAGTTCAACAAGGTGTCAAGGGTTTGTCTAATTTTACTCTTAACATGCATAATTATATGAGTGGATAAGAATAAAAAAGTAAGGTGGAGTTAAGCTAGAGTTTAACTATTTAGATAGGTAAAACCTAACCATCGATGTTCGAGCCTAACCATCAATAGTTTGAGTGACCATCGATGGTCGATAGGTCAAAGGTTATGTTGGTCAAAGTTAGTCAATTTAGGTTTGTAGTCAAAAGGTTTTGAAATAGTCTTAGGGTGTCGCGAGGTGGTTTAAGGGTTAGTTTGACATATAGAACCATCATGTGCAATTTTCTAATGTTAACATTTACCCCTTTTTGTTATGCCATTTGTATCAACAAGCTACAAAATAAAAATGGATTGTGGGTCGACAGTTGGGTTGACTCGAGCATGAGAGGAGGTGTTCCCCCTCAAACTAGGAAGTGATGAGGTAAAACAAAATCAAGTGCGGGTTTGATGAGTGGGTAAGTTGGTGACAAAGGTGGTGATAGGTTAGGCACTAAAGTACAAATATACACATAAAGTGCAATAAAGTGTGATAGCAAAGATCATGCATTGAATAGGTTAACATGGTTGGTAAAAATAAGGTTAGCACTAGAAGGACAAGTGACAAGTGGACCACGTGATCATATTTAGGCATGGCAGTTTGGTTTGAATAAACACAAGTCTCTTAGGCAAGGTTAGTGTAGTCATAAGTATCTAAGGCAAGAAATTATTTTGGAAAGACACAAATTGGTCGACATGCATGAGAAGCTCATGTTTAATGTATTCAAGATAGAAATAGTTAGTGTGGTCAAAATGACCAAGGCAAGGTCATTGCAAAACATGTGTTAGTTGGGATAAAATGGGTAATTTTGAGGTTTGATGTGGTTGGTTGCTTGGTGGAGTAGGTAAGCTCTAGTGGTAGGTAATTGGATTATTGTTGTGGCATGATATTGGTTGGGAAAATATGGTGAGTGTAAGTTTAAATATCCCAGTGTGGTCGACCATTGATGGTCGAAGTCAACTATCAATTGTCGAAGTGACCATCAATGATCATATGTTAACCCTAAAAGGGTGATGATAAAAAGGTCATGGAGGTTTTTCAGTTGTTCATTTGATCATTTGATTCTACTATGGCTTAAGTGAGATAATCGGTGATGGTTTGGCTACTTATGTGACTTGATTGAGGTGAGTGATTGAGGGTTGAGTGAGGTTGATCGAAGATGTAGAGGGGATGAGGGAGATCACGAAGTTAGGGAATGGATCCTAGGGTACCTTCATGATGGTAATTGAGAAATGAGGTAGGGTTTGTCATTGATTTGGTAGGTTGAGACTTGAATTCATTTGTTTTTGTTTTTATTTATTTGATTGTGGGTATGGTTAACCTAAGGATAGATTTAAGGTTTTATTTTTTTGTTATTGCATGAGAATCAGGGATGAAATAGGATAAGTGAGTAGGTACATGATGTTAGGATGGGTATGTGTAGGTTTTATTAGTATATTATTATATTGGGAGAGATTTTGGTCAAGCCCTAAGACTTGAAGATCATCGGGGGTCACTACATAGTGATCATCGACAGTTGCTATTGATTGACGATGGTCAATAAGCAACCTTCTAATGGTCACTATGGTGACCATCAATGGTCAACAATTGATTGGTGATGGTTCCAAAAGGAACCATCGCCGATTGAACTTCAACCATTGATGGTTAGGAATCTATCAAAAAGGTGGGATAGAGGTTTTAATTGAAAGGTTTGGGTAATGGATAAGGGTTTAGTTTGAAGGGTAGTTGTGAAAAGTTAAGGGGTTAGGTTTATGGTTAGTGGTCAAGATAAAGGGTATAGGTCAAGAAGGTTAAATGACAAGGTAGAGTAATGATAGGAGGGTTTAATGATGTTTGTGTAGGTTAGTGGGTACAAGTGTAGTGAAGGTAGTTAGAGGATAACATTAAAGGAATGATTAGCTTGGTAGGTGTGATTAGGTAAGTAATAGGTAGATTAGGTAAACTAAGGCACTAATTTTGAATCTTGCAGGTATGAGAGTATATATAAATGAGAAACTAGGTACCCTAGATATTGGACAAGATAAAACAAGGCATGATAGATATGGATTGGGACCATATGATCGAGGTGGGCTTAGGTAGCATGAGGTATTATCAACATGCAACTCAAGATGTAGTGATGTTAATGGCATTCATCGAGAGATGGGACCCTGCTACTAACACATTCTTGCTTTAGACAAGCGAGATGACCATTTTTCTTGAGGATATCCATAAGATCATGTGGCTACCCATACGAGGTAAACCAATCTACCATATTGATAATGATGAGTGGGATGAGCAAATGGAGCTCTTGTACGAAGAGGACCATGAGTATGTGAGGTGATACTCAGGGGGTTTCCACTACACATCTCTATATCAAAGGGATTGGGATGGGAGGTGGCTAATTACTATGATGATGAAAGCGGTCACATGTTATCTGTTACCAGATTTAGCAGTGGGAGGTTCCCTTACTTGTTGGGGATGCTCATTGAGATGTGGTTGGGTCGCATAGTACTTACATGGGATATTATGTTATTAGTTTAGATTTATCGATAAATATGGAGATTCTGAGCTCATAGGAGAGATGGGATCAATGTCGAGTTCATTTTACATTGTTGGGATTATGAGCACATCCAAGTGTTGTGACCTATAGGGCTACCATGGGATGGTTTTGTTTATATGATTTTTAGGGTTGGATATATGAGATGGAGAGGAAATTATGCCCTCTCAAGACTAGGAGGAGGAACACATGACATAGACTAGTACAGGGATTGACTAGATGCCTTGGTTGTGGAAGACATGATTTGGAGACCTTATGTCAGGTTTCTAGGATGGGAAAACTATGAGAGACATGACCTATCACTTCAAAGCTAAATATGGATCTATGGGAGGTGAGATCATGAGATAGAGATCATTTCATTTGATAGGGTATGGAGATAGTTTGGCCTCATCTAGGATATACCCAGGGTGTTCTTGAGGTATAGAAGGGTATATGCAGAGTTTCCACTACTCATTCCATAGCCAATTCAAGAGTTCATTGATCATGAGTTTTTACCAAATAAGATTGATGTGGATGATGCAGGTGTTATAGATGCCTATCCTGCATGGTACCAGACACACTATATTGCAACCAATTTTGGAGGTAAATTACTTTGATGAACCGCTTGTAAAAGTAAAATTTATTTATTTTGAAAATCCACTTTGTTGATTGGGGGTTAACTACTTTGCTTTGTTGACACTTTTCCACTTTTGATTCTCTAAAAAACTAAATTACCCAAAAGATGTTTGGTAAAACTAAAATAAATAATGAAGATAAATGAATGGCATATGCCACACTTACATGCATGTTCATCTTTTATTAAGTAGGGAATAAGTTATATCAATTGGGAAGGTTGACAACTGAACATTTGATAATTTTTAACTAATAGCCAATTAATAACTTTAATACCCTCCATTAATGACTAAATTAGAGACTAGTTTATCCCTAAATTTTACAAACAAAGTGGAACCAAAACTTTTAGTCGTTACATTTACAGACTACTCTTTAGGTATCAATCTAAAAAATTTAGTCGATTGACATTTTTTTTTTCCAAGTACGGGCTTTGATTTATAGATAGAAATGAAAAAAGATAACTTACAAGAAAATGAAGATCCAGTTATTTGGACTAATATTATCAAGTTGTCCACCTATTTTTTGTAAGGTGATTTATTAATCGGTGTGGATAATCATTAATTGATAGCTTTCGCCTAATCTCCATAGTTTTGAATCTATAACCTTGGAGATGTTGATCAAAAAATATATACCAGGACCATGTAGCCTACTTAAGTCTACACATGGACTTAATCACCTACAAACTAGATGATTATTGCTACATACCCAAATAACCTTCATGTTGTACCATGTAGACTCCTTAGCAAAATCTCCATTTAAGAAACCAAATTGAGCTGATATGGAACTATTTTCTTATGTTTACCTATGTTCCTTCTACAAAAAATAGGAACTAACTTGATCAAATGTTAGGGTCTAGATTTATGCCATCATGTGTAAAGCCTTCACAAAAGCTTCATATGACAACATCAAGCTATTTATAATAACAACATCCAATTCATCATCATCCACCTTTTTTTAATGGTAGCAAGCTAGTCTTAGAGATGTTTCATCTGAAGATGTTCTGGCAGTTAACCATCCTTAGTCATCTTCACAGAGAACAACATATTCTTCAAGTATAAGACCTAACCTTTCTCTGAAGTTTGATAATTATTTTGCAAACTGGTCTAAATTACACTTGTCTTAGTGGTATTCCAAACCTCAAGAATCAAATAATCTGACACAAATTATACCAACTATAGCAAGGCCTCCTTATAATGTTTTTCATAATCAACAAAAATTATAGTAGGTCCCAATTCAGTACTGAAAATGATTTTATCACAATCAAAATATTCCATAATTTATATGCTTCAGGGAAAACAAAATTCCTGATATTAGTCATTATACACACTATTAGATTTTTGACCCAAAAATCAATGCAATTCAAAATACAAAGTCTGTTTTATGTGAAATACAATTTTACTAAATGATTTTCTAAAAAAATTATGATGTGAAATCAACTATCACATCTATTTAGAATTATTTGTGGTCTTCCCTCATGTTATTTCAATAGCTTGGTCTATAGTCTTCTCATGCCCTTGAAAAAACCCCAGATGTCATAATTATAAATCATGTGAAGCCATGACACGAACATAGGAAATCACAACTATATTTTGTGTGTGCCTTCTTTATGGTCTCACATTATTTTTGTTCTTCATTAGATCATGTATAGACTGTATTATGCATTCATGAAAATAATGGTCTTCTTTTACAATTTTTTACAAGGTTCACAAAAATGTTGGGCTACCTCATGAATTTTTTATCATCATTTTTCTTGGGAATCACTTCATTGTACCCTAGACTACACATTTTACTTCAAATTGTGACTTCTTGTCTTTAAGTTTACAAATAGTGACAACTGCCTAATTTTTATCATGACATCCTTTGTTAGTTATGTGATAACAAAGTTAAATTTTGGACCCTTTTGTGGCACGGTTTATAGCCCACTTTTATAAGGGGTCTGGGGGGGCAATGTACCCCTACTATTGTCACATAGGGGTTCAGGGAAAATTAAGGAGTCCAACCCCTATTTCTACGAAAACAAATTCCATCAAATTCTATTTTTAGAAGAAAAGTCCTAATGGCATTTTCCACTCTATTTTTAGGAGGAATCCTAACGGTGCTCTGCCAATTAGGTATATTTATCTTTGTGGAGTCTGCATGTAATCTACATAATGAGTTTGCATGTAATATGGTCATCTTGGAATTAATAAAGCTTGATATCTTGCACTGTGGATGTCTCCTTAGTTTGCTAAGGTTTTACCACATAAATCTTATGTTTTATCTCATGCATATTGGGTATTTTGTTTGTTTAATTATCTCTATTATTGCATTCTATTATTTATTTATTATTGTAGAGTGTGTGGTTTCTTAACATCCTTTAGTGAATCTTCACTATTCTATGTAACTCTTTCTTTCTATAGAATTAATCATTCAATTTAGTCTGCATATCAATAAAAATTGTCACTTATTTTATACAACGATGTCATCCTTGTGAACTTCTTCTTATGGATTCTTGGTCTGGTATTTTATAGGCTCTATATGAATGCCTCTTCTTTATAGTTCATACACTACAAATCTTTCTAGAGTTTCCTTGAACCTCAAACATCTTCTTATTTTACAAATTTTGTACTCAATTAGGGCTTCCTTGAACTCATACAACTTTTTTGTTCACTTTATGTGACCTTTAAATGAGGCCACTAGCCATGGGATCTTACCAGCCTAATTATTCATCATCTTGGAGCCATTTAAGTGGCATATATATTGGAAGGAATCTCAGGGAGGCCTGAAAACCATCGAATCTTGTTAGGCATACTAATATTACAGAGAAGGTAGTGTTGTGCTCAGCTTCGGCCAAGTTGTGAAGTTGTGAATGCCACAAGGAAACAAGATGATCTAGATCTATCGATGACAAAAACAATGTCACAATTCCACCTTTCAACATGGTGGCATAGTCTGTAAAACCTTCACAATTTGGTGAGGTGGTGGAAAAATTAAAGAGTCTCCACTGTGGTGGCGACAGACTCAAATTTGATCATAGTTATTACATAAAAGTTATTTGGCTTCAAGTCGAAAGAAGTTGATAAATGTTAACGATTTATGATGTCATTATTCATTAACATGCTAAAAGATATTTATCTATCATGGTTTCTTGCTATTATTCTCCAAAAAAAATACAAGTAAACTGATTGTATATGGGGTATATCCTAAATGTGAGATGAATCTATGGGCAAGATGAATCTTTGCTCAATGCTTCACAATGAAAATGCATTCAATGTAATTAATGCCTTCAAAGTTTGTTGTCAAGTTTGTTATTATAAGTTGGTAATTTATTTCAATTCATAGTGGGAATCATCATGTCCCCATGTACTTGTCACTCCTAGCACATCTTATGATTTCATAAACAAATAAAAGATGGACTCATACAAAATAATGGAAAACAAGTGAGATTTCACTATTTGATTGCTTATAACATCAACCTATGGTGTTATGAATAAATGGATTTCAATCAAGTCATTATAAAAATATCTATATACATTTAATTAGGTGTAAACATATGTAAAATAATAAGTCCAACCTAATTAGTTTGCCAAAAACCTCTCAAGCAGTGTATAAAACTAAAAAATTAATAAGACTAATGTGACTAACTTAGAAATAACTTTTGAATGGTTTGAAAATAGACTATGAAAAACATGTGATTATTTTAAATTCAAGTGTAATTTCCCCAAAAACATCCAAAATTTGACTTACATAAATACAAAAAATTTAAATATGAATATTGTTGGTAAATCACTTGGATGAATCGCTTGTCAAAGGAGAATTTACTTATTTTGCAAGTCCCCTTTACTAATTGGGTGTTGACTGCTTTGCTTTTTTGACACTTGTCCACCTCTGATTCTCTAAAAAACTAAACTACTGAAAACATGTTAATAAAACTAAAAGAAATAATGAAGATAAATGGAAGGCATGCGACACACTTACACATGTGCATGTCTATGTTTTATTAAGCAGAAAAAAAGTTAACATGAGTTGAGAAGTGTTTAAACTTAATTTATATTCAATGGAGATGATTAATCTAAATAAGATAGAAAATTTTAAAGCTTAAAGGTTTATTTATCGGATGGCTCACCACCCTATTTTGTATAAAGAAATGCATGTGGGAATAAAACTAAACATAAACAAGGTAAACATTTTTCTCCATACAACTTGTTTATATTTATGTATTTTGTAGGATTTAGTTTTGATAGATAAGCTCAAGTATTCTATCACTCAATAGTGTGGGGATAGATAAGTTTGGAGAGCATTAAACTGAAGATTTGAAGGTTGCATGTTCGATCCACACTCACCACAGTGAAACACACACAGTTGGACTTGACCGTGTTTGACACTATCCATAAAAAATGTTTTCTTATGTGGACTAATTGCTCTTAAGTTGAGAATAACAACAAAGAACACAAATAATTATGTCTATCAAATTATTCAATTCCCACCGATGCAATCACTATATATAATATTTTTCACAAAATATAATAAAATTATATATATATATATATATATAATTTTATTTTTTGGATAGATTAACAAGAGTTATAGGGTTCCTTCTCAATAAAAAAAAGTCCAAAAGTTAAAAATGAGGAATGATTACCTCAAGTCAGATAGATTGGATCAAAAGCCAAGAATCATAAGAGAGAAGATTCAAAGGAGCATGACCAAAACTTGAAATTGGGCTGCAAATTTCCAAGACAACCCTTAGAGGGGAATGACCTTATCCCAAACCTTTGCTAAATCAGGGCAAGGAGCAAAGAAATTATCGACCATAATAGAAGAAGATTGATCAACCTCATATTTAGCCAATATGTTCACTAAATTATTTGCTTCTCTGAAGTAGTGGCTAGCTTCCCAAGTGGTAAAGTGATCGAGAAGGAACCAACTATTGCCCAAAATATCTTTGATTTTTCAACTGAAAGTTTTTTTTAATTTTTTATGGCCGAGATCATAACCATAGAGTCACTTTCAATGATAAGATGATTGATGCCACATTCATGAAATAGTTGGAAGCCCAAAGATAAACCTTGAACCTCATCTTCATTGTTGGTGCCATACAAAAGAAACAAGGAACTCTAATTAAGAACCCAAAATAATCATGAATGACACAACCAACACCTGAAACTTTGAGGTTTCCATGCGAAGCTCGATCCATGTTTAATTTGAATAAACTGGGGGTTGGGTGATCCAATCAAAATAAATCTAACACAACTCTCCTTTAGGAATGGTTGAAGGATTGGAACCAATCACTATTGGTGTTGATAGAAGGGGCCAACAGTTCAGGAGAGCAATATCCCAAGCTAAGAAGGGAGAAGAAGAACCAATTGTGTTTGAGATAACCATTTCATAGATGGTCAATTTTATTCTTCCTATAATGGATGCCAATGAGCAAGATTCATTTCTCAAAAGCAGTTTTGAACATAGCCAATACCAACATTGGTTGGCAAAGGAACAATGTAAGGGCAAGTGATCAATAAACTCTTCATGATCCATGCAAAGAATGCAAATGTTTAGGCATATCATCCCCATTTATTGTCTTATATCATGTGTGAGGATACACCTAAGGCATTCTATCTAAGTGAATGACCTTGCTTTGGAGAGACAAACCTTTGACCAAAATTTATTCTCGAAATACTCCTGAGGGGCTACAAACTAGGAGATGGTATGAAAGCTTAATTGCATAGAAGGTAGTTTTGGGCTAGTATTTGGCCAAGCCATGACCTTGTGACTATCACAAGGTTATAATATGACATAGATATTCCCATGGCCCCTACATTTCTAACATAGTGGCTTTTTAGGGGGTGGTATAGTGTGTAAAGCATGTGCAAGTTAGGGAAGTGGTGAAGAGAATATAAATTCTCCATAGTGTTAGTGGTAGAATCAAAGTTGAACACAATTGTTGGGTAAAATTTATATAGCTTAAGTCAAAGGAAGCTACTAAGTACTAATGATTTATGACATCATTGTGTGTTATCATGCTAACTTGTGATTCTCCCAAAAAATTAAATTATATGAACTTATTTATATTATAAAATACTCTTGGTAACAAATCATACACTATAAAGGCACTCAAAGTAGGCTCAATGAAAGACATAATTGCCTTCCAATCTCCTTTTTTAAATCTCTAAGGTTTAATTTTGAACCTCTTTTAACTCCAATATTTTATAAGGAAATATCTTACCAAGTTAAAGTACCAAGGAGAAACAAGGTTACATGAACACACATGTGTACTCCTTCCTTACTCTCTTTCTATTTAAGTATTTCAATTATTTCAAATTTTAGATTATATGTATTAATTTATATTATAAAATGTTCTTATTTATAGGTCATACACCAGCACTCAAAGTGGGCTCAAGTAAACGCATAATTACCTTCTAATATTGCGCTTCAAATCTCCAAAGTTCACTTTCAACCTCTTTTATTTTTTTTAACCCAGAGGTATCCTCAATCCCAATTGGGATACTACAACTCCACCTAATGACCTTCATTGGGGTGAGCAGAGGTGAGACTAATCCAAAGTTCACTTTGAGCCTCTTTCAACTCCAATGTTTCATAAGGAAACATCTTTACCAAGTTAGAGTACCAAGGGGAAACACAGTTACATCAACACACATATACTCCTCCTTTACTCTCTTTCTATCTAAGCATTTCAATTATTTTAAAATTTAGATTATATATAATAATTTATATCATAACATGCTCTTGGTTATAGGTCATACACCAATAAAACACTCAAAATTAACTCAAGCAAAAATAATTAAATAGAATTTTTTCTAATGAATGCAAAAGAAATTAGAAGTATTTGTAGTATGACTATAGTTATAAATTAAGTTGATCGAATGATATTTTTTTCCTAGAATATATAGCAATTTCACCTATATGGAGATCAACTTCCTGCAAAGAATGTGAATTTGAAGTATAACCCTAGGAATACAAGATGTTAATGTCTAGAGGGCTGTAAAAATATGTCCTTTCACTTAAAACAAAGTCATTCCTATGTAAACAAGATAAGATTAGATTGTGTACAAATTGGAAAAAAAATTGATGATATTTTGAGATCTAAAGTGTGTGCAAAGAAAGGAATAGACCTCAGCTTCATGTCTTAATCTCGCCTATCATGTCATTTCACTGAGGACGAAGAGGTATGGATGTTTTTGAAAATGGAAATTAGATTTGACTAACATGCAAACCAAAAGTTCTTAGCATTTTCATTTCTAATTATAAAGAATAACATGACCTTTGGAAAGCCTTTTTAATAATGCCATTTAGTGGGAAAACACATGCAATATGTGATTTGCATTATTGCTCTATTGCAATAATATATTTCCTAAGCACTGTTCATCACTAAGGATAATTTTACATGAAAAGAATGGTACTCATGACAATAAATTAACATAGATAAAAATATAAAATTGAATTATTTATTTTATTTTTAATTTTAATTTCATCTTGTGTTTGGGCTATGGACCTTCTCTAAGTGAAGAAAAAGCCTCCAAAAATAGGTGTATGCCACTTTGAGTTGCCCACCCATGGTATTATTTAGTAAAAGGCGAAAGAATAATTCATTATGTGTTGACTACTTATCCACCTTTGTTGCAAAACCTTCACAAGTTGGTGAGGTGGTGGAGAGAGTACAAAGTCTCTACTGTGGTGGCAATGGACTCAAAGTCGAACATAGTTGTTAGATAAAATTTATTTGGCCTCAGGTTGAAGAAATATGATAACTGCTAACAATTTATGATGCCACTGTTTGCTAATGTGCTAAAAGGTATATATGTCATGGTGTCTTGCTATGATTCTCTAGAAAAACTCTAAGTAAACCGATTGTATATGGGGTGTATCCTAAATGCGAGATGAATATCTAGGCAAGATGAATCTTTGTTCAATGCTTCACAATGGAAATGCATTTAATGTAATTAATGCCTTCAAGTTTGTTATTTAATGTCATCTTTTTTAAATATAAATATAGAATTGAGGCATTTATTGTAATTTTAATTTTAGTGTCATCTTGTGTTTGCAATATGGGCCTTCTCTAAGTGAATAGAAAGCCTCCAAAAATAGGTGTATGCCACTTTGAGTGGTCCACACATGATATTCTTTAGTAAAAGGAAAAAAAATAATTCATTGTGTTGAACACTTGTCCACCTATGTTGTAAAACCTTCAAAAGTTGGTGAGGTGGTGGAGAGAGTACAGAGTGTCCATTATGGTGGTGATGGACTCAAAGTCGAACACAATTGTTAGATAAAGGTTGTCTGGCCTCAGGTCAAAGGAAGTTGATAATGACTAACAATTTATGATGTCACTGTTCACTAACATGTTAAAAGGTATATCTATTTTGGTGTCTTTCTATGATTCTCCAAAAAAACTTTATGTAACAACCCCACTGGGGTTTACTAGAATACGGTAATTTTTTGTAAATTTGTTTACACAAATTCAACTAACACATTCCACTATGAAAAAATCTGTAAGAGTGATCTTTAACTAAATACATTAGTTTTAGCTATCCAAATAAAGGTATATAGCTAATCTATTTAGCTAATGATGACAATCATAACATCAATATCAATAACACATACAATGTTGAATTACATAAATGAAAACTAAATTTATTTTGTAAAAGTATTGTTACAAATTCAACCATGGCTAATACAATACAATGGCCAATTAATGTATGGTACATATGAATAGAAAATACAATTTCAACATAATAAATGTCTTAATATTAATATACAATGATACAAAGTTTCATAGAGCATGCGAGTCTCAACGAACTTATAAATTCCATAAGTAATCTTAAGTGTAGTCTCTAGTGTAGTGTTATTGAGGGGAGGGAGAGCATCATCTAAGTGCTTTTACACACCAATCATGAACCTTCGATCCCCTACACAATCTCCCAACTAGAGAATAGACCTTCCTTGATGGATGGGTAGATAATAACGATGAAGGAATCCAGAGTGACAAACTAGAACCTATGCGCTATAAGATAACTAATATATGATGTATACCATAAAGAAACCCATTCTAATATGATATCTTACAGACATGTAAACTAATTAAAACAAATGAAATGACAATGTTTAACTATAAACATTACTTTGGCCAAAGTTTTCATATAGTTATTGATCATGAGGATTAGTCAATTTCATACACACCACTCAATCGGATTACACCTTATCTACACATTAGTGACACTAATTAAGTGAGTGGAATTCATCACCCTACTTATTTAGGGTCATTAATGAGAGATTTGGTTTATATATATAAACACATAAAAACCAAAAATTTCATACAAAATATTTCTTATAAGTAAATAATTATGTGCTAAACAAGAAAATATCATATACATTCATTTAGTTCATCAAATACAATATAATGAATCCAAAACATCTAATTAATTATTAAATAATAAACATATTGCAAAATAGTTATGCATAAAAATCATACCATCTGGGTAAGAAGTATATCTAGACATCAAATTACTAAAAAAAAATTAACTTGCAACTCAAATGTTATGTCATCCATCCATATAACATTTATTAACAACTTATTTATCATATACCATTTGAGTAAAACAAGCTTAATAATAACAACACTCAACCATACATTTAAGTATGTAAAGCTTGAAAATCAAAACCAGAATAATAGTTCATTCAAAAACCATTATATATCATTTCTATTTGCATTATATAAACTACTCATAAAAATCAGTCACTGCAAAAATAGACAAAGCTAATTAAAATGTTTTAAACAAAAGTCCCCTAATTTCCCCAATTTAACTTCTACATTCAAACATATTAAAGCAAATAAACAAGCATCTATAATATTCTGATAATATATATGATGTGTATATCCATCATTCAGAATATGCATATTTATATATACATATTCAGTATATACTCATAATTGGAAAAGTAGTATTTTATTAAATTAGGAGTATCCTAAATGTATATATTTAAATGCCTATAAATACAATGTTGTATGTAATTCCTTGCCATAAAAAATATCATATTTACTTACTTAGTTGAATATGCATAATGACTATGGTATACCTGAATTGAAATGTCAAGTATCACATATATAATATGCATAGTCACTCACTTGGTCATGTTACTAAGTTTCTAATGTCTAATAAAGATGGAATTTTAACTTAAACAATTTGTGTCTAGTTTCCGAATAACTCAATCCACACTAAGTTTCCTTATAATGCATACAATCGAAACCACACTCAACCTCATTATAATATTATAGGCAGATTTTGTTATGCAGAGATATATTTCTAAAAACACACAGTCATGACTCGAATCAGTCACATACTTTTATAAATATATCTAGAATGTGATAAGTTTGTATTCCAATGGTTTACAAGAAAATCATTTCATTCTATAAAAATAAATGTATATGGACAGAGTCTCCTTAAGGTATTTATAATAAATCCTTCCATCTTTATATACAAATGAAACGCAGTATATAAACACAAAGAATACCCAATCGACTCATAATTTCCTTATATGGTGCAAAAAAAATAAAAGCACCGTAATATTTTTTTGTATAAAACCAAACCTGTGTATAACATATACATTGACATATTCATAGCTTGTATCTTCAATAGAGACCTGAAGATATATGAATATGCCCCTATATATCTTTACTTTTCTAGTCTTCTTTATGACCTTTGCAATCACTAATCATTGTTATAATTTGAATACTTTCGACAAAGTTAATTAAGGATTAGCTAACATCATCTTAGGTGTAATATTGACCGCTGGATAATGACTACAAAAGATTGGACAAAGAGAATATGTCATTGTTGTACTTCAGGATTGGTGGAGACAGAGTGGCACTACATCATGGAGTGTCTCACTTGCAAGGTTATCCAAATTAAGTATGCCAATAGCTTGAAATTTGACTCCTTGAATACCTTGTTTGAAGAGGAGAGATTAACAAAATCAACTATTTTTTTGATCTAGAATACATAGCAGAAGATCCAACATCAAAAAAGAAATGGATGTAGCGTAAACATCACTTTCACAACTTTATCTTAAAAAGGTTGTTTATACACAAAACAACTCAATCACTATCTTTTGGTCTCATTGATTGTTTTATATCATAGACATTATGAAAAACATTCATTCATTTATTCACTTCTCAAGTCAAATAGAGTGTTGATTTAGTTGTGAGATATCAACAACATATATTTTTATTTTAACTAAAATTAAAAATAGAACGTGGCAATTATTTCAACTCTTCTCAATGATATAGGTTGCAAATATAATTACTACACGCCATAAATTTAAATTGTCTCAAACATTATGGCACCCTTTCTCACCCCATTGATAAAATCTTGCTTCTCTTCTTATAATTAAAAAACATAGATGATCTACTTGGTGTAGAAGAATTATATTTGTTTCAAACAATGATTATAAAAATCTTTGAAATATTCATTTACTATATATGAGAGTTCTCAAAATCTCAACTTTTTTAAAAGAACACATGCTTGCTTAATATCTATGATAGTTATCTTTGAGTTATAAATGTTGGTTATAATTACCATTCTTGTTAAGTTCATGTTTTAGAGGAGAAAATTTTATAATAATATTTCATTTTCATCAAAATAAAAGATAAATTTTTCTAAGTGAAATATTTTTATATACTATTATTTTTTATATAATGAAATTAACTGAATTTTTTATTTTTAAAATATTATGAAGTCCATATATAATTTATTATCATCATTTTATTTTTATATTTTAAATGATTTAAATTGATCAAGGAGTGTTTCAAGGTAAATACTCTATATTTATATTTTATAGAACCATCAATTACACCCCTTTATTTTTAGTTGCTACATCATTTGACCAAATTTTTAATATGGACTTTGACATCTGAACATCAAAATCAAAGGATTTGGAGGCTGAAAATATGGAAATGTATGTCAAAACTCTTGAGTCAAAAATTCTACATTTGGTTTGATGACATTGTGTATTTCTAAATTTAAATGTAAATATGTAGAAATTTTGATTGCATTAATGCTTATCTTGGGAGTTAATTTATACATGTTCTCATTCATTTTGACACTCACACATACGTCAAAATTTTGATGGAATTCAGTTTACTTCAAAATTTTGACTTCAATAGCATTTTTTTTAAATGTTTGCATAGCCATCAAGACTATGTTATAGTAGTGGCAATCATCCTTGCTATTATAGACATGCTTTGCATATCTTATAATCATTGCATTTAGTACCGAAAAATATGAATGTTTTTAGTTTTTAAAAAAAAATACGTCCCTTCTATATGATGCCATATTTTATAGCTAAAATTGTGTTAAAGGGTATGTACATTACATAATATTTATAGGTTGCTACATAAATGTATGTACATGCATCAAAGCATAGTAAAAAATGAATAATTTTCATATGTTTTAGTTGCAAACACATTGCTAGACATGTGTACGAAATAAAAATGGCAACATACATTAGGCATGTGAATGATTTGCCAAAATGACTTTGCAAAATGTGGGGACATGGATTGCAATGATGGACTTAGGACATATAGTTTTGTTTTGTGAGGAGAAAAGGATCTTATCATCATGGCTTGATATGCTAGTGAATTTAGTATATGTTACTGCCATTCCTTCATGTTGGTTATGAAATTGAGTAAATCTATTAGGTGTTGCATTAAGATACCCTTTAATCATTACATTAGTTTATGTAAATGTTCATATACCTTCTCTATGCTGTTACATTTTGTAACTAAAATTGTATTATAGCAACTCTCTCATTGCATTATGATATATCTTGACATAATCATTGCATTAGTTTGCCAAACAATTCAAGGTTGTTACATAAGGATATGTACATCCATCAAAGCTTGATTAAAAATATATATTTGTCATATGTTTTAATTTCAAACATCCTAACACACATGTATTTTAAATTTGTTTACCACAAAACATAACTAGATGTCCTAATTCCATCATCATAGTTCATGTGATCATATTTTTCTCAAAATGCAATTGATAAATTCCCTCAATTTTGTAACCAATTTGAAGGCATGAGGTCATTACAAAATTTACTTATGTTTGGTGAATATGCAAGGATATTAGCATTATATATTAATATATTATTGATGTTCCTAGATGTTGTTCACATTAAAGCTACATACGAATGTTTCAATTTTCCAAATAAAATTTATGGCACAAAAATGTTGACAAGTATGGGAGATTCTTACTAGACTTGGAAATTATTTATTTTTGCATTAATACTATCAAATTTTAAAACATATATTAAATTACATAAGTAATCAACATAAAGTCAAAAAAATCAATGTTAGGATCCTTTCTTACTTATAAAACACACTTAGATATCCTAATCCCATTATTGTAGTCGTTATTGGGCCTAAAATGGGGCTTCTACAATACAATGATATTATAAATAGGTAAAAGATAGGATACATTTTTAAATCCAACAAATATAGAATGTTGATCCACAAAGTAGTTTGGGGTCCTTATAGGTGGCTTTCAAATAGGTAAATTTGACACATTGACATACATAGTAAGACACAACCTTCACTCGATGAGTCCAAGGGTGGCCAAACAAGATGTTATAAGAGAATGGAAATCTACAAATCATTACTGCCACTATAACTTCTTTAGGAGATAATGTCATAGGGAACCAAATACATCCTATTGGAGACATTTGTCTATGGTTGTAGCCTTGATAAGTGTTATAAGTAGATTTTAAGTTGTTAATTGAGCATTTAAGGGACTCAATGAAATATAAAGAGGCAAAATTTATGATGAAGCCTAAATTAAGACTCACTTGATATGGACATCATCCATTTTGACATAGATAAATAGAGGGCGATCATTAGCACAAACTAGGAATTTTTGGGGAATCATGGATTGGATGTAAAACTTAAGGGATATAATTTGATTAGTATTCTTGTCAATTTTAATTGACCATTATTCACTTTGTTACATCATACTCACTTTGGAACCATATAAAGAGGCTTCTTATCCAATTGGTTGTGGTTGTGGAATGTTCATGTCAAATAGTGTTTACACAGGGCAATTGTAATGTTTGGGAAATATTCTCACTAGCTCAAGAAATGGGATTTTACTAGGTAAATTTGAGAGCTCCCAATGGGGTTCCATTCATGGAAGCTAGATTGTTTTGATATGGGCTACACCTTAGGAGGTGTGATCAAAATGATCTCAAATTTGACCTTAGGGGAGTTTGTTTTGAATGTCTTTTGTCTTTACTTTTTTAGATGTTAAGTTTTCTAAAGCATTTTTTATTAATTGTTTGAGATATTGGATTTGTTTGTAAAATGCTATAGGTCTTCTGAAATTTTATGGGAGACTTTTGGGATGTGTAGCTCGAATCAACACAGTTAATGATACACTTTATACATTGCATTTATACTAAGTTTTCTTCATGGGTTGAGGTATTCGATTTCACTATAATTTCAAAGGCATTACCCACTTGATTGGAATGAGTAGTGTTGACCATTTTGGTCCTACAGGGCAAAAATCGGTCTCCTTTTTCCCCTTTTGTTCTGAGCCATCAGTCGTGAATTTGGTTTGCACAAGCCTTTTGGCAAAGAGATGGACCAGTTCAAAGAATGCAAGGCTTTTACAAAGCTCCGATGACAAAGTGCCTGAAGGAATTCCTTTGAACATTTTGTCTAAATAAATTCACAAGGAAAGAGAACAAAACTTGAAGGCACATTTCCTAAAAATTGGAAAAAGTGGTTCAACATCGGGGTTCAATGATATGAAATGAACTACACAGACCGACCAATAGTCACATGATCTTTCCAAGAACTTTAAACTTTGAGATATTGAAATATTGAACCGTTGAACCATTGAACTCCGCTATGTAGATTCAAGCAGTAGGTTCAACCAATAGGTTCAATGATACATTAAATTCACAAGGGAACTGAGTGAACATGACTCTTTGTAGAACATAGAGTATTGAACTATTGAACCGTTGAACCATTAAACTCCAAAAATGGGTTCAAGTTCAATCAAAAGGTTCAAAGTCATAATTGAAAAACTTGAAATGGCCTAAGTAGTTCACAAAAAAGGCAACATAATTCCTTTATAGGGCACTTTTGTTGGGAAGGACCAAATCAGAAGTTTTGAAGGGGCATTTCAAGACCCAAAGGGCCCTCATGGAAGGCAGTGAGCAGATTCATCAAAGAGAGAAGGGCAAAGGATTCCTTTATATTTTCTATCTGAAGGAAATCCATGACAAATAAAGGCAAAAATTCCTTCAAAAAATACAAGGTAAAGGACAAAGGATTTCTTCAGACATTTTGTCCGAAGAAAATCCAAAGGCACATTTCCTTCGGACATTTTGTCTAAAGGAATTCAAGAAGAGAAAGGGCTGAGACTCCAAAGAAAATATTTCCTTTGGGAAAAATGTCTGAAGAAATTCCTTCAGACATTTTGTCTAAAGGAATTGAGAACCAAAGGAGCCTGAAGGGTAGGTGCCCTTATGGGGGACTCTCAACAGACCAAGAAGAAAATTTCTCCAAGGCTGAAGGGACACCTTCCCTTTGGGAAGGATCAAATGTAAAAGCCCAAAGGAATTGGAAAGCCGAAGGAATTGCCAAAGGGGTGATGGGCCTGAAGATGTCAAATTTTAGCACGGCAAACTAGCCGTTAAAGGTTCAAACGTCCAGTGACGGGCATACAAATGTCAAATTTAAGGTGGTGAAATAGCCATTGATCTTGAAATTCTTAAAGATGGGCCCACATGTGGAAACTTAGTGACCCACCAAGAAGAGAGCCTGAGAGCTCAAATTGCCAACGAAATGACAAAAAATAGCCCCAAGGGCCGAAGGAGCTAATAAAAGACAAAAGCCAAGAAAAGACAAAAGCCAAGAGAAAACTCAGTGACCCATCGAGAAAGGAGCCTAAAGAGCCAAGCATAGACACTAATCAAATCAGCCCATGTGGCAAAAGAAAGCATTAATAGAGGAGTTATTCTAGCAGTTGAAACAATCCTTACAAAATGGTCATCAAGGAATCCAAATAGTGAAGGCGCACCTATTTTTCTTAGTTTGAGTAAAGATGAGCGAACAGTCACGTAAGTTTGATAAAGAGGAGCGGCCTTGCCTTTCAAAGGACCAATAAACCCATGCTTTTGAAGAGACATTTAATACGATTTAAATGCCAAAGTCAAGGCTTGTGATGATCGCAGCATGGTTCCTTCACCAGACTTCCTCTTTCTAATGTATTTGATGCAACATGGGCCACTTGTGGAAGGAGGTGCCATTGTATTCTTTTTATCTATATATTTTAACTTCTCATTTTGAGAAGGGATCTCTCTCATTTTGTAAGGTGAAGCCCTGCCAAAATTTTACTTTTGATCAATAAGAATGTGTTTTACCTCTATCTGGCTGGATATACTTTTGAGTGTGTCTGTGTATCAATTATGTGCTCAGTCATTTTTAGCTTGATGCTTTCACAGATTCACACCAACATACCTATTGTAGCCAAAGCACCATTTTTGTAGGTTAACAAGAAGTGTTGCATCTGGAGCGCAGAGATAGAAAAGAGTAGCTATCAAACAGTGTGTTTTCTACAATGCCTGTGGTAAGTTACATTTTCTATGTGTCTTCATTAAGCCTCCGTTTTAAAGCTCCCTACAGTTTGGTATTTTGCCAAATAAAGTGTATGTTCTCCCCCTTTTGGTTGAAGTGTGAATAGCTGAGTAGATCAACATCATTCGGTGCTTCACCACTTAGAGTAGTTTTTTGTTCTAGTTATTTCTTCTCTTTTCACCCCCCCATTGTTAGTAGTAGAAAATCCAGGACCACAAAGATGCATCAAAGGGAGCTAGCCCTTATCTAGAGATTTTCCCCCCAATTTTTCCATACCCAAAGCAAGAGGGGAATCTCCATTGTGTCTCGTGGAAGAGAGGAGCTGAGCCTCCTCTCAAGGGTGCAATCCACAGCCTCAACAAGTAGGATTTTAGTTATTTAGAGATTGATGAGCTTGATTTGTATTCTTAGAATGATATAGTAATGGAGTGATGTGTGTGTGTGTGTGTGTGTGTGTGCGCGCGCGCGTGCATTACATTGATGTTCCACTTCATACTTATTTTAACTATCAGATATTTCATTGACATGGAGAAAATATTGGTATCTTTCTTGATACATTGCATCCTGATTCAAAGTTATCTTTGAAGAGGAAGGAATATGATTAGCTTCTAAGGGAGCAATAATTTTCATGAGAGTGGCCTCTATTTTCATGGAACCAACAATAAAAATTAGTATCAATCCATTGATGGATAGGCTTAGTACTATCTAAATCTCAAGCTCGAGGCTTAGGTAGTTTTTATCTATGTTATTCTTTGTTTAGAGGTTGATTATTGCATTCCATTATTTGAATATGTTAATGAATAGGACTTATCGTGAGTAATTATAAAATAAATACATTTGGAGGAACATTAAAAATGATAGTGTGAATTTTTCTTTGGTCTCAAATCTATGGTCATAAGTATCAGATACACCATCATTGATGGCATGTTAATTTTTGGGTCACATTAGGACTTTACTACCTTGTTTTAGAAGTTGAGGGTTCTCAAATTGTAACATGAGATGGGGATGTCTTTTTCTTTGGTCAAAGGCTCCCTCCAATGTCTCAGGAGAGAAGGATTGGACTTTATATTGTAGTTTGGGTTCTAAGACAATGTAGATAGTTTAAATAAGATTTATTTGTTCATGTTAAGGTCAGATTTATGGGATAATAACTTCCACTGCTTGATGAAATTGTGGGTGAATTCATGATCTAGTTTTTTGGCATTAACAAAGTTGCTTAAATCATCTTTAAAAAAGTCATGATATTGAAATTCTCATGCAAGGGCATTTACTGAGCCTTCTAATATAACTATAGAGTGAGGTTTAAGTTGATAATACTATTTTAAATCATTCCTTATCTTAATCTAATATTTATAAATATTTCCAAAGGATTTGAGATGCAAAGTGGGGATAGTAGACCTATCATATGCAATGGTTTGATTTATTCTGCCAATGTCTATGGTTTTTGTGTAAGGATCTAAGGGCTAATTTTTTAAGTTTTGAAGAAATTTAATGTGAATAGGAGATTGTGAGATTGGGTTCACATTATCATTTGTTAGGAGGAGAGGGAGGTGAAATTGACTAGGTGATCCCCATTGAATTTTTTGAAGTTTAGTTGACATTTGCCTAATTTGAGTTTGCATTTGCATCATGTGGGTATTGGTTGAAGCTTGCATGCGGGCCATTAAATCCAATGCTTGCCTGAACATTTGAGTATGATCTACTTGTGGATTTTTGTTTTTTAGTATAATTGTATCATGGAATTATACCCTTATGGGAGAGTTTTTCACTCTCTCTCACTCCTAGATACAAAATTTGAGTAACCTAGGCTATGGGTATCCTATAGTGAGGTTGAACCTCTAGGATTTTTAATGAGGCTATCTCCTCAGATGCTTCACTTTAGCTATTCCCACACACTAAAACCTCTTGTTGACCAAGGAAAAGGGAGATAAAGGTAACATAAAAAGGGAAAACTAAACTAAGAAAGGTGATGCACCAAATAGAGAGTGACCCACATAAGCATGAAATAAACACTAAGTAAACATAAGATAATTTTGCTTACACAACCTCACAACCAGTTAATTTGCATCAATGTTTCATAAACTAGGCTCACTAAGCCATTTATGAAGTAGAGAGTAATTTAGAAATTCACACCAAGCATCCATTAATGGCAAAAAGAGCTCAAGTTCAGAGTTGAAACTAACATGAAAATACCTGAAAATAGGTAAGAAGGAAGGACAAGGGATATGGAAGAACACTTCTTCACAAGGTCATCATGCACAAGCTTTCTAAACATGATTTTCAAACAAGAGATAGGTAAAAATAATCTTTATTGCTTCAAAATGTCTTTCTTAAAATTTTTGATAGGGTTCTCCTTTGTCAAATGAAGATATCTTCTTTGAAAAGAATCGAGACATATATAGAAAAGGGGAAGATGCAAAGAGAAGAGGCAAGCAAACAAAAATCAATAAATGAGATCCAACCACCCTCCATGAATTCTCACCCACACTTGGGTTAATTAGAATTAATCCTTTTCCAACGAAAATAGTTGTCATTAGCTCTAAAATTCTTGTATCCCTCTCATTGGTCAAGAAACACACTAGAAGACAAAACTAGCTGAGGACGATGATGTCATGGTCCACTAAGGAAAAGTCTAGGAATGTCTTAAATGCTCGAGCTATCTTTTCTAATTTCTTGATCTTTATCTTTCATCTCCACTCCATCCTCCACTTGTTCACTTACATATGAGGACAAAAAAAATTACATCTATAAACCTAACTGAGCCATGTTGCTTCTACATTTATTGACTATTTGTCAAAAATGATGGCCATGTCAAAGGATGAGGACTCCCCATTAACTTCACCTACCAGCTCCTGCCTTGAAACCTAGACTAAATCTTTCCTATAGATGAAAAACTAATCTAAGGACATTAGTTTTCTTGAATTTATCTTATTTATGTCGGTGCAAGTCCATAGGTTATGTAGCTCTTTTTGGTCTTTTAAACACTAATGACTACTTGCAAGGGCTCAAACTTGACATATGTGGGCCCGTCATTAATTTATTTGAGCTTTTGTTTTAGGCATTGTCTTCAACATCCTTTCAGGCTCTTTTTTCTTGAGCTTTTATTGGCTTATTTCCTTCAGACAAAAAGTTTGAAGGAATTCATTCGGAACCTTTCCAAAATTACCTTTCGAGCTTTTTGACAAGGACTTTCTCAAAGGGTAAGAGACCCTTCGGGATTTATCAATGGCACCTAACGAAGGGTAACATACCCTTCAAAAATTTTGCTTGAGACCTTAAAAAATATTGCAATGGTACTCTGGAAAAGTGAATAAGCCCTTAAGCAATGGACCTGGGCTTTTGCAAAGGACCCAGACTTTTGTAAGTGCCCCCACTGATGATGACAATTTTCTCAGGTAAAATAGAAATGTCCCTTCAAAAAGGGGTAGTGACCCTTCAGAAAACTTGAAATGATCCTTTAGAGTTTTTGTTTTGGCCACTTCACTTTAAAAGATATCTTTTAGAATTTTTGCTTGGAATAATTCTTTCGAAACAATTTTCTTGAAGATTTTTTGACACTTGAACAAAGGAAACTGAGAAAAAACTCCTGAAGACAGAACACTTAGTTGAAAGGAACACTTAGCTGAAAGGAGAAAGAATTCCTTCTAATAAATTGTTTGCACAATTTTCCTGAAAGGAAAATGAAACCAAAATGGGCCTAAAAGAAATCACCTTTCACTTGTTCTCCAAAAGAATGAACAAGTAAAAACTTAGCTAAAAAAGAGATTTTTCATATAGTTTTTGGCTTACAGGCTCATCCTCAAACACTACCGTCAGATCCATTTCTAACCCTTTGACCCAATGTTTCATCAAACCATGCAAGAGCTTCATATGTGGGCCAAAAATGGCCAACATATTTGGTGGCTCATAGGGGTTGCATGCCTGTCAATAGAAGAGAACTTAGACCATGTTGCCTTGTCAAACCCATTCATTGGGCATGGAGTCAAGTCAAATTTTCACTAAATCATAACCTCCATTTGAAGCAATAATGACAACTAGAACAAAACAAAACTATGCCCAAATCACTTAGGGAAGGGAAACACACAACTAAAAAAGATGTGCACAAGGCACTTAGAGGAAAACATGAAAACCTATATGAAATGGAAAATATATACAATGGCTAAAAACTCTTCTAATAATATGGCTTTAGATGAATCCCATTGACTAGGATGGGTAGTACCTCTCCATCTAGTTGGGCCAGGTGGAAAGCATTATGTTTTTTGCATCCATGGATCAAATAAGGACCACTCCACAAGCTGTCAAATTTAGTATGATTTCCTAGCTTGGCCTTATTTGAATCCCATTTGAGGATTAGATCCCATTCTCTAAATTCCCTTGCTATGGCTCTCTTGTCAAAATATTTATTGAATTGGGCTTGATGTGACTCAAATATCTTCATTGCATGGTCTCTTGTTTCTTCAAGCTCCATGAGTTCTGCCAACCTCACATTCATGGGCTCATCTTCCAACAGCTCCAGTTGATGGGCAAGCTACTCAAGAGAAATAAGCAACTTGGCCTCCCTTCCATATACTAAAACATATGGATAATTTCCAATGGTAGCTTTAAGAGTCACTCAGTCAACCCATAAGACTGTCTTTAGTTTAGTATGCCATGTCCTCTGGTTCTCTTCCATGGTTCTCTTGATGATTCTTGAAAAAAAATTATTTATGGATTCAACCAGTCCATTTCCTTGAGGATAATAGTTGGAAGAGGTACTGAGGTATATGCCTATCTTGAGATCCCATTCACTCATTTTCAGAATAAGGAATGCTAGTGCATTATTAGAAATGATAGTCGATAGAACACCAAACCTAGTCACGATGTTGTCATAGAAGTCTAAGACTACACTTTTATTAGCTTCTTTCAATGCAATGGCTTCCACCCACCTGGTGAAGTAGTTGGTTTCAATAAGCACCCACTTATGCCCTACACTTGATGGAGGCCTGATCATTCCTATGAAATCTAGCCCCGTTGCATGAAGGGTTGCTCTACTTGAATTGGGTTGCGAGAAAGGGCTGCCAATATTTGCTTACCCACAAAGAGGGCACACTTTTGACACTTTCTCACCCATGCATAAGAATATTTGAAGAGGTTGGGCCAGTAATAACCTACCCTCATTATCTTTGTTACTGTGGTCCTTGGAGCAAAATGGCCTCTCGTAGGTCCATCATGGAAATGCTTCAAAAGCTTGGTCACTTGGTTACCATCCATGCATCTTAGGAGCACTCCATTGAGGTCCTTTCTAAATATAACCTCACCAACTAATTCATAAGGTATGGACTAAATTATAAAATACCTTCTCTTTGGTCTATCCATACCTTGTGGGCACTCACCTGTCATCAAGAAACATGTCATATCCTGAAGCCAACTAGTGTGAGGTAGGAGTGCATCCATCTGTGACTTATCTTTTGTTACCAAAATAACCTCTTTGTTTTCATTAAGGTCATCAACATGTGCTCACACAAACCTTTGCCTCTCACTAGCTTAGTGAACTTGATCTCTACATCATGCTCCATGACCTTGGTAATCCAACCAGCCCTCTTTTCATTCAAGTCTTTGTTAAGAAGGAAATCTCTCACTCCAAGATGGGGCATCATAATATAGATTTTTCTATTGGAGAGCATGGGCCTGAACCTTTTAAGGCTTCGTACTGCTGCAAGGACTTGTTTTTCTATGAAATTATACCTCACCTCATATCCTTTCAGCCCTTGACTGAAAAAAACTATTGGCTATTCAAGTCCTTCACCATTATTTTGCATCAGCATAGCTGATATATTATCAATATTGGCAAAGGATTACAATAATAAATCTCCTGAGAAATCAGGGTTCATGAGTGTGGGTGCTTAGGTAATGGCCTGCTTGATAGCCTTGAATGTTGATTTACCTTCATTTGACCAAGTGAACGCTTGGTTCTTCTTAAGCATAATAGTGATGGGTTTGGCCAATTTTGTAAAACTAGGAATAAACCTCCTCACAAAGTTTATTTTCCCAAGGAAACTTTGGAGTCCCTTCTTATGCTTGGATAAGGATAAGTCCAAGATGGAACTCATTCTATTAGGATCAAAAGCTAATCCTTGTTTTGAAATAGCATGGCCCAATAATATACCTCCATGCACAATAAACACACATTTTTTGGGATTCAAAGAGATGCCATACTCTCTACATCTCTCAAAGATCAACCTCAAGTGGTCCATGTGCTCATTGGCATCCTTGGAGAAAATTATGATGTCATCCAAGTAGACCAACACCATTTGATTTAGCATCCCTTGGAAAGCCATGTCCATTGCCCTTTGAAAAGTGGCCCTAACATTTGATAAGCCAAAAGTCATTTTCTAATAAGCATACATGCCCCACTTGGTGGTGAAGATAGTCTTGTATTTATCTTCCTCTTTCACCAACACCTGGTTGTATCCTAAGTACCCATCCAAAAGAGAAAAACATTATGAACCTACAACCATTTGAAGAAGTTGTTCCATGGATGGTAGAGGGTAATGGTCCTTCAAGGAGACCCTATTCAGATCTCTAAATTCAACACACAAATGGATCTCACATTCTTCCTTACAGGCACCAAATTGGCTACCCATGATGAGTGTTTGATGGGAAAGATAATCTTGGATTCAGTCAACTTGGTTAGCTCTTTCCTCATAAGCTCTTCTATTTTGGGGTTGACAGGTCTCTACTTTTGCCTCACAAGCTTAGTATTAGCCTCCAACTCTATATTATGATTGGATAACTTTGGATCAAAGCCTCTTAGATCGCTATAATGCCAAGCAAAAATGTTTGAAAACTCTTTACAAAGTTCAATGAAGACGTGCCTTTCAGATTTATTGCTTACCTTCCCAAGCTTGAGAAGCTTGTCCTTGAAGATGAGGACTCTCTCATAGTTTTCTTCATCAATTGATATTACTACCTTGTCTTTCCTCATATGGTCTCCCTCATGGAAAAGGCCTTCAAGGGTGACCATCCCTTTAGGGAGCTTGTTATATTTCAGTTGAATGATTTGATGGTCATACCGGCATTGAAACTTGTCTTGGTTGGTGAATGAGAACTCAACTTCTTGTTGTAAGAAGCAAATAATGTGTTTGTCATTTTAAAAAACCTACCCATGGGCCTCATTATTTGGCATTGATGGCCTTGCCACCACCTTGCCATGTGGCTGAACCTTGACTTCTTTCAACTTACTTGAGATGTTGAACTGAGCCCCCATGGCTACCAACCTGTCAGCATGCTGATTTTGGTTCCTTGGTACAACTTGAATGTCAAAGGCTTCAAAATCATCAATTAGGTCCCACACCCTATTTTTGTAGGACCTCATCAAAGGATTCTTCATAATGTTTGGGCCCCTGACTTGGTTTACTATAAGCTCATTGTCCCCATATATTTGTAGCTGCTTGATTCTTTTCTTATTGGCCCATCGAAGGCCATGGATTAAGCCTTCATATTCTACCATGTTTGAAGAGAAATTAAAATGGAACTTATAAGAATAGAAAAACTTATCATCTGAAAGGGAAACCAACATTTCCCCTGTACCTACTTGATTCTCACTCCTTGAACCATCAAATAACAACTCCACATACCATTGAGGTCATCTTTAGGCCCAGTGAGGGAAGGCATGAGTTGATTTTCTTCATATAGCAAATAGACACCCATGTCTCTTTCTTCAACACCTTCTAAAGGGTTGATAAATTGATTATCCCCCCATATCTCATCCAAGAATAAATCTAGAAGTTCTTCATGACAAGTGTTCAACTCTTGACCAATTGTAAACTCATCCTCATCAAGGATAGTACAATTAAGGTTTATGTTATCTAGTTGATGGGGTTTAATGTGAAAGTGTGCCATGGGTTCAACCTTGATTGATATCTTAGTCTCATACCTAATTCTGAATGCCATGTATGACCAATTTCCTATGAGATAGCATCATATCTTTGCTATGAATTCTCTAGATAAGCATATAGCAAAATGAGGAGGCAACTCTAAAATCAACACATCTTGAGCAACTAAAATACTAGGACAAGCATGTAGGGTCAGACTGAGACCTTTGATATTACCAAATGGTTTAGTGGAAGATCCATCAAGCTACACAACTCCCTTGGATTGGGGTTCATACTTTAAATCAAGTTGATTTGCTATTGATTTTGGCATTACTGGAGTGCTAGCCCCACTATCTACCAAGCAATTATGTATCAAGGAATCACCAATGATTAATGAAATATAAAACGGAGGAGGATTGACCACCTTACTTGACCCTTATCCCATAGGACCTTGGGTTGCATTAGTGAGGACCTCAATTTCTTTGCTTGGTTGTTTGCCTAAAGTTGTTGTAACACTTATCTTGGACAAGCCTTCCTGAAGGATATCCACTTGATTGGGCATGGAAATCATGTCCCATATTAGTACGCTCACATTGGATTTCTTCATTTACTCAACAATGTTGATTGGTGTATTGCTAACTTTTGCTTGTGCCTTGGGAGTCACTGTTGTTGGCTTGGTCAATTAAGGAGTGGTGACAGGAGGCTCCTTGAATGCCTCCTGGTTGTCCCCCATATTCCTTCTTTTGAATATTGTGTTTGTTGAGACTAGGATGTGGGCCAGATTGGGGATGGCCTGCTGATTAGATACATAAAACTCTTCCTACTCACTGATAACCATTGTAGCTTCCAGTTGATTTGATACATGATCTAGTCCTTGTTCTTATGGAGGCTGCTTTGGCTTTGTCATCATGGGGATCTCCATGCTTTGAGCCATAAGAGCTTGATTGTACCCATAAGCAACAACCTGCTGCCATTGGTCATTGAAAGCCTAGTTAGAACCATTAGTTGGGATAATAGATTTCCCAAAAGATTGATTCCAAGGCATTGTCCCTTTAGCCTCTTGAGCCATATTGTTTTGAATAGGAACTAAGGAATTGGAAGGGCTTGCAACATTTGGATTATAATTTTGTTGTCTAGCATAATTAGGCTACCCCTATCCTTGGAAACCTCTTTTGTAGGGTGGCCTATTTACTTGATAAGGTTACTGCTAAGGCTGATATGGAGCTTGATACGGCTTGTTGTAAGCTTATTGTCTCTTGACATTGACCATATCATTTCCCAAGGATTGGAGCATGCTCTTTAGTTCTAAGTAGTTCTTTTACTCTTGAGATTCGTTGGATCCACTAATGGAGGCCTTCTCTTATTTTGGTGAAGGTACAACAGTGATATTTGGAGTTGAAAGGATAACATCAATTAGGAGGACAACTATAGGAGGTGATCTGATCTTAGGCAAAAGGGGCATTGGGTATTTAGGAGTAATCTTACCGACCTGGATTAGACAATTTTCAGCTTTGATAGCCACCTCACAAGCACCTGGAAAAATGTCCCATCCCATGGATTGGATCATTACAGTCATGTCACTATTTATATATTTTAAATAATATAAGAAGGCAAAGTTTGGGGATGGTCTAACAATGACTAGAATTTTGTTCCAAGCCTTTTGAAATCTCATATTGAAGTCTTGCATGACTTCATGGGGGGCTCTTTTGATTGTGGTAAGCTGCTTTGCTCGTGACAAATGGTCACTCTTATCTATAAACCTCTTACATAAGGTTGTTCTGAGCTGATCTCATGATTGAATTGAGTTAGGAACTAGGCCTCTATACCAATCTAATGCCTTTCCCTTAAAGGATACAACTAATAGCCTAATAACTACATTATCTACTATTTTGATTGTGACATTATAGATGTTGCAAGAATTGGCTGTCTATTATGTGTTTAGTAGGAGTTACATCTTAGTCTCCTATGAAATATGGGACACTTTTGAGGGCTGCTACTGGCATAGGGTCATATTGTGGCAAATTCAAAGGACTTTGGCTGCTGAAACCCACAAAATCTCTTTGGGTAATCATGGTAGCAAGAGGAGCTAACAAGGATCTTCTCACATAGGTATACCTTATGACTGGTTTAGGAAAGTAGTTTCTTACGTATGGGTGAGTATGGGTAAACCTTAACCTTCTTGTCAAGTTTAAAGGTAATTCAACAAATTCAAAAGGAATACCTAAAAAAGTTGATCTTGTAGTCACCTTTGGCATGAAAGATAATTACTGTTATGTCACTAGATTACTGGATGTTCTTTGGAGTCACTAGATATTGAAAGATAAAATCTATGACTATTGTAGATTAATCAAACCAACATATAACTTGACCAATATTTCTTGAAAAAGTCCCATCAGGTGTGCCAAAAATTGTTATAGCATGGAATTGCACCCTTGTGGGAGAGTTTTTCAGGCTCTCTCACTCCCAGCTACAAAATTGGAGCAACCTCAGGGTGTGGGTATCTTATAGTGAGGTTGAAACTCTAGGATTTTTAATGAGGCTAGCTCCTCAGATGCTTCACTTCAACTATTCCCAGACACTAAAACCTATTGTTGACCAAGAAAAAGGGAGAGAAAGGTAACACAAAAAGGGAAAATTGAACTAAGAAAGGTGATGCACCAAATAGAGAGTGACCCACATAAGCATGAAATAAACACTAATTCAACATAAGATAATTCTACTTACACAACCTCACAACTGATTAATTTTCATTAGTGTTTCATAAACTAGGCTCACTAAGCCATATATGAAGTAGAGAGGAATTTTGAAATTCACACCAAGCATCCATTAATGGTAGAAAGAGCTCAATTTCAGACCTGCAACTAACCTAAAAATACCTAAAAATAGGTAAGAAGGAAGGACAAGGGACATGGATGAACACTTCTTCACAAGGCCATCATGCACAAGCTTGTTAAACATGATTTTTAGATAAGAGATAGCTAAAATTAATCTTTATTGCTTCAAAAGGTATTTCTTACAAATTTTGGCAGGGTTTTCCTTTGTCAAATGAGGATATCTTATTTGAAAATAACTGAGACATATATAGAAAGGGGAAGACCCAAAGAGAAGAGGTGAGCAAACAAAAATCAATAAATGAGATCCAAGCACCCTCCATGAATTCTCACCCACACGTGGGTTAATTAGAACTAACCCTTTTCCAATGAAATAGCTGCCATTAGCTCCAAAATCCTTCCAACCCTCTCATTGGTCAAGAAATGCACTAGAAGACAAAACTAGCTGAGGATGATGATGTCATGTTCCACTAAGAAGGAAAATTCTAGGAACGTCTTAAATGTTCGAGCTATCTTTTATAATTGCTTGATCTTTATCTTTTATCTCCATACCATCCTCCACTTGCCCGCTTACATATGAGGACAAAAATTCTTACATCTATCAACATGACTAAGACATGTTGCTTCTACATTTATCAACTATTTTTTAGAGATGATGGCCATGTTGAAGGAGGAGGACTCCCCATTAACTTCACCTACCAGCTATTGCCTTGAAACCCAGACTAGATCTTTCTTATAAATGGAAAACCAATCTAAGGACATTGGTTTTCCTAAATTTATCTTATTTATGTTGGTCTGAGTCCATAGGTTACGTAGCTCCTTTTGGTCTTTTAAACACCAACGACTACTTGCAAGGGCTCAAACTTGACGTTTACGGGCCCATCATCAATTTATTCAGACTTTTGTTTTGGGCATTGTCTTTGACATCCTTTTGGGCTCTTTTTTCTTGATATTTTCTTGGATTATTTACTTTGGATAAAAAGTCTGAAGGAATTCATTCTAAACCTTTCCAAAATTGCCTTTCGGGCTTTTTGACAAGGATTTTCCTAAAGGGTAAGAGACCCTTCAGGTTTTGTCAAAGGCACTCCTGAAGGGTAACATACCCTTCAAACTTTTTGCTTGAGACCTTTAGAAATATTGTAATGGTCCTCTATAAAAGTGAACAAGCCCTTAAGTAATGGATTGGGGCCTTTTGCAAAGGACTCAGACTTTTGTAAGTGCCCCCACTGCTGATGACAATTTTCCTAGGTAAAATTGAAATGTCCCTTCGGAAGGGGTAGTGACCCTTCAAAAAACCTAAAATGATCCTTCAGAGTTTTTGTTTTATACACTTCACTTTAAAATATATCTTTCAAAGCTTTTTCTTGGAACAATTCTTATAAAACAATTTTCCCGAAGATTTTTTAACACTTGAACAAAGGAAACTGAGACAAAAATCTTGAAGAGAGGACACTTAGCTAAAAGGAACACTTAATTGAAAGGAGAAAGAATTCTTTTAGGGAAATTGTGCACACAATTTTCCTGAAAGGAAAATGAAACCAAAATGGGTCTGAAAGAAATCACCTTTTACTTGTTCTCCGAAAGAATGAACAAGTAAAAGACTTAACCAAAAAAGAGATTTTTCATTTAGCTTTTAGCTTACAAGCTTATCCTGGAACACTGTTGCCAGATCCATTTCTAAGCCTTTGACCCAATGTTTCATCAAACCATGCAAGAGCTTCATATGTGGGCCAAAAAGGGCCAACAAGTATTAATGTTAGTTTGAGGGGCCATGATACTAGTTTTAGCACATGCCATGGTGGTAGTGATTATGATAATTATATATGAGGAAAAGATATGGAAAGTCATTTTATTGACATGACTTTCCCCCAAGCTTGAAAGTAAAGTGGTTGCCTTATTGGTATGAGGAGTGTTGGGATAAAAAATCATGAGGAGCATGCTTAGAGATATTTTTCCATATGTTGAGGGTTGTCTTGCATAAACTATTGGATTTAGGTAATAACAACAACATAGTTTATTTTTTCTCATTCTCAAACATTATCCACTTGATCAAGGACATTTTTTTTGGTTTCTTTTAGATTTAGTGTTCTTAGGAGGAAGAATTATGGTTTTCTTAGTATTGGAAAAATACATGTCCCAATCTGCATTATTGCGATATGGTGTTTGTAATAAGGGAGACTATTGTGTGAACTCTGCTTGGGTATCATAGATATATTCCATTGATAACCTTTAGGCTTTCTAAAGGGGGGTATATTTGTAGAGAAATATATGCTTGACAAATCGATTGTGAAAATAAGAGATTTAGGTTTGAAAAAAACATGAAGATAACCCAATCAAAGGTGGGGTAAGATTTACATAAATTTCACTAGAATGTATTGGGCCTAAAATTGGGATTCAACAATACAATTATCCTCTAAATATTTAAAAGGTAGAAGGCCATTCTAAATATAACACACACAAGACGTTGGTCTACGAAGTGGATTGGGGATATAAACAAGGGTCAAGTGGAAAAGAGGTTGGAATGGATAACCTAATCATATAATATCTATAGAAAAAGAGGGTGGAGGACCTTAATAGATTTGAGGTGTCACTAGACAATAAAGTAAAAGTGTTACAGATTAAATGCCACTTGACAATGAAGCAAGAGATATAAAAACAAGTGTGTCATTGGATAGTTAAGTAAGAGTTATAGATATGAAGGTGCCATTATGTGGCAAATAAAGAGCTATAGATGAGAGTGACATAAAAGATAACAATAAAGTAACATGCATGTACTATAATATACTATCAAACACAAAGCATACAACATTTATAATATCAATCAAAGTACAAAAGAAAGAGGTTAGACTTAGGGATACTGAGAGTGGGTTGAATTGTCTATGAATTAATATTCCCATTGGATTTTAACACTTTGTGAGAGATGGTTGTAAGTGAAGCTAATTTAGATGAGTGAAACCCTAGGTAGACCAAATTTGGTAACTCCAAAGACTTGGTATATCTAGATGGTGCAACTCCTATTCTCAAAATATTCACGGCCTTATTTTTTATATTTCCTTCTTTGATGTAATTTCCTTTTGGCTCTAAATCATATTATTCTTCCAAAGGTATAATTTCATGTGTACAACAAATTTATGTTTTTACTTATTGATAAATGGCATATTGAAATTGATAAATATAGGTCAGAAGCCTAAAATTCAAGTCTTAATTTTAGTTGGCATCAACAACTCCACTGAATAATTGTAGATATATATGCATAAATTAGTACGTCATTGGCTTGGATGATGATTTGGCCAAAATAGTGGTGTTATAGGACATCATTGGTTTGGTTACATGTAGACAATGTAGGAAAAGAACTTGAGGGAGAATAAGGAGATTAAGGAGGACAAATATAATGATATGATGGTGACATGAAGGTGGTAGTAAGAAGGGTAACTCACTATAAAACTCTTACAAAGTGATATAAGTCAACCCACCCTAATCTTGACATATGCAAAAGTATACACCCAAGGAGATTAATACACTGACAAGCCATGAACAAGAATTTTGTTAGTAAGGTGAAAATAATGTGTATAAAATAATTATGAGCTAGTATTTGTGGCCCCTTAGTCAAATCCTTCATTGTCATGTCTCCTTATAATAAGCAGTCTTAGTGTCTGTTGATGGTTAAAATTGCACTTTGCTTCTAGCACCAACAATGGGAAGTTTCAAGAATGTGGGACTTGCAACTTGAAATGACCTCCAAATTTTTAAGAAGCTAGTCTCTTCTTTATCTCAAGTGTTGGGAGAAAAGGGATAGGAATTTAAATAGAAACACAAATGCAAAGAAAGAAAATCTAACTATGGCAATACGCCTGAATGTAACTCGACCCGTAATTCTAAGCACAATGAAACTATATGTGAGATTCAATTACATTAAAGAGAAAACAAGGCATGATCAATGTAAAAGATAGAAATAATAGATATAGAGGCTCACAGCTTAGACTACTTTCGCAATGATACAGAGAAATATCAACAAAGGCACAAAACTCAGTCTTCTTATTAACTCTCAAGTTACATAAAAGGCACAAAAACATGCACAGTTACATAGACTTTCCAATTCAAGAAAATAGAACAAAGGCAAATGATATTCCTGATCAAAGCTCTAAAAGTCTAAAAACTCTTGAAAATAGTCTCTCACAAAAAATTCTCTCCAATCTTCTGATGATGATTCTGGTGATCTTTGCACCCTTCTTTATAGCATTGGATTCACTCCAGATTGTCTGCATGTTCCCAATCTAATGGCCCAACTGAACTATAACTGAACTAGAAGTGTCTAATAGAATATATTTCTTAGATTTTAAAACATTTCATCTTCCTGCAGTTCATTGGCTGAAATAGATACACAAGACGCTCCCTTCTATCAAATAGAAGAAGACACTTGGACAATTTCTTGAAAACCTTCTTATTACTTAGGAGGCACCAGAGAATGACACTTGGCATGTTTTTCAGCCTTACTGAAGACACACGATGCTTTTCGCATTACCTATACTCTTACTGTATCTTCGCTTATAAGTGTTTGGTCCTTGACATCTATCACCATCCACTTCTCCAAAAATTAAACAACTTCTATAGAAAATGGGATCCACAACACTTCTCATATGAGCAACTTCAAAAAGGGAATAGGGACATGTGGCACTTTTTGCTTATTTTTGACAAAGGACACGTGGTGATCTCCACTACCTTTTGAGAAACTTGTGGAAGGTGACACGTGTCTGTCTCCACATTGCCCTATCTATATTATAGAAACAATCAGGCTTCATTTCATATTTACATAGACGATGACACTTGGCGGCTTCTGCTTGCTTCAAAACAAAAACCTGGGACCCACCACAATCTTTACTTGTCAATGAAACAAAATGAAGATAATTCAGAGGTTGACACGTGGTGGCTTCTGCTCTCTTCAAATGGGGATATGTGGCGTCTTTCATTGCTTTTAGAAAAGCACATTGAAACCTAGCACCTTTCGCTTGATCCTGATACTTATCTTGTTAAAACCTTCCACTCAAAAGAGATTTGAAACATGGATGCTGACATGAAATGCGGATGCTAACACTTGTCACATTTTGCTGAGTTAATATGAGATGCGTGGCACGTCTCAACCAACTTCTAGAAATTATGAAAGGTGCCTCGGCCGATGACACTTGGTAGCTTCTGCTCAATTTTGACACTTAGACAAAATTGAGGAAAAATAAACTTGAGCCTACACTCTGAGTCAAAAACTCCATCTTCTCAAACCAAAGTGTATAAGGAAAAAATTTGGATTGTGCGACTGCGAATCAAAATGAAACACAGAGTATTTTTTACTCTACAGTTATTGGCGACCCCAAGGACTTTTAAGCCTACTCAAAAAGAAACTAAAACTCCCGCTTGATTAAAATGACAAAAATCATAGCTTCAACGATGTTGTTTGATAGGTAGACCACTCATCGTCAGATAACCCCTACTTATTTTGTAATTCATTGAAGGCTAAATCAAGGTTGATAATATCCTTGTGTGAATAATTTTACAAAATTTGAATTGTAGCCTTCAATTTGAATTCAAGCTAAGAAATAGGAATCAAAATAACTTCTACTTTAGGTACTGATGATTCATCACTTAAATACTAAAAAACTGCCTGATCATTCTGCTTGGCCAACAGCAAAGGTTCAATTTCATCAACCATCAGCATAGTGTTGTCATTAGGAAATGGAGAAGGAAGACCTAATTGCACTAGGTCTTTAATGTGTTGTTTCATTTCACTAATTCCTTCTTTCATTACATCGAGAAGCTCTCTACAATTGATGGCTATGAAGTTGCAATTGAGAACCTCATTTACTCGCTTAGTAGTGACCATTTTGTCATTAATTCCTGCTGCTGACAAGGTTCCATCCATTGCATCATAAAGCTTTTGCAGTAGCGTTCCAAAATCCAAAACTCTCCCAAAAATAGTGGCTAGAGTGTCTTCAAATAAATTTTCCACCTTTTTGCATAATTTTTATGCATTTAGTAGGAAGGTGAGAGAAGGCCTGAGCTAAATAATCTCCAAAGAGATTCTTTTCCACATTGATTCATAAAGCTCCTTCACTAGTTTAACACTCCTACATTCTTTGGCCTATTGGCCAACTCCAGTGTCAATTGGTCTGCTCTTTATTGCTCAGCTTGAAATTGGGCTTGTAAAGCCTGATATTATTCTATTCATTCAACAGCTTCTGTTGCAATTGAGTAACTTGTAACATGCTTTCCTCGCATTTTTCTTGTAATGCTACTTTTTCTCACCTTAGGGTCATCACTACATCTTTTACCTACATTAGACCTGCTTTAAAAGAATCATTTTGGGCCTGGATCACCTAGTGAGTCTGAAGAGAAACAATATCTTGCAACTGTTTATTTAGACTTTCTATTTCATTATCTTTTCTATTGATTTCTGTGGTCAAATTGTTATAGTTTGCTTTCTCTTTGGATAAATCAACCTCCATCTTCTATAGCTTCCTTGATGTTTTCAAGTAGTCTTCAACAACTACAAAAGTGGATTCAATTAGTAGCTCAATTTTGTCTTATGGTTTGAATAGGGACATGTCTATGGCCACTGCATTCATTGTGTAGTCTTCTGGCTGCATCTGCTCATTTGGTTTTATTATATTTGGTGACAAATGAGTCACCATCAATTGCTACTAAATTGGGTCAAATTGTGACCTCAGGTGTGGTGTATCCAAGGCCTTATTATCCTTGATTCTCTTTTTCTCTCTTCGGGCTTCCCTCACCTTCCTAATAGCGTCTGCTTGAGTTTAGAAGGTAGAAGGGGAGGCAATGTGCCCACCCACAAAAGGTTGACCTTGTGGCAAACCATATGGAATAGCCAATTGTTGGCTATGGGCAATCTGAGGAGGTAGCTTCTTGGGAATAGAGGGAGAAAAGGGAGGCAATGATAAAGCTTGAGTAAGGATAGATGGGGTGAAGTGAGAAATGGGCATGACAGAGGTGGCAAGGGATGTCATCTGGCTAGATGAAATCATCATGCCTATAAGAAAAGAAAGAGATTGAGAAGGAAGAGGAGGAATGATACTTACCTAAGGAGCAGCTAGATTACTATGTAATTGGCATTGTGAGGGTTATGCCCTTTCCTCGGACTCAAGTTGAAACCTCAGCATTTCTTGTTTCCTTAGTGTTTCTTCTTCTGGCTGTGCTTCTTTTTCTCCAACATCTACCACTGCTATCGGTGATGCTTGTGGGGAATTGGAAACTTCAATAATTGATGCCGATGGGGAAGCTTTTGGTGGTGAAGGCACCACACTCTTTTATTTTTCCATGACGCTAAGAGATTGGAGCCAAACTGTTATAGTGACTGCAGCTACAATTTATCTTGGGGCTTATGATTCTTGGTTGGAACCTACTCTGGCTTTCGGCTCTACACCTTGTGTCAGCAAATTGCTTGTGTTAGGGCTAGATACAGGGGATAGATGGCACTCATCCCAGAGTTCCTCCCATCTCTCATCTGAGTCCACGTTCTCAAAAGAATGAGTTGTCTGACAAATTTCTTGTTTATATTTTCAATAGTATTCTATTTTCTCAGCATCCCAGTCTTTATTCTTTAGTGCCCTTCTTAAGCCAAAATTCATTCTGATTTTAGGATCAAAATCCCTCTGCTTATCATAGAAAGTTTCCCATGGTCTATTTTGTTGAAGGGGCAAATCTGTTAATTCAACATAAAATCCAGAAGTATCTTCCTTAAGATTTTTTCTATTTTCCCAAAAGGGGTGGCCTTCATGTGCAATTCTGGTAGCAACCCTATTATTCCTTATCCATAAAGCTATGAAACCATTTGGGTCATATACCCATTTATCTTCAATTAGCAGGAAACCCAAGAAGGCTAACTTTCTAAGCAAAACAATCTCACCATCTCTGGCTTCTAGTACCATGTTGTTTGTCATCCATGGGAGGTCATACATTTTCCTCTTCCTCTTCCCAGAGCCATATTCATTATCTATTATAGACACCTACTTGGTGACCTCTAAGAATGCTACCTAAGAGTCAAAATCTTAGGTAGCAACATTGGTTCCCCACAAAAACCATGGACTCTAATAATTATATGGTGGGATCCAAAAAAGAAATCACAAGGAATTGGGCAATTGGCCAGAAGGTTTGAAACATTTGGAAACAGTCTATTTATAATTGGTTCTGGGCTCAGGTGACAAAAATCAGGGGTAACAAATAGTTCCTAGAATTCATATGGATCGCTAGTTTTTGACAAAATATGTGTCCATGCAGACACAGGAGTGGTCCTTTGTAGATCGAAACTTGGGTCATACATATCGAGATACATATGTTAGGAAAAGATGCTAGATTTTTGATATAGCATAAGGTGAAACAAATAAGAAGAGTACCTAAAAACCCCTTTTGATTTAAATTGGGCAAGTTTTTCCACCATTGATTATGTAATCTGCTCAAAAAAATCAAGCTGATACTCCTGAGTCTTGTCGACAGTTTTCAACCTGAAGAGGATAGCCATTTGTTCTCCATAAACTGCCATATCATCTTTCATTCCAAAGATGAAAGCCATCATTAATAGTGCATCTTAGCTAGCTTGTGCGAATTGGGCTCTTGTTGTAGGCAGTGTCGACACAATAGTATCATCATTGCCTAATTGCAATTCAGATCTCAAGAATCTCAACTAAGTATTGATATTTGCCCATGTTCTCTGCATTTTAGCAATGGTGGGGAATGTAGCTATCTTATCATGATGCAAGGCCAACATGATAGCCTTCGGTGTAATCTACACCATGAATGGACCCTATTGTATGGTGTTTGAGGGTGCATGGAACAAGTCGGTGCATAATTCAACCAAATCAGGGCATGGATGCACACTTGGGACAATGAATTGTGTCAGTTGTGAAGTCCATATCCTCATTGAAAATGTCTCATATTGTCCCACCTTGGCCCTCTGAAGACACCTTTGATGTGCCCCTTCTCTGAGAGTTTTACTACTATTTCTTTGAAGAATTGGGTCCATGACTCCATCTGCATAATTTTTTATCTTTGTTGGGTCACTTGCTTGACCAACTTCAAGGACTCTGGTCCGTGGGTAGGTCTTTAATGGTTGCACAGGCACTGAAGCATATGACTTGCTCGTAAGAAACTTATCAAGGGATTCATAAATCCCAGCTCCTTATTGTGAAGACTGTGTTCCCTCGATATCTATATCTATTCTGTGATAACCGGTATAAACTTTTGCAAAACAGAAAGCACTTTCGCTTAAGCAAGTTTACTAGGAACTAAAAATGCAAGTAGCAGGATATTTTTTTGCAGATGCAGGAACGTTTGAAATACTGTCAGTTTTAACTCTTGTTAGGAGGTATTTATTGACCCATCAAGTCTCAAAATGGCATTAAAATTGAATAACCATTAGCAAATCTTACTCAATCTTCATGGGACAATGAGATAGACATGTTATGCAAATGGCAGCGCAAGGTACCTTGGGGATTTTTAAAGATTTGGGAGATATTCAATGTATTGAGAATTTTGAAAATTAAAAAAAAAAAAACTCTGAGTTGCTGCTACATGTTCAAAGAACACTTATTTAAAAGAAAGAGGGAAAGCAAAATGGGAAAACAAAGCAACTAAGAAAGGAAAACTATATAACTATAATGCATTAGGGACACAACCTAACTAAAATGTTTCAAATAGATTCCATTCATAGGTATCTCTTCAGGTTCGCCTTCCATTATTTCTAGCTCAAACAAATTTTTCTGTTTACACGCATGAATTTTATAAGGGCCAGTCCATAATGCTTCAAATTTAGTGTGTTGACCCAGCTTGGTGGCTCTTACATCCCATTTCAAAACAATTGAGCCTGTTTCAAAATGGGGATTTGAAGTCCTTTTATCAAAATAATCTTTAATTATTTTTTGATGCTTTACCAATGAATCATGGGATGCCTCCCTCTTTTCCTGAACTTCTAAAAGTTCTGCAAGTCTGACCTGCATGGGGCCATTTTTCTCAATTTCAATCTGTTTGATCAGTTGGAGAGCAGTGATCTCCAAACTTAATGGTATTACAGCAGATTTTCTATACACCAATTCATACGAAGACATTTTGATCACCTGTTTAGTCATGATTCTATCAGCCCATAGTGCTAAATTAAGCACTTTATGCCACTCTTTGTGATGATCAACCCCTATTCTTTTGATGAGTCTAATTAGGTTCTTGTTAGTTGATTTTGCCAAACCATTACCTTGAGGGTAATAATTTGAGGAAGTTTTCAGATATATTCCATGATTTAATGCAAAGTCAGATACTTTAGACCCCAAAATGCTTTAGCATTATCTGAAATTATGGTGCGAGGAGCCCCAAAGCGAGTAGTGATACCCCCTAGAAAATCTAGGATCACATTTTCTGTTGCTTCTTTAAGTGGCACTGCCCCAGTCCATCTAGTGAAATAATCTGTGGCAGTTAAGATCCATTTGTGACCCATACTAGACACTGGATTTATCATTCCAATGAAGTCAAGACCCCATTGAGCAAAAGGTTCATCCACAATTATAGGACTAAGGGGCATTATTGTATTCCTTCTCATCCACACATAATATTAACATGATTGACATTTTTTAACTAGCTGATAACAATCTGTAAATAAAGTAGGCCATAAATAACTTGCTTCACTTATCTTTATAGCTGTGGTCTTTGCAAAAAAATGTCCACCTGATACTCCATGATGCATTTCATGTAGTATTTTCTTAGCCTCAGCCTTTTCTACACATCTTAACAATTTGCCATCAGAATTTCTTCTGAAAAGAACCTATTCAATTAAAACAAAATGAACTCCTTGTATCCTATAGTATCTTCTCTTATTTTGAGGGAGTTCTCTTGGGTAAATCCCATATTTCATAAAATGAATCCTGCTTGTGACCCAGAATTCTTGATCTACCTCTTGTATCCTTAATACAACTTCCTTTTCCTCTTTTGAATTTGTCTCTTTAGGTATCATCTTTTCAAGCTCTTGAGTCATATATTGGCACAAACCCCTGCCTCTGACTTAGTGGGTTTGACCTCTACATCATATTCAAGGATCTTGGTTATCCAGTTAGCTCTTTTTTCAGTAATTTCTCCCTCCATGAAGTATTCTCTGACACTTGGGTGAGCTACAAGTATCAAAATTTTGCTTCCTGATACCATATGCATGAATTTTTTGAGGGATTTTACCATAGCATATGCTTGTTTCTCTACAAAGTTGTATCTAGTTTTATACTCCTTGAGAGTTCTTGAGAAAAAGGTTATTGGGTGCTCTCCCTCCTGTCTATCATCCTTTTGTGTTAAGACAACAACAATACTTAACTCTCCTTCATAGACATACATTACAAAAGGCTTAAAAAAATTTGGGTTTCTAAGTACTGGGGCTGTTGAGATAGCCTTCTTGACCTCTTCAAAAGCTTGTCTTCCTTCTATAGTCCACTTGAAAACTAGGTCTTTTTTTAACAAGAGTGTCACTGGTCTCACTAAGCCTACAAAATCGGATATGAACCTACTGACAAAATTAATCTTCCCTAAAAAAGACTGAATTGTTTTTTTATTTACTAGAAGAGGTAGGTTCATTATAGCTGCAACTCTTTCAAGATCTATGGAAACTCCTTTAGATACTATATGCCCCAATAATTTGCCTTGAGGGACAACAAAGATACATTTCTTAGGGTTCAAGGATATTCCAAATTCTTGACATTTCTTAAAAATAGCTTCTAAATGATCAAAATGATCAACAACATTTTTTGAAAAAATAGTAAGATCATCAAGATAAATCAAGATGATTTATTTATAAGTTCCCAAAATGCAACATCCATAGCTCTTTGAAAAGTGGATCCAGCATTTGATAGGCCAAATGACATCTTAGCATATGCAAATGTTTCCCATTTGATAGTAAAAGCAGTCTTGTATTAGTCTGCATCGGCCAACCCAATTTGATTGTATCCAGAGAAACCATCTAGTAAAGAAAATCTCTCTGATCTAGCCACAGTTTATAGAATTTGTTCCATGGAGGGCAAGGGATAGTGATCTTTCAAAGATGCTCTATTTAGATCTCTGAAATCTACACAAAGTCTTATATCACCTTTCTTTTTACTAACTGGTACTAGATTTGATATCCAGGTTGAGTGTTTGATTGAAAAAATTATTTTAGAATCTAAAAGTTTTTGCAACTCATCTACCATTAGAGGCTCAATCCTTGGATTCACTAGCCTTTATTTCTTTTTGATGAGCTTAGATCCTTCAGTCAGTTCTATTGTGTGCTGAATAATATCTCTATTGTATTCGTGAAGGTCTTCATAGCTCCAGAATATGACTCTGTCATATTTTTTGCACAATTCAATTAGTCTTTCCTTTTCTGCTTGAGTTGCAGAATTTCTAACTTTTAATTTTTTCCCTTCACTCACCTCAATTTTAGAATAATCTGCTTTGTCTACCTGGAACCTTTTCTTCTCCAGTCTTACATCTTTTGGATCAAATAAGTTTTCTAAGGTGATTAAGCCTTTGGGAAGCTTATTAGTCTTCGATTGTATAACTTGATCTCCATATGTTTTATCAATTTTCTTTTGCAATTGATCAAAAAACTCATCTCATTGTTGTAAGAATGAGAGTACCTAAGAATCATTTCAAATACTTTCCAATTCTCATCATTGTTTGGAATAGTTGGCCTCACTATAACTTTTATTGACTCATTGTTAATTAATAGGCTAGTTGCTGGTTCAAACTGTGAGCCAATCTGGGCCATCCTATCAGCTTTAGAATTTTGAATCCTAAGGACTACTTCAATATTGAAGGCTTCAAAATCTTTTATTAAGTCCCAAATCCTATGTCTGTAGGATCTCATCCTTACATTTTTGGCTATTGCCTTTTCTCTAATTTGCTTTACTACTAATTATGAATCTCTTTTTACTATTAGATTTTTTATTCTCTTTTTTTGGCTAACAGGAGCCCATGTACTAAAGATTCATACTCAACATCATTATTAGTACAAGCAAATTGGAAATGGATAGCCCTTAAAAAAAATTCACCATTTGGAGCAGTAAGACAAATTCCTGGTCCAGCACCATTTTTACTTCTAGCCCCATCAAAATTTAAGGTCCAGATTTATGAATCATTTTCAGATTCTTGAGTAGTTGGTGTCTCTTCCCTTAAAACATTAGGGATTTCATGGTCCTCATCAAAAATGACATAAGTGCCTAGACCAGTAGAGTCATAATTCCCATATGGGTCACTATGCATCATAGCTAACAACTAGTTATTTTCTTCTTCTTGATCATGCTCAGTCCAGTCACCTAACTCTTCAACAAAAACCCTTTCTTCCTTATTTAACACAGCATGATCTGCCTCTAATTTTGATGTTGGTTCATTGGTGATATGATCCTTTGATAATGGTTCAAATAAAATTTTCATCTTTGAACCATATTTGGTTCTTAGAATGAGGTGAGACCAATCAAGAGACATATATCCTCCTATCTTGGCTATAAAGTCTCTTGATAAACATAAACCAAAAACAAGAGGCATATCTATGACTACTATATCTTGATTAACAATTATATTGGGACAAGTATATAATTGTAATGGGATTTGTCTAATTCTCCCTATTATTTGCACTGATTTGCCATCTAGTTGCATAACTCCTTTAGTGAGTGGCTCATACTTTATCTTTAAAACATTTGTTATTGCCTTTGGCATTACTGTAGTACTAGCCCCCGAATCTATCATTGCATTATGCAGCAGTTTCTTGCCAACCATCAGAGTCAAATAGAAAGGGTTTGGTTTTGATTTGTTAACCTCTGGTGGATTGTTCACTAGGGCTATTGTTTGTAGATGAACTATGTCTTTGAGCTTCTCTTTTTCAGCAGATCTTTCTTTGATCTCAGTATGTTTGGGCACTACTTGGCCTTATAGAGCTTCTTGTAACAGTGTCTTTTGTTTAGGGATGGCTAATATGTCCCAGATTGATATTTGTGCTGGATTCCTCTTTAATTGATCTACCACATTCATCGGTCCCAAAGTTTGGGTTCTTGAAAAGTAAAGATACCTTGCTTTTTCTTGAACTTGTCCAGGAACTATTTGATTCGGCACTGATTGTGTCATTTATTATCTAATAGCTATATTTCTTTGACTTTGAAATGGAGGACTCTCCATAACTTGATTATTTTTAACCTCAGGCTGTTCCACCATTCTTCTCTTTGATCTAGTATAGTAGTCTGATTGCACCAATGGTTTCTTGGAAGTAGAAGCTTCATTCAAGAATATTGATTCTTCATCTTCAACCCATGAGAACAAAGCATGTTCTATGGCTATTTCTTTCTCTTGTTGTAAAGACATCCCTTGCATCTGAGCCATTAGGATGGAATTTTCATACCAAGAGATTGGTAGGCTTGATTGTCACTAGTACTCGCAAATTGTCCATCCATTCTTCTTTGCTCTGCTACCTTTTGTTGTATATTACCCATGGGACAATCTCTAGGAGTATGAGCATTATTACAAGGGAAACACCAGGCATTGGTGCTATCTGCATAATTATTTTAACCTTGAACAATCTCCTTATTCGAATTGGGGGGAACAGTTTGTGAAGGTGTAGGGACTGAAACTAATTGGTTTGCTGGCTGAGGGTTATTTTGCCTTTGAGGACCCTGGTATTGGTTTGGCTATGATGAAAATATATTTCCTTGGTAGCCTTGATATTGAGGTCTAGGGTAAGGATTTTGCTGTTCTTTATATTAATCAACTCATTAGAAAAATGTCCTTAAGATATTCTTGATATCATCCATCTTAAATGACTGAGCAGGGACAAGTTCTTTAGCAAGTGGTTGAGGATATTGATACATAAACACAGGCAGGGCTATGGATTTAGGGGCTTCTTGAGGTAATAGTAAGGTAATTTCTAGAAACATGGGCATGGGAGGCCTTGGGGGCAACTTTCCAGCATCTATCAAATTATTTTTAGCTCTGACTGCATAGTCATAAGCCTCTGGCAGAGTCTGACCTTCAAGTGACTGAATCATTATAGATATATCTAAATTTAAAGCCTTAAGATAAAACACTATAGCCATATCTGGTAATGGTCTAGCGGTAGCAAGAATCCTTTCCCAAGTCTTTTGAAATCTAGAATTGAAGTCAACCATTACTTCTCGTGGTGCCCTTTGGATGGTAATCAATTACTGTAACAAAGAAGACTTATCACCCTTTTCTTCAAATCTTTCAATGAAAAGATCTCCGAGTTGATCACACGTAGATATGGTATATGGGGTCAAGGACCGGTACCATTCCAGAGCCTTCCCTTTAAAAGAAGCTGTTAATAACCTTATAGCCACATTATGTTGTGTGACAACATGTATATCACAGAGATCTGATACATCTTGAAGATGTTCTTCAGGGGTTTTAAAATATTGCCCACTGAATTTGGGCAGAGCTTTCAAGGCATTCACTGGGATAGGATCCTAAGTCGCTGGTGGTATTGGGAGAATCAAAGGACTACCAGTGTTCCAACTTGCATAATTCCTTGGGGGTATAGGGGCTCCCATATTTACTCTTGGTATTGGTATAAACTGATTGACTCTTCTTCTTGGACTAGTTACCAAAGGTGGCAAAAGAATACCTGGATTTACAACAAATTGAGATCTGGTTACTGGTCCACAACTCTGACTCCTTGTAGCTCTCTGGTTCATACGGTTTTGAAAGAAACTTCAAGACTGGTCCCACTGGGCGTGCCAAATACTGTTGATGGTTAAAATTGTGCTTTACTTCTAACACCAACAATGGGAAGTTTCAATAATGTGGGGCTTGCAACTTGAAATGACCTCCATATTTTTAAAAAGTTGGTCTCTTCTTTATCTCGAGTGTTGAGAGGAAAGGGATAGGAATTTAAATAGAAACACAAATGCAAAGAAAGAAAATCTAACTATGGTGATGTGCCTGAATGTAACTCAACCCTTAATTCTAAGCATAGTGAAACTATATGTGAGATTCAATTACATTAAAGAGCAAACAAGGCATGATCAATGTAAAAGATAGAAACAATAGAAACAGAGGCTCACAGCTTAGACTACTTTCGCAATGATACAGAGAAATATTAACGAAGGCACAGAACTCAGTCTTCTTATTAACTCTCAAGTTATGTAAAAGGCACAAAAACATGCATAGTTACATAAACTTTCCAATTCAAGAAAATAGAACAAAGGCAAATGATATTCCTGATCAAAGCTCTAAAAGTCTAAAAACTCTTTGAAAAGAGTCTCTCACAGAAAATTCTCTCCAATTTTTTGATGATGATTCTGGTGATCTCTGCACCCTTCTTTATAGCATTGGATTCACTCTAAATTGTCTGTGTGTTCCCAATCTAACGGCCCAACTGAACTCTAACTAAACTGGAAGTGTCTAACAGAAGATATTTCTTAGATTCTAAAACATTCTGTCTTCCTGTAGTTCATTGACTGAAACAGATACACAGGATGCTCCCTTTTATCAAACGGAAGAGGACACTTGGCCAATTTCTTGAAAACCTTCTTATTACTTAGGAGGCACCAGAGAATGACACTTGACATGTTTTGCAGCCTTATCGAAGACACACAGCGCTTTCCGCATTACCTATACTCTTACTGTATCTTTGCTTAGAAGTGTTCATCCTTGACATCTATCACCATCCGCTTCTCCAAAAATTAAACAACTTATATAGAAAATGGGACCCACAACACTTCTCGTCCAAGCAACTTAAAAAAGGGAACAGGGACATGTGGCACTTTTTGCTTATTCTTGATAAAGGACACGTGGTGATCTCTGCTGCCTTTAGCTACCTTTTGAGAAATCTATGGAAGGTGACGTATGTCCATCTCTGCGTTGCCCTGTCTATATTATAGAAATAATCAGGCCTCATTTCATACTTACACAGACGATGACACTTGGCAGCTTCCGCTTGCTTTAGAATAAAAACCCGGGACCCACTACAGTCTTTACTTGTCAATGAAATAAAATGAAGATAATTCAGAGGTTGACACATGGTGGCTTCCACTCTTTTCAGCTGGGGATACATGGCATCATCCATTGCTTTTAGAAAATCACATTAAAACCTTTCGCTATTGCCACCTAGTGCCTTCCGCTTGATCCTGATACTTAGCTTGTTGAAACCTTCCACTCAAAAGAGATTTGAAACGTGAATGCTGACACTTGTCACGTTCTGCTAAGTTAATATGAGACACGTGGCATGTCTTGACCAAATTCTAGAAATTATGAAAGGTGCCTCGGCCGATGACACTTGGCAGCTTCTGCTTGATTTTGACACTTAGACAAAATTGAGGCAAAAAGAAATTTGAGCCCGTGCTCTGAGTCAAAAAATCCATCTTCTCAAACCAAAGTGTATAGAGACAAAATTTGGATCACGCGACTGCGAATCAAAATGAAACGTAGAGTATTTTTTACTCTACAGTATCCTCCATATTTCCTTTAGGGTCACTATCATTTCCCCTAATGGTAACCACACCCTTAGTCAAATCCTCCATTGTCATGTCTCCTTCTAATAAGAAGTCTTAGTATCCTCCATATTTCCTTTAGGGTCACTGTCATCTCCCCTAATGAAAACCAAAATGTATATGTGCCATTATTCTAACACTCTACCATGTGGGAAGACATGCCACATGGCCTAAATCAATCACATTTAGATGTTCCCACTCAACCTCACCCTACCTGAATGCTTGTATTATCTTTAGCATGATGTTATGACATAGTTCTTATTCTTTTACGACTCCCTTGAATCACACTAAATGCATATAAAAATCATTTTTTTATAACTAAATATATGGAAATAACATAATAATGCAATCATATATCAGGATACCAAAAATTGCATAAAATAACATATGCATACAAAAAATTCAAAACCATACAAATCCTATCATAGCTATACAATTTATACCATAATCATATAGGTCTAAAAATGGGGAAAATTGGTGTCCTTTTTTAGATTTATAGTTCTAAAAATTTCAACCAAAACCCTTAAAAAAAACATAATGATTCACTAGACAACTTCTCAATAACGGTGGTAACAACCCTCATGCAATCCAATTGGTTTCCCATAAAAAATTGTCAACAAGTCATGGTCAATCTCTCTCAAGTTATGTTTTCAAAATTAAAAGGTAAGAATGAGTTGAATTTATATATCCACTTTAATTTTATATATGTTTGTAAAAAACCCTAATTTGTCACTACTATTCATTTGTCATTAGTTCACATGATTTATAAAATTACAAATAATATGATATAATTTATTTAGTATAGTGACTAATGATGCCATGGGGAAATATTCAACATGCAGTCTCACATGTTATATTATATGTCTTGCCATGGCATATATTTATCAATGATACAAGAAATATTATAGCATTTATCCACATGGGCAATATTTGTCATGCCCAAAAACTGACATAACTAAAAATACACAAAAATAGGCCAATTTTTTTGAGTATGTATAATAAACATTATACACAATTGCATTGTCCATTGGCTAGCCATATTCATGGCATAATATTTACATATCATCCAAAAAAACTCACATGCCCTAATGACATGGAGGTATTGCATAAATGGACACACGGTCGCTATGTAACCATGCAGGTCACACTTGTTCTAATCAGCCTACAGGGTATCACCCTAGTCTACACCTCTCTAAGTGATCTAGTGGGGCCTATGGCCCGAAGGCCCCAAAAGAATGATCGAATAAGGTGAGGTGGTTTAGAAAAACTATTGGCTCAAATGACACTATCTAACTCTTTGTAGTGTTCATAAACATCTTCAAGTGAATTTAGCCAATCATAGGGCTCGGGTCACATTTAAGTCAAATTTAAAATCTAATTTAGAGTTGACTTAACTTAAGAGGAAAGTGATTAGCCAAAAATATCATAAATTCCCCATACAACCTCCAAAAGGATCTAAAATATCTCATTTAAACCCCTTGGGGATGGAACAACTCATCTCCACCATTGGATCAATTCAATTTGACCATTGGATTCAATCAAAGGTAAGGAGGCCATAAAATCCTTATGGAAGAAATAACGTCTTAAAATCAATAATTAAGTTTCAAACTTTTATTTTAAAAATAAGAAAGGATGTTTTGGAGGATGACTTATCCATAATCATCCCTCCTCTCCTTCCTCAGCCTTGGACAACTGCCATTAATGGAGTCTCCAAGATTTTGGTATTTTTTCTATTTTATTTATATTTCAAATTTTATTCGATACGCATGCACTTGATTTTTTTTAAATTATCCATATTCTCAAAAATATTTGATTAGGTCTCAATCTCTCACAGTTTCCAAAAAATGTCTTGAGGACCTTCAAGATACAATTCAATGATTAATGACCACTAGCAAGGTTTAAGAAGGAAACACCCTCAATTCTTAGTTTGAAGTTTCAATTCTTTGGTCATGCATAAGGGAACAAAAAACCAAATGGGATTCCCTTTTGGATCCACCCATTATGGGACTTTCAGAAGTCCAAAATCATCAAACTAGATTAAAAATACCTCTGCTAAAGAAAGATTTCATAATCAGTAAAATATTTTTTTCTATGATTTAAAAATTATTTCATGTAGAAGAGCATGAAAAATTAAGGGGAGTCTCTTTTGGGTTCCCCTTCCTTCGGGTCTCCAAGTCTCCACAAATGGCCTTATGAAAAATATGTCTATCTCTAATGAATAGTTTTGGTTTTAATTTATTAATGTTCAGGTGTCAGACTTTAGAATTTCAAGGTTTTTTGTTTTAGTAAATTAATATTGAATAAATAACATAAATGTTTATTTATTACAAACTACATGGTAAAAAAAGTGGCGTTCAACTGCTATTCACCACCACATTCACATGGAAAGGTAGTGGGGAACATACCATGTGGGTTAATGCCACACACTCTCCCCAAATTGCAAGTGTGGGGTTGGTGGTGCTCACATGGCACCGCCAACATTCAAACCATGGTAGTTATGCCATAATAAATTAACTTGTTGAACCTTGGGGCTTTAACAAACATGCCACATTAGCCCCCTTAGGGCTTGAAAACTTTTTACGTAGTCACATGGGTGACCTCCAGCCTAATATTAGGCTAACCTATAAAAAGGGGGCATTATACCTTTCCTAAGGGCATGTTTGCTAACAAAATACCCTATAGACAAGCCAAATTTTAAGGTTCAAGCCAATTTTTAAAATTCATAACTAGGGCCTTGTAGGGAGAAAAAATAAAAGCATTAGACCAAGAAAATCCAAAACTTTACACTAAAATTAATTGGAGAGGTTTTCTACCTCGAAAATCATGTAAAATATCTAATCTATATTTTTTATATGGTGGAAAATAAAAATATTTCATAAGTTGTTATGTCTTTAAGGAAGCCTACTACCTAATAAAACTGATTTGGAGTATTATTGATAAGTTTAAAATTGAATACAAGTTATTTACATGTAATGGTTCTTCAATGGACTCAACGATATAACTTAAGATGAAGCATATCAATTCCTTTTTTTTAATTTTATTTTATGGCACAAAGTAAAATATTTTAGTATATCATTTTCACTAGGATTTTCTAACATCAATATTTCATTTTAATATAATATCTATTTAATACATTCATTTTCTCTCCTCTTCAACAAGGGTTACAATCAAAATTTAAGCAATTAAATCACATGATGTACATCATATTTGTATCTTTTATTCTCTTACTAAGTTAAAATTGAATATTACATTTTCAAGGATTTCAAAACAACCATTAGAATCTTAAAAAATCATTACAAAAGCTAAGAAACAATAAATCTTCAAGTGAAATCTGCAAGTCACCTGTAAGTCCAACCGAAGTAGGGGCTCGTCTTCTATTGATTTTCCATCATTAGGAAATAGCTATAGGCACCCTTGAGCCTAGGAATCCCAACTCTGAACATATTTATGTCATTGGCATAAGGTGGAATTAGTTGACAAGATGAGGTTTGGATGATAGCTAAAACACAAGTATCACTAAAGTACCCAACACATATAGGAGGCTTACAAATTCATTTATGTATAAGAGGATTCCATACCCATCATAATCATGCATCTAACACAAATCACCATTTAAAATACCATGATGATAACAAGGTATCCATAAACATATTTTCAACATAGAAGGCTTTTTGAAGAAGAAGAATAAAAATGTGGGGATGCCTCCCTCTTATTCTACCATCTCTTGGCCATGGGAGAGCATTAACACAATTGACCATGCCAAAGTACCACATAGGGTGACATAGGAATTATGGTTATATCAGTGACTACCACTATGCAAGGAAAACCATGTAGGAGAGCATAGAAACCTAGTTCTATTAGGTACTACCACTACGTGAAAGAGCAAAATAAGAAAAATAAATTCAAGCCCATTCTGACAGCCTAATGGTGTAAAAATGAAACAAGAAATGACTTTAAAAAAAAATCCAAGTAAAATAGGATGGATTTGCTACTCCAAAGCCCAAGTGGGAAATAAAACTAACATAGTGGTCATAGGCACAACCATGGCAAACAACATTAAAAAGAGGGTAGGCCAAATGGCCTTAATCCTCTTGAAAACAAGCAAATACATAAGGGATAGGCTTCTCATTTCAAAGTAAATAACATAAAATGAAAACACAAGGGCACATGGAAGCCTACCTCATTTCTCCTTTGGGATCTACATAAAGACTTATCCACAAGTACAAGATTAAGTTCTCCTTCTCACCAAGGTTCCTTCCTTCTCTATTTGGCTTCCTCTTTCTTTTCTATCTCTCCTCTAGTTACTAATTTTAAAAATGGATAAAATTCCCTTCAAGGAAGGCTTACCTACCTCAAATATGCTAAGAACTCTCCTCTAAAGGCTAATGGGAATGTGACATGTCCCTTCCCATCCCATGGCCCAAGGTCAACAAGTCTGCCCTAGCAATAACTTCATTTATAAGCCCATGTGGGTAAGAAAATAAGTCCATCCCTAATTAATGATCCCACCATCCCATGCCATAAATGGCACATGGGTTGGACCTTTGGCTTCATCTACACTCTAAACAAAGTCTCAATCCATCATATAGTCAACACGGGTATTAAATGCACCTCTAATCACTTTTAGGACACTCAAAATCCACTTGTAAAGTTGGTTGAATTTGTCCATCCGAGTTTTGGGTCAATAATGCTACTTATGTGGCTTGCAATTACACATTATGAATGAAATACAAAGTAAAATATACTCCTAAGATTTAGAATAAGAGGTGTGAATAGTATCTATGGGGTTGGATAATGCTAGGAGGGTTAAAGAAGTCCATAACTTCTGACTATGTCCACATACGAAACAAGGAATGGTTTGAATTAGAGAAAGGTCAAGTACACATGCCACCACTTTACTAATTATGTACTCATGCTTGACATAGTTCCAATTCACTCATCGACCTCCCTTGTCACACACAAAATAATGCACACTTAAAATGCCCTAGCCTAGATAGCTAAAGCAGGTGAATGAAACAAACAATACAAGTAATTTTAATTATACAAAACACATACGAGCATATAAAAGCCATAACATATCAACAATTAACTTGAGGAAATACATACCCATGTCATTGACATCATAATGAATAGAATAATAATCTAAGATAAACATATAACTATTCTTGTAGAAGCAAATTAACATCACATAATGTATAGAATCTGTGTCTCAAACATAAGGAACCAATAAAATCGTGTCTCAATAATACATAAAACACTTCTCAACAAGACGTGTGTACAACACAAAATGTCTAAAAGTAAGCACTTGTGAAAATATGGGTCTCACATCCCCCTCTTCTTATGTAGAATTCCTTATGGAAGTCATTGAAAGAGGTGGGGATACCCAAACCTCAAAGGTGTTGCTCCCTCCCAAGTGGCAACATATTCATCATATATGTCATATTGGACCTTGACCTGGTTTAGCTTTCTACCTCAGAGGCCCAACATTATACTCACTATCCACACGAGCTCCAAAACCAAAGTGTCATCCATCTCTACATGTAAGGCCATCTCATCCAAAACATGGGTAGTGTCAAGTATATAATAACACAAAACATAAACATGGGACACATTGTGAAGACATGATAGGATAATTGGAAAGGCTAGATGATAAACTACAAGGCCTATAGTCTCTAAGATATCAAATGACCCAACAAAATGAGGTGCCAACTTTGAACCTTTTTCCATAATAGATAGGAATCTTATTAGGTCTCACTCTCAAAAACACCTTATCACCCACTTGAAAGTGACAATTAGTCCTCTTCGTATCTGCATATTTCTTATGCCACTCTAGCACCTCCTCAAAATGTTGTCTAATCTAAACCACTTGTCACTACATGTTTTGTAGCATGGCATGACCAATGAAAACTCGATCCTCAATGCGAACCCAACTCAAATGGGTCATGCATGATCTACCATATAGTGCCTCAAAGGATGTTAGCTTGATCAAACTGTGGTAGTTATTGTATCAAACTCTACAAGGTACAAGAAATCCTCCAATAGGATTTTTGATTGATAATGTACATGTGAAGCATGTCCTATAAAATTTGGTTGACTATCTTAGTTTATCCATTTGTCTCAAGATGGTAAGAGGTATTGAAATTGAGCTAAATGCCCAATGCATTCTACAAAGCAATCCAAAAGTGGGATGTGTACAAAGGATCAATTTGAGATAATATTCCATGAAATCCTTTGAAATCAAACAATATCATCCAAAAAGACCTTGTCCACTAACATGGTGTTGTAAGTAGTCTTCTTAGGAGAAAAATGAGCTACCTTTGTCAACTTATCCACAGTCACCATGATCGTGTCATGATGATAGGATGAGGTTGGTCGTCCAACTATGAAGTTTATGGAGATGGTGTTCCTTTTCCATTCCAGAATATCATGGGGATATAACAACCTTACCACATGTTGATGCTCAGCCTTGACCCTCTAGCACCCAAGGCATCAATATAAAAAGTCTAAAATGTCATGTCGTAAGACAAACTAGTGATATATCTATCATAACTCTGAATGCATCTTCTTCACTTTTAGGTGTTCATGATAAGGGGCTCGATGAGACCCTGACAAAAACAAATCATGCAATCCACCTGAGGTGAGCACATAAATACACCCCTTGTGTCACAAAAGACCATTTGCCTTAAGATTAAAACCCTCATACTTGCCCTTAAGGGTCATCTCTAAGTCTAACATCTATCGCACCTCCTAATAAAAATGGTCCTCAAGAAGTTGCTTAAAGATTTAACTTCGTAAATATATTTGTAGCCTCATCTCTACCAACTCGTGGCATATCCTACTTAAATCATCTGTAAAAACATCATCCTTTCACTTAATATACACAATCTCATAGTCATACTCACACAAGAGTTCCATCCAACGTCGCTAATGAGCATTGAGGTTAGACTGATTGAAAATGTGTTGCAGATTCAAGTGAACTATCCTCAGTATAAACTTACAACCAATAAGAAATTGTCACCATCTCAAATAAGTGTGAACTATAGTTGCAAACTCAAGCATGTGAGTTGGATATCTTAGCTCATTGTCCTTGAGTTTTCTAGACTCATTGGCGATCATTCTACCACCTACATGAGGATGGCTCATAAACCTACATGACAGGTATATTTACAGATGAAAAAATCCTCAAAATGATCATATATAATTCCTAAATTTAAAACATACTAATGTATTTTTTAAACTTTAATAATGTAATAAAGCTACATAAAGTTTTTTTTTAACTTTAATAATGTAAAAAATGTAATAATTTTTGTCCTGGTACAAACATTACAAACACTTCAATAATGTAGGACTTCCTAACATCATAATAACTTTATAATCTAGGACAAACATTATTTTAAGTGTATTTTTTATAAATATTTGTTTCTGTTACTTCGAGAGAGGCCATTACAACGATGCAGCTCTGAGCAACCCAGAACACGATAACAAGAAGTTAAACTTTGACATAGAGCAAGGTTACATTATTACAAATAATAGTCTATCCTTAAACTGAGCCTAGTAAGTCTTGGGCCCCTGCCAACTAGGTAGATCTTAGTTTTCTTCTTTTTACGCTATTTCTTCTACTAGATGGTTAGCCTAAGAGTTACTATTTTGCACACAATGCTAGTGGTGTAAGTGCTCCTTCATGTTCATGGTGCCCTCTGATATCCATGTCAAGGTGTTTTGTATTCCTTCTATTTTGTCCATGCTAATGTGAATCATTGTCAAGATCTGAGTATGAAGTCTTGCTTCATTTTCATTGTTTTCGATGAAGTTTTTAATGAGCATTAAATTGTCATTCATAACTTCTATCAGATTGAAGTGTGCCATAAAAATCTCTCATAATTATTGAATCAAGGCATTCATCTCCTTCTGATACTTAAGATAACCATAATTTTACTTAAAAACAAGGTTAATGACACTTACCACGACCTCCTTGATAGAGTGATTGTTATTATTGAAATCCTTGAGGTTGTCTAGGGTCCAACTTCCCTAATTTGACCTGCCATTGCATGGATTTGAGTTTTCTCCTTTTTCCCATTCCTCGGAATTCGGTGATTCTTTTATTTTAATGGAGAATTGTTTTTTCACTGGCCTTTTATGTTCCGTGCATGCCTTTCTCTTGCTTGCATCAATAAACTTGTTCTTATTGTGGTTGTCAACTTTTTGTTTGCCTTATCTTAGTTATTCTGATTCTGATCGTTTTGTCTTTATCCATCTTCTGCCTTCTGTATCGTAGCATAGAAGTGTCTTCCTGTATTGAATACCTGTGCTTCGCATCCGTATGCTAAATTGGTTTTTGTGCTTTCTTGTTTTTCTCGTACGTGGACTACAAGTTTGTGTTCCCACGACACACCTTTGCTAGTATTTTATTATGTTCTAGTGGTAACCTCCTGATCAACTGTCTGATGAGAACTGTCATCCTCGCTCCTAATCTATTCGCAGTTGACATCATTATGCATTTCTGTTGGTTGGGGAGAGTGGACACCAATGTCTTCCTGTAAGTCCAGTGGCGTCCTAACATCTGAGTCTTTCGTGGCAGTCTTGAGTTTCTCCAGCACGTTGATAATGACAGATAGAAGGAGTCGTAACACTTGTAGAAGAGTCATCACCATACAAAGGAGTTGCATCGAGAGGTTCACCAGGCTGGGATAAAAGCGAGCAACAACCAACCAAACTTGCAATTGAGAAAACAGGTGGATCAGTAAAAGACAAGATGAGCACTGAGGTGGGCGAGGTGGGTTTTTGAGAGGGGAAATCAAGCCGAACTTGGAAAGCTTCCAAAGACGTCACTGAGAAAGTTTCCTTATGAGCTCGCTCTCTTCCTGCGCCATCGAACATGAAAACTTCTAAAAGGGTGCAAATACGCCAATCGAGGAGAGAGTTTAGCTGGTTCATTCCACATTAACCCTGATTTGTGCCTATTCTGTTATTATTTTCCTTCTTGAAGAACCCAAGAGGCTCGTTTGAGATCCTTTCTTGTTTAGAAAGTTTCTTTTTCATGTCTGCCCCTTCTTTCTTCCATTGGTGTATTATGAAATGACAGATCCCTATAATATGATTTCTTTTAATTTATCCATCACCTTATTTTATGAGATATTATTAATGTTTCCTTAATTATCTATTGATTGGGTCTATTTGCCGAAGTTCAATAGCCAATCTGATGCTTTATTACCTTCTCTCAAAGTGTGGTTCATTTTTACTTCCTCAAATTTGTTCCAAAATATTTTACTTTCTTCAATTATCCTTTTCATTCTCCAATTTAGATTTTTACTATTTTCCATCGCTTTGATGATCATGAGTAAGTCTTTTTTTAACATGATTTTCATGATGTTTTTTTTTCAATGTCAACTTCATCCCTAGAATGAAGCCCTTGGCTTCCACTTTATTAATAGTATTGATTCCGGTAGAGATGGTGTTGTAGGCTATCACTTGACACTTATGGTCTCTTATTACAAACCCTGCGCCAAACTTCCTAAGGTTATGTTTTGACACTCTGTTGAAGTTAACTTTTTGCCAATCCTGTTCCAGAGGGAACCATTTAATGCTTTTCTTTATTATTTCTTTTTTCAGCTTATTGTTCGGTTTCATAATATCATATAATTTTTTGATTGTTTCCCAGTTTTGAAGGATTTTGGTTTCATCTGAATTGGCATCCTTATTCTTTATTTATTTTGTTGTTAAGACAATATGGTTAATAATAGCTTCTATTTCCAACTAGACTTTCTCTTAGGACTTGTGCATGACCTCATCCTCAAATATTCTCACATTTCATTTGATCCAGACTTTACAGGGTATAAGACTTGATCCCATGTCCCATATCCTTTAGAATGTTCAGTCTCTTGTTGCACTACCACACTTTTAGGTGATCTAGAAGGCTATCATTTAGGGTCCAACTTAGGTTATACTTGTTTAGAAAATTGTTCTAAAGTCCCAAGGTATATTTACAATGGAAAAGGAGGTGATCTACATTCTCTTCATTAGGACACATTGAGATGGTCTCTAGAAACCTTTGTTTTTTAGGTTTTCCCCTATTAGGATCTTCCCATTCATAGCCAACCACAAGAAAGCTTTCACTTTCGGCCATGATTTTGAGCTCTATATCCTAGTCCATAAGGATTTACTAGAATCAATGGGGTGGCCTTCCATCTACGTTGTTTATCCTTCTTTCAATGAGTAAGCCCTTGTGTCGTTTCTAGTCCAGCTTAAAGAATATTTGTCTGGTATCCAAGGATTCTATAAGTCTTGGAGGATGTCATTTATGATCTTTTGGGATTCCTTCTGAGCTTCATCAATATTTTGGTATGTTTTCTAGGTTAAAATCTTGTGGTCTAACTCTACTCCTTCAATAAAATAATATTTCACTTTGTGCGTCCATTGTTTGATGCTCTCTTCTTTGATATCATAAAAAGTTGGTTCCATTCTCAGGGGTTTCTAGGTTATCCATCTATATTCCCAAAAGGTTGTGGTATCCTCATTTTTGACTTGTTAGAATAGACCCTTCAAAAGAGTATCTTTGGCTTCCCTTATGTTATTCCAAATGGTGGAGCCGAAGGGAAGTTCTTTTGGTGTAAATATTCTTTTTGGGTCGCTTTCATCGAGGCATTTGTCTCTTAACGATTCACTCTATCTTTTGGATAGATTAATGTCGATTCTCCAAACTAACTTAGCAACAAGGGCTAGATTTACCTTATTGAGGTTCCTTATTCTAGCACCCCTTTGAGATATTGGTGTACATATTTTTTCCAAGTGAGGAGAGGTAATTTAGCCTTTTCCCCTGTTCCTTGCCAAATAAAGTTTCTAAGAATTTTATTTGATCATGGTTCCTGGCGGTGCCTTTAAAAGAGAGAACTAGTAAGTGGTTGTAGCTTGTAAAACTGTCTTTATGAGAATTATCCTCCCTACATATGTTAAATGTTTACCTTTTTAGTTACTTAGTTTATGTCACATGTTTTTACTAATTTTATTCCAGAGATTGTTGGTGCGGGCTTTTTTTCCACTGGGTTTTGGCTACATAGTTGTATTAGCTTGCTTAGGGCTTTAGAGGTCGTGTTGGTTACTTGGAAAGATTAATACCACATTCATTGGAATGTTTGGTTTCTTTCCCTCTCCAACCTATATATGTACCTCTCCCCTTTCACATTTTTAATGCAATATTGTGTGGATTATTTTGGCTCATTCATGTCTTATTTCTCTTTGGTTCATTCTTACAGTTGCATTGTTTGCTCTGTATTGTCTTGAACAATACACGTCTCACATTGCACTTCGAATCAATGCATTGAATTAGATCAGCATTCCTGGAGCTCATTATGATATGGTACTAGAGCTGATCCAGATCTGAGAATTGTCTTTTTTTTGCAAGTTTTGATTTCAAATCTTGGGTTCATTTGTTTTCAGCTTAGATCTCTCCATTTTAACATTTGCATTCTATTGCATTAATTGTATAAGGAGATTTTTTTTAGATATGAGATTTTGAATTCATTATTTATTTGTGCTATTGAGATCTTGCTTGGAATCATTTGGTGTTTCTTTTTTACACCATTTTTTTCCAAGCAAAGGTGTTTGGAATTCCTTTTTTGTATGTTTCTATTTTCAAATCTTATGCTACATTGAAAACCTTCTACAAATTTGATCGAAGTGTTGGAGAAGGAGAAGCCCTGCTTGGAGAAAATATGAACATAGCATGGAGAAGAAAGAGATCCTTGAAAAGCATGTTTTGAGGCTAGGTGTTGAATTCTGCATCTTGGCATCATCTTTTGAAGCGTCAAAATTTGCAGTGTAACGTTTCAAATATTTGTTTGACGTCATTATATGATCCATCCTCAAATATATCCATCCTCCTTCTGGCATTTGGTGTCATTAGCACATAGATAAGCTATCTTTTGATACTACATTGGTTTGTTTTTCAAATCTACGTTTTAGTTTTGAAGTGGTGCTTTGCGTTGGGAGAATAAAGGCATTTTTTGGTTATATTGTCTTTATTTTCTGTGTTGCAAATAGTGAAAATGTGTCATCCTCTCAAGTTTGGCATCAACCTTTTGTGTGCAAACCTATAGAGCTTGCTTCTATTGTCCAATAGATCTGAACTGCATTGCTAGAAGATCTGAAGAAAAGCACTAAATTTTCCCCTCTGATTTTGGTGCTGAAGTTTTTTGGGCATTGAAAAAAGCCTAGCACCTTGATCAACGTTGGCAGCATCATATATCAATATCATATCTGTTTTTCATTGCAAAAGATCAAATTTTGATTGGAAAAGACCAGGGTTGTATCCTTTTTCTGAACAATCTTGGCATCATTTTCGGGGAGATCTGCCTTTCTTGCTTTTTTGTTGGATATCTAAAAATTGTGTTGGAGTTTAGATCTAGAGCACAACAAACATAGTCTCCACCCTTCTTTCCTCTTTTTTACAAGCTAGAAATTCATTTTTTGCTTTGTCATTTTTTTGCTTAAAGAGGAAGCCACACTTGCTTTCATGCATATTGAGGCAACTAGGTAAACTATTTTTCACTTCTGTTGACTTTTTTAAGTCTATGGTGAAATTCCAATTTCAACGAGTGGTTAGAAGGCATATTTTAACTCACACAAGGGTACTTTTTTAAAAGTTTCAAGTGCATATTTTTAGTCATAGGCCTATTTATGAAAAATTATTTTGTTAATATATTACAAACGATAACTTGAAATTGAGTACCATCTTTTGTAAAAGTGTATATTTTATTATTTCTCATGCATTGGGCTGATTTACTTTGTAAAACGTGTTGGGTGAATATTTTGTTAGCCAACTAACTGGTGACCAAAATAGTTCCTATCACCACAACATAGGGAGATGGGTCGTCTTGGTGTGTAGGTTTACTACATCAATAGGAGACAAATCTCTCCTCTCATCAAGGGGAGGTTCCCTATTAAATATGCAGAGGCTATATACTATAAATATATGCAGAAAGTAAGACACAGGGGTGGGATAAACCATCTATCTCTCTTTTTTCAGAGATGATGCTAACAAACAAAGGAGAAATACTGGGTGATTGGTGATGGCACTTCTCTTCTTTCAGAAGTAACATTCAGCCAAGATCCAGATCCCTTCCTGGATAGTAAAAACCTTGGTGAAGCGACATAAGGCACTTCTCTTCTTTCAAAAGTGCTTGTTCTTGCAAACAGTAGGACTCTTTCTAGTAACAAGTGATTGGTAACTGGGTACAGAGTAACCAGCAATCTAAGATGTAGCACAAAGTCTCCACCTTGACTGCCCTAGAGGGAGATATGAAGAACAATGGGGGCACAAAGTCATCCCAAGGTCCTTTACACAGAAACAAAAAATAAACACACACTAAAGACAACTATGATAGCACAAAGTCTGAAAGTAGTTGGCTTCAGGACCACTTCCTTATCACTTCCACTAGCTCTGCTTGTTAAATTAAATAAACAAGAACACATTTAGAAGATAGACATAAAGAAAATCTCCTAAAATGATACAAGCTATACAACACAAAGTCTACGAATCACTTGCTTTCTCATTCAGATAAAATAATATGAACAACAATCTGACCTCAAAGTCTCAATATTCGCCTTTCAATTTGGGTAGAGTTTTGCTTCTATATGGGGAAGATCTCCCTTGTAACAAAAGAGAGATTACAATATATAGCAACCAAACAAACCTTGGTGCTCTTTCCCATGGGACGGCCCATGTTACAGTCAATGTCTTCAATGTATTTTCAGTTCTGTTTGGAGGGACCATGCTTGGAACAACACATTGCCTTAATTATGGTGTGTCCATTCATCTAATATGTATCTTCCTGGGTCTGGATCGTCTGGTTTGTCCCCTCTGACGTCCGTGCAGTTGTACATTTTGTCTTTACTCCAAAGGAGACTAACAAGCCACGCCTTCAATGTTTGCAGGGCAAAATATCTACTTAGTGGACTGTTTCACCTACTAAAATTACTTCTGCACAGATATTTCAAGCTTTTCCCTCTTTCTGCTTTTGTCTTTTCCAACTTTGTCTCTTCCTATAATTTAAGCTCTCGGGGTTACGTTCCCAGCTTTACTGGCTTTTTATGCTCCTTCTCTCAGTGGTTTTTTCTTTTGGCCTTGGCCTTAAAGCCTTTGAATGCATTTGGGTCTGTGTTTAAACCTGCAAGGATCAATGGCTATTTCATTATTGCAACTTTGATGTCTGCGGGCACATCACTTTCCTCAACAATTCCTTCGGCTTTGTCATTTGATCTTTCCTGGAGGGGACCTGCCCTTCGAGGCCTTGAGAAACGGTCCGCTTTGGGTCGGGAATAGCCCCCCCCGCAAGGGTATCTGTCCTTTGGGTGGTCTTCGAATGGCCTTTAGGCTTCTTTCTTCTGGCGGGCTTTATCCTTTATTTCCTTCGAATAAAATGTCTGAAGGAATTCCTTCAGGCAATTTGTCTGAAGGAAATCTTCCTTGCCTTGTCCATTTTCTTGAAGGAATTCACTTTCTCTATTTTTACTCGCTGCCCTCCGCAAGGGTTCTAGGCCTTGGTTCATCACCCACCGCAAGGGCACTTGTTCCTTTGGCTTTGGGGTAGCCCCTTGAACCTACCGATTGAACCAACTTTGGTTCAACGGTCGGTTCAATCATTTTATTTGGCTAAGTCCTTTGTCCGCTTGAACCAACTACGCATTGAACCTTTGAACCATTAAACCCGTTGAACCTTTGAACCAAAATGGTTCAATGGTTCAACGGTCCAATGGTTCAAGCCTTCTTCTCTTTGATAAGTGTTTTGAAGCCGTTGAACCTTGAAGTGGTTGAACTTTGAACCTTGACAAATGCGCTTAACTCTTGCTGATGACGTTGAACCTTTGAACCCATTGAACCCTTGAACTGGTTCAAGGTTCAACGGTTCAATGGTTCAATCTTTGATTAAAAGCTTGCCATTGAACCAAATTTGAGATTGCCTAAGTGTTGAGAGCTTGCTTCTTTCTTGCAGAGTCCGTAGAAATCAACCTGCGAAGCCCATAAAACTTGGCCTACAGAGTATGTAGATTTTTTTCCTGCAGAGTCCGTAGATTTTCTTCTTATAGAGTCCATAGATTCAAGCCTGCAGAGTTCGTAGATTTCTGAGAAAGATTTGAAAAATGAAGAACCTGAATGCTCAGAACAATTTTTAAAATGGGAAGAGAGGATTTTGGTCTGTAAGACCAAAATAGTTCAAATGTTGTCCCAAAAATGAGCGATATTTTTTGGGGGACAACAGCTGGCTCCAGTTGGGGAACTTCCTTTAGTTGAAAACTTGGAAAAGCTAATCAGAGTAGAAACCAAAATCTCTAGTGCCTTGAAGTGTGTTGTTGGGCTACCGAGTCATGCTACCCAAAAAGAAAGGCTCCAAAAAATGAAAATGAACAACCCACAACAGAAGCAAAGATCATACATATATACATATGTACAGGTGAACTTATTTGATACTTTAAGAATTGAAGTGATTCAAATGCTACCCATTGTGAAACAACAAAAAGGGGATGCCATCTTGATAAAATAGAAGGAAATCATTTTGTCCCCAGAAATGGTGACGGGCGAATGGAGCTCTCCACCAGGAAACCAATTTTTTGCGTCTTCCTCTTGGCTCTTTTTTCTTGCCCCATGGCAAGACGTGGTCTTCTCTCTGAAAATCGTAACTCCTTGCTCTCTCTGTGAAGAGTTCTTTTTGCTGACTTTGGAGTACAACAGTATGGTCCACTACCATAGCTTGTTGTTTTGTTAGTTTAGTCTAGCACATATTTTGATTGTGAGCATCAAACTCCTGACAAACCATCAGCTCAGCATCTCTTTTGATGTGAAGGAGTTTGATATCTTCATCTTGAGTAGTCTTCAATCTGAGCAATAGAGATTCGCATCCAGTTGTGTTTTTGGTGTTGTTGAACTGCAACTTGCATGAAGAAAAAATATCTCCTTGAGGAGATATCAACACAATCCCAGCTCTAGCATTAGTGAAAGAATTGCTGCCATCGAATTCCAAGATCCAAGCATCATCAGAAGCTGATCTTCTATCAAATTTCTCTTCATTGGAGATGGAAGATCCTTCTTCATTTGTACTATGCCCTACCAATTCTTATGATGCCTTTTTTGGATCAAATCCTGGATTGCCAGCTACGGGACTTTCATCAGCTGAGACATGAGCATCCTCTATGGTCAAGAAGTAATTACCCCTATTTGAAGACTCAAACAGAATTTGAGCTGCAGGGGCTGACGTTTGGGTGACCACAATTTTTGCCTCAGATAGGTCCACACTTAGTTCTATGCCAATGTTTAACTGTTCAGAATTGGCTTGCAAGAATTCAAATTCAGTCATTTGAATTTTGAACTTTTTGACATGATCAATTAAATCAGATGACTGAAATAGAATTGGAAGAGGGGATGGGAGTTCATCCTTTTAGTTTTTGGGAGGGGGAGGACTGGTCTGCGAATTTGAAGTAGAAGGTGTAGAAATGTTCGATGTAATTAATTTTTTGGCAATCACCGGGTCCTTTTACTGAAAAGGAAGAGGGGTTCTATGCTTAGCAATTGAAATTGCTGGTTGGGGTCACTCCTCTATCTTTTCTTTATCCACCTGCTGGGCTGACTAATTCTCGGACCAGGTGAATACTGCATATGATCCTTCGAATGCTTCACCTTCACTTCTGGGTTCATCTTGGTAATTCAGGAAACCAATGTGGGAGTCTCTAGCTGATTCTTCTTGATCCTCTATGAAGAGATCAGCATCATTTTCTTTCTCAAACTTAGGTTGGAAAGAAAAATCATGTTTTGTTTCCAAATATCCAACTGCTGAGTTGGTTAGAGGCACTTCAAGGGCAAGGTTCCTTTGTGGGAGAGGAAGACAATTTGGCTGCCCTTGATTCCTGGCAACATTGCCTTGATATGGCTAATTGGGAAATGTCCTCCTTGGTATATCTCGATTAGGAGTAGACATACTTTGGGCCATTTTCCTTTTCAAGGCTAGCAGTTCATTTGCCAACTTTTGCACCATTTGATTCATGGTTCATGTAGATGGATACTCAAAAGATGAAGAGGATTTACCTCTGTTAGGATCTCTCCTTATCTTTCTTGCCAAGATAAGGTCATTTTCTAGCTTAGTAGCCAAGTCCTGAGCAACAACAAGGTCTATGTGTCTAGCCCGTCTTATCAAGAAACTCACTTCAGGCAGATGTGAGTTGATGAAGAAGCATTTGAATTTTTCAGGCATTGGCTGAGCAATTGCAGGAATCTTGTTCCTCAGCTTGTCAAACTTGGCAATAAAATCCCTCATAGGCTCATGAGGTTCCTTCTTCATTTGAGTGAGCTGGGCCAGTAAAGCATGCGCATCCTCTATAGGCTTGAAATTGGCTTCAAATTTTAGCTATGAGTGTGTCCTAGTCAATCACTGACCTAGCCTGCAAATGGTAGAACCACTCTGCAGCAGCACCTTGTAAGGTCTCCACCAAAATCCTGACTACCACGTCTTCAAATTCTACCCCTATCACACCACAGGCTATGCTAAAGGCTGCAATGTGTTCATCAAGGTGAACTCTCCCATCTCCAAAGAATTTAGGGAAGTTCTTTCTTGAGCTGCGTGGAAGTTCATGCAGAGGTGGAGTCAAGTTGAGTGGGCCAAAAGAGTTACCCCAAGGGCTTCAAACTGCCATGATTTAATTATAAAAAATAGGGATAACAAATCTAGGTGGAGTGGCCAAATTGCAGAATAAAAATGAAAAAGAACTAGCCCTACTTCAGCTTGAGGCTTGAGGCTTCAAACTGCGCACTCTTTTATAGCAGCTTTGGTTTTGCAGACCAGATAAACTAATGGAGATGGAGGAAAATGGTAAGGCTATAATGACAATGGGTAAGACACAAAATAGAGTTTCCAGAGTCTATATAATGGATAAGAGAAGGAACTGCTTCAATCTGAAACTTGAGGCTTCAGACTGTACGTTCATCCTCAACGGAGTCACCAAAAACTGTTACGCGAGGCTGGGGAGGAAAAATTAACAATGGGAAAGCATTGGAGTAGTTTGTTCTTCCACAACAGAATGCATGGATAAGTTTATAATAATAATAATGGGTAAGACACAGGGGATGTTTCAATCTGAAACTTGAGGTTCTAAATTGCACAAAATTACTATGTCCCCAGCAGAGTTGCCAAAAACTGTTGGGTGAATATTTTGTCGGCTAGCTAACTGGTGACCAAAATAGTTTCTATCACCACAACATAGGGAGATGGGTCATCTTGGTGTGTAGGTTTACTACATCAACAGGGGACAAATCTCTCCTCTCATCAAGGGGAGGTTCCCTATTAAATATGTGGAGGCTATATACTATAATATATGCAAAAAGTAAGACACAGGGGTGCGATAAACCATCCATCTCTCTTTTTTCAGAGATGATGCTGACAAATAGAGGAGAAATACTGGGTGATTGATGATGACACTTCTCTTCTTTTAGAAGTAACATTCAGCCAAGAGCCAGATCCCTTATTGGATAGTAGAAACCCTAGTGAAGCGACAGAAGGCACTTCTCTTCTTTCAAAAATGCTTGTTCTTGCAAACAACAGGACTCTTTTTGGTAACAAGTGATTGGTAACTGGGTACAGAGTAACCAACAATCTAAGATGTAGCACAAAGTCTCCACCTTGACTGCCCTAAAGGGAGATACGAAGAACAATGGGGGCACAAAGTCATCCCAAGATCTTTTACACAGAAACAAAAAATAAACACACACTGAAGACAACTATGACAGTGCAAAGTCTGAAAGTAGTTGGCTTTAGGACACCTTCCTTATCACTTCCACTAGCTCTGCTTGTTAAATTAAATAAACAAGAACACATTCAGAAGACAGACATAAGAACAATCTCCTAAAATGATACAAACTATACAGCACAAAGTCTGCAAATCACTTACTTTCTCATTTAGATAAAATAATATGAAAAATAATCTGAGCTCAAAGTCTCAGTATTCGCCTTTCAATTTGGGCAGAGTTTTGCTTCTATATGGGAAAGATCTCCCTTGTAACAAAAGAGAGATTACAATATATAACAACCAAGCAAAGCTTGGTGCTCTTTTCCATGGGACGACCCATGCTACAATCAACGCCTTCAATGCATTTTCAGTCCTATCTGGAGGGACCATGCTTGAAACAATGCATTGTCTTAATTATGGCGTGTCCATTTATCTAATATGTCTCTTTCTGGGTCTCGATCATCTGTTCTGTCCCCTCTAACGTCCCCGCAACTGTCCATTTTGTCTTTACTCCAAAGGAGACTAATAGGCCGCACCTTCAATGTTTGCAGGCCAAAATATTTGCTTAGTGGACTATTCCACCTACTGAAATTACTTATGTGTAGATATTTCAAGATATTTCCTCTTTCTACTTTTGTCTTTTCTAGTTTTGTCTCTTCCTAGAATTTAAGCTCTCGAGGCTATGTTCCCAGCTTTACTGGCTCTTTACGCTCCTCTCAGCAGTTCTTTCTTTTGGCCTTGGCCTTAAAGCCTTTGAATGCATTTGGGTCTGCGCTTAAACCTGCAAGGATCAACGACTATTTCATTGTTGCAACTTTGACGTCTGCGAGCACGTCACTTTCCTTGGCAATTCCTTCAGCTTTGTCGTTTGATCTTTCTCGGAGGGGACCTACCCTTCGGGGCCTTGAGAAATGGTCCACTTCGGGTCGGGAAGAGCCCCCCCCGTAAGGGTATCTACCGTTCGGGCGGTCTTCGAATGGCCTTCGGACTTCTTTCTTCGAGCGGGCTTTATCCTTTATTTCCTTCAAACAAAATGTTCGAAGGAATTCCTTCGAGCAATTTGTCTGAAGGAAATCTTTCTTGCCTTGTCCATTTACTCGAAGGAATTCACTTTCTCTATTTTTGCTCACTGCCCTCCGCAAGGGTTCTAGGCCTTGGTTTACCACCCTCTGCAAGGGCACTTGTTCCTTTGGCTTTGGGGCAGCCCCTTGAACCTAATGATTGAACCAACTTTGGTTCAACGGTTCAATGGTTCAAGCCTTCTTCTCTTTAATAAGTGTTTTGAAGTCGTTGAACCTTGAAGTGGTTGAACTTTGAACCTTGACAAATGCGATTAACTCTTGCTGATGACGTTGAACCTTTGAACCCATTGAACCCTTGAACCTTTTTGGTTCAAGGTTCAACGGTTCAATGGTTCAATCTTTGCTTAGAAGCTTGCCGTTGAACCAACTTTGAGATCGCCTAAGTGTTGAGAGCTTGCTTCTTTCTTGCAGAGTCCGTAGAAATCAACCTGCGAAACTCATAAAACTTGGCCTGCAGGGTCCATAAATTTTCTTCGTACAAAGTCCGTAGATTTTCTTCCTGTAGAGTCCGTAGATTCAAGCCTGCAGAGTCCATAGATTCAAGCCTGCAGAGTTCATAGATTTCTGAGAAAGCTTTGAAAAATGAAGAACCTGAATGCTCAGAACAATTTTTGAAATGGGAAGAGAGGATTTTGGTCTGTAGGACCAAAATAGTTCAAATGTTGTCCCAAAAATGAGCGATATTTTTTGGGGGAAAACAAAACGGACTACTTATAAAGTACCAAAATTTGTCGGGGGGGAGGGGGCCGGTGGTGTGCACCTGACATAGTTTCAGGGGGGTTGTATTGTGGTTGTGATTTTGTTATGTAATTTTCTCATTTTTTGCACATTTAATTTTTGCAACAATAACAAACACATTAAACCTTAATTCTGTAATGGATCTTAGCATTTTTAATGCACTCACACCCTTCAACTACCAATAATGGAAAAGTAAGATTACAATGGTTCTTAAAAGTAAAGGGTTGTTTCGCATAACTATGGGGGTAGAAGTTGAGCCCATAGCTGAAGCAGATAAGATAAAATGGTTTAATAGATGTGATGAAACTTTTGTAATATTATGTCTTTCAGTGTCATCAAAACTTTTATTTCACATAGAGTTGGCCAAATCTCCCAAAGAAGTATGTGACACCCTAGAAAAATTGTTTAAGAAAAGCGATACCATGAGGGGTCATGAACTTGAGATTGAGATAATTAATCTGAGCCATACAAAATTTGACACTTTGGAGGACTTATTCACCAAACTTAAGTCACTTAGATTACAGTTAAAAGAGTGTGAAACTAAAAATAAATATAAGCAATTAATTTTTTTTGTGCTTGCAAAACTAGGACCTGATAACTCTATATTTGTCTACCTTTCATGCGACCAAGAGAGCCATGGGAGCCAACTGAACAATGCCATCCTTAGATGACTTCATTCTAAATTTAACTAAGGAACATGATAAATTAATCCAGATGAAAACCCTCAAGTTTTTCAAACCTTTAGCCCTCATTGTCGAGAATGGGAAACATAAAGCCTCTAGCACAAGGATAAGAAATAGAAGGGCAAGGATCCTAAGAAGAAGAAAGAACAAAAAACTACTAAAAAAATTACCATTAAAACCTTCTCCTCTAAAGGGAAACCTAAGAGAGAGAAAATTAAGTGTTCCTATTGCAAGAAGAATGGGCACAATGAGCACAAGTGTATGAAGAAATAGATAGACCACCTTACACATCTCTCAGAGAAAAACAATATAGGGGTCCCTGAGTCTGTCAAAAAGTTATCATCAACCAAAAAATATTCTAAAGAAAAGGAAAAAGGGAAGGAGAAACCTAAGGGCAAAGCTTTAGTTGTAGTAGCTTTCACATATGCTTCATCTTGGGTTATCGACTCTGGTATTTTACACCATATGGGTTCATCAGAGGTTAATTTTCTTGACTTAGAGTCCTGTAGCATATCCTCTATCACTTTGGGTGATGACACTCCAATGAAGGTTGCAGGAAGAGGGACTATTGAAGTTGAAGGTAGAACATTCACAAATATTCTAAGTTTACCTTCACTATCAACTAATCTTCTTTCAGTGTATCAAATTACTCACATAGGGCAGGGCATGAGAGTCCAGTTCACACTAGATTCAGTTGAGATCAGAGAGCTACACAGTGAATCTACAATTCCATTGGGAATATCTAATCACCATTCTAGGCTATACACCTCTTATTTTGCTCTAAATGTTCCTCCTACTACATTGTTTATCCATTCAAATGGAGTTAGCAGACTATGGCATGAGCGGTTTGACCACCTTAACTACAGTTATCTTAAGCAACTGAGTTAGTAGGATATGGTTATAGGCTTTCCTAGAGTTAAATTCTCTAAGGGACTTTATGAGGGTTGTGTCATTTGCAAACATCCCGAATATAAATTTGACAAAGACAAAGCTCGGAGAGCTTAAGTACTTTTTGAGTTGATTCATAGTGATGTCATGGGGTAGTTTCTCCATCCTTATTTTATCAGGGTCAGGTACATCATCACCTTCATTTATGACTTTTTCAGATACACATGGGTCTACTTTCTTAGACAAAAGTCTAAAATTTTTGATAATTTTTTAGACTTCAAGGCTTTAGTTGAGAAGCAATCTAGAAAGTGCATCAAAATTATTTAAACAGACAATGGGGGGTATATCAACCATATATTTGAGCAGTTTTGTACCATTGAGGGGATTGATTTTCAGCGGATAGTACTATACACTCCTCAGCAGAATGGTGTAGTAAAATACAAGAATCGATCTTTGAAAGAGATAGCCAACTGTATTATTCACTCTAGATCATTGGCTCCACAATTCTAGGCAAAATCCATTAATCATGCATGTTACATTCAGAATCGGGTTCCTCACAAAGCTTTAAATGACATCACTTCTTATAAATCTTGGCATCATAGGAAACCAGAGGTGCAACATTTCAGGGTCTTTGAATCACCGACGATGGCGTGCATTTCCAAAAAAAATGCAAGGCTAAGGAGGTTCAATCCAAACTTTGCATCTTTGTTGGGTATTCAGATGGGGTCAAAGGTTATAGACTCCTTCATCCTATAACTCATCAGTTGTTCATCGAGAGGAGTTTTAGGTTTCAAGAGAGTTCCATCGACTCTTTACTTGACACTTTTCCATCTACATCAGTTTCACTCAGTTTAGATGAGCGGTTCGAATATTTAGATCATTCACAACAAGTTCCTGAGGTAGAGGTCACTTATTTTTCTTCTAGTTCTGACAATGAGCAGAGTGATGGGGATTCATCCTCATCCACTTCTAGGCATGCATCAAAGGATGAGGATTCAACACCTGACTGACCCATTTCTGGCCCTCTTTGGGCTAGACAGACACTTGAGAGTGCAGGGACTTGGGCAAGGGATCCAAATGATGATAGACATACTTGGGTAGACTTTCAGAGTGGACCACATGCATTTTTTGCTTCCATGTCAGATCCATAGACTTTTAGAGAGGCTTTAGGCATACTTGAGTGGGATAGAGTTATAGATGAGGAATATGATTCCTTGATTAGTAATCACACTTAAGATTTGACTTCTCTTCCTAAGGGAAGGAAGATGGTTTGATGTCGTTTGATATATTGGACCAAGTATGATGTATATGGGTCTATTGACAAGTACATGACTAGATTGGTAGCTAAGGGATTTTCACAGATAGCTGGCATCAATTATTCAAAGACCTTTGCACCTGTGGCTAAGATGACTTCGATTAGACTCACATGTGTTGTAGCCACAACGTATGGATGAAGTGTATATTAAATAGATGTGAAGAGTGAATTTCTTCACAAAGACCTTGAGGAGGAAATCTACATGGAGCAACCACCTAGTTTTGTTTGAGATTTTTTTTAAGTGTGTAGACTTAGGAAATCTATTTATGGCCTCAAATAAGCCCCTCAGATTTGGTATGCCAAAATGTATTCCTTCCTTATTACTTCAGATTTCACTAGATGTCACTTAGACCCCAATGTGTACTTGTGGTAAGATGATTCATTATTGATACTGATTTTGTATGTTGATGACCTTTTAATCATAGGGAGTTCTTCGAATATCTCACTAGTGAAAAAAAAAAATTCAAAACAGATTCACCATGACTGACTTAGGCCTACTATACTACTTTCTTGGCATTGAGATCACTCAGACATATTTATGGATTTCACTTTCACAGCCCAAATAATCTCTTGATATTTGGCACGGTTTCATATGACTGACTATAAGCCATCTCCAACGACATTCCTATCTAGAGTCAAGCTTTAGGCAAATTATTCCATTGCATTGGTTGATGATACCTTGTATCGATAACTTGTTGGCAACCTCATTTATTTGACTCACATTAGACCAGACATATCTTATGCTATTGACATTGTTTTGATATTCATGCAGAAACCCCATGAGTTGCATTAGAAAGCAACTAAAAGGATCTTGCACTACATTCAGGGTTCACACATGTATGGGATAAACTATAGGGTTGGTTTAGATTTTGACTTAGTTGGCTACATAGACTCAGATTGTGTTGGTGACACTGGGAGTCTTAAGTCTGCTTCAAGTTATACTTTTTCATTAGGTTCTAGCCCCATCAGTTGGTCGAGCAAGAAGTAAAATGATATTGCTCTATCTTCCATAGAGGTAGAGTACAAGGGAGTTGTTAATGCATCTACTAAGGCTATTTGGCTTCAGAAGATTCTTTCTGAGCTTGGTATCCTATTCAGGTGACGTACATACATATTTTGTGACAACCAGAGCACCATTCATATTTTTAAAAATTGGGTCCTTCATTAGAGGACCAAACACATCAAGATTTACATGCACTTCATTTGAAAGTTGATTCATGAGCAGATCATGGACTTAACATTTTGCCAATCTTTAGAGTAGGTTGCTGATATTTTCACCAAACCCTTCACTGAGAGAAAGTTCATTCATCTACGAGCTCTTCTTGGGGTGTGGTTCACTTCGGCAATTTCATCATTTTCAGGGGGCCTTCTAGCCTCTTCACTTCTTATTTGTCTCTCTTTTTTTGGGGGAGTTTTTCCTACGGGTTTTCTCATTTTCTCTACTTTATGAGAGATTGCATTATACCTTGATACCTCATCAAGCTTTATTATCAGGAGCCATTTTTTGTATTATTGCCTACATAAGTTATGTTTATTAGCAGTGTTAGTGTAATCCTTTTTCTCACTGGGTTTTGGCTACACAGTTGTATTAGCTTACTTAGGGATTTAGAGGTCATGTTGGTTACTTGAAAATATTAGTACCAAATTCACCGGAATGTTTGGTTTCTTTCCCTCTCCAACCTATATATGTACCTCTCCCTTTTCATATTTCTAATGCAATATTGTGTGGATTATTTTGGCTCATTTGTGTCTTATTTCTCTTTGGTTCATTCTTATAGCTGCATTGTTTGCTTTGTATTATCTTGAACAATATGTGTCTCACATTGCATTTCGAAACGATGCATTCACTTAGATCAACATTCTTAAAGCTCATTCTGATAGAGATTCTTCTCTCCCCCACCTTTAAATATTAGGTAGCTCAGGTAGTTGTCTAGGAGAGATGCCTTCTCAAAGCCCAAGATTCTACAGAGGAAATAGTAAATATTAGGAGAGACATTGATGAATAAAATCTTGAACTTGCTTTTTTTTATTGATTGTCATGATGAATTTTTTTAGCTGCCAAAATATCTCTTATTACTCTGACCTCATGTAATCTTGGGAGGTGAAAGCATTGTACCATCCCAAAATTGCAAGTGAGTATGGGCAGTTTTTACTTTTGACATTTGAATCCCTTTTATTTTGTTTTCATCTTGTAGATATTTTATGTCTTCCTAGGGCTTTTGCCATGAGTATGAAAAGATAGGAGAGATCAAATACCTTTCCCTGAGACCCCTATAAGAGAAGAAGTACCCTTATGGGGATCCATTAATCATGGTTGAGAATATAGAGGAGGAAAAATAATACTAAATCCATATCCTCTTTTCTTTATTGAACCCAATTTTTTTGAGTATTTCATCTAGGAAGGACGAATTGACTTTGTCAGAAGCCTTAAATATGTCCAACTTTATTAACATTCCTTGTTTCTTGCTAGCATACATGGAGTGTATAATCTCATGAACTATGATAATTCCATATGTGATTTGTCAACCTTTGATGAAGCCTCCTTGTTCCTCTAATATTAGCTTAGGTGGGATGATTTGAAGCCAATTAGTGGTAATTTTGGATATAGTTTTGCGAATAATGCTACATAGGGAGATCGGTTGGAAGTCCTCTGACATTCTACTTTTTAATTTTTTAGGGATGAACACGAGGAATGTGGAATTGAATGCATTCAACATCCTTTGAGACTCCTTTGATTTATGTACCACTTATCGAATTTATTTTTCTATAAGATCCTATAAGTGTTGATAGAAGAGGGCAAAAAATCCATTCGGGCCTGGTGATCGATCTCCTACCATATCGAATACCGCTCTCTTGACTTCTTCAAGAGAGATGTCCTTCATCATGTTTTTTATTATCAGACTGAGTGACTAATTGCAAGATTTGTCTCCATAAGGCTTCTTTCTCATCCTAACTCTCCTCGTTATCCTACTTCAGTGTATCTTCCTAGTATCTCACCATATACTCTTTTATTTTATTAGGTTCCTCCATAATGTTACCTTCCAGGATTTTTAGTTTTTGAATAAAGTTTTTCTATCTTCTCATTCTACACAAAAGATGAAAAAAATTGGTTTTCTGGTCTCCCTCCTTCAACCATCTTACCCTAGATTTATATTTTCAGTAAATTTCCTCCTTTTTGTAAACTTATTCTAGATCCCTTGTTATTTCTTCCTCTTCCTCTAGAATATCTATGGAGTTGTGGCCTTCCATTCTCAATTCCTAAATCTTTCCACTTCTTTTTACTAAATCTTATTTGGCCTAGAAAATCTTTCTGACTATGATATGATTCCATTTGTTCAATGCCATTTTGAGATCTCTTAGTTTCTGAGAGAATAAGAACATTTTAGTCCTGTATTTGTTATTTAGGGCTTTCCACTGTTGGGTTACAAAATCATCCAAATTCGAGTGCTCAAGCCACATTTTCTCAAACCTAAAGGGAGTTCTAATTGGTTGTTCATCTTGCATAAGATGAAGAGATATCGACGGGTGGTTTGAACCATAAATTTTGAGCATTTCAGTTTCCAAGGTGTTGTTGTGTTTGATCCAATTTATTGAGACCATAAACCTATCTAGTCTCTATATGATAAGATCCTTGCCCATTGTTTTGCTGCTCTAAGTGAACCATCCTTGTTTTATTTTTATAACCCATAATTATGTTGTCTCCACAAAGTTTTGGAATCTCGTGTAGTCCTTATTTCTTGTGATTCCTCCCCTATTTTCAGAGGCAATTATTTTAATATTGAATTCCCCATATCATCCACAAAGTTTTATTATCAAATTTAATTATAGCCTCTAATTGTTTCCAGGCTTGCTCTCTTTCTTATTTATTCTGAGAACCATATATATTTATCATGAAGAAGTTGAGTCCTGCCCTCAAAGAAATGACTTTGCAAGCGAATTATTTATTTTGGACCTAAACGATTTCCAAATTAATTGAGTTATGATCCCATAGGAATGTCATTCCTCCTATTGTGCCTGTGGGGTTGGTTCCTACCATTTCTCTTCTGAGTTTTCTTGACAGGCCCTTACTTTATTTTGATAAGTTTTTCATTTTAGTTTCTTGTAACATCAATACGTCTGGGTTATATTGAGTAATCAATTGCTTCAATGTTCTCCTTTTGGAGGGGGTATTAAGACCCCTTATATTCTAAGATATTATCTGATCACCAAGAAAGTGTCTACTTTAGCTTGGGTCCCTACTCTAATGGCTTCCATTGCCTCTTTTCATTCTTATTGGGTCTCCATCTCCTTCTATTTACAAAGTTTCCTTTGGAGTTGAGGTTTTGAGTTTGTGTGATCCTCATACTATCCTCATCTGTTTCTAAGTTTGTCTCATATTCTGCATCCAAGCTTGTCCAATTTTCTTTATGATTTTTGTAATGAAATTACTTAGATATTCACACGGAATGATTTTATATTGTGCAAAATAAGAAAATATGAGAGATTACACAACGATAATTGACAGCAGAACAAAATACTGGATAATATAGCAGAGCCACTTCAAGGAGGCAACCTCCACAACAATGCACTAATAGTTTAATACTTCACATGATAATTAAAGACTAACTATTACCTCCTATATATAGTCTACTTAGCCAAGGTTATTCCATAGGCCGACCTATCTAAGAACATAGATAAATGTAACAAGTAAATAAAAGAGATATGTAAGCCACAAGTTAGCCACACATATCCCTAGACACATCAATGGTTAACGACATAACAAGCCCTTCCCCTTCAAAATAACATTGTCCTCAACATTGTGGCAACTCTGGATGCTGTTGCACAAATGCTTCATCCTCCCAAGTGGCATCTTCACATGGTAGATTCTTCCATTTGATCAGGTATTTTGTAATTGCTCTAGAACGTAGTTGTTTGGTGCATTGTTGAAAGATCGCCTCAGGATCAAGATTAACTCTACCTCCCTCATCCAATTTTGGTAATTTTTTTTGAATGGTAACTCTATGTCCAATGATTTTCTTTAGGCATGAGACATGAAATACTAGATGTATGTGAGTGGATGGAAGAAAATCTAACTTGTAGGCCACACTGCCAATTTTTTGCAAGATCTGATAAGGCCCATAATAATTAGGAACAACTTATTATATTTTTTTTTGTTGATTCAATGACATCTGTTTGTATGGTTGTAAGTGAAAAAAGACCCAATCACCAATGTCAAAATGCCTCTCACTTCTATGTTGATCTGCTTGTTGTTTCATGCAATTCTGGGCCATAGCTAAATTTCCATGCAAACGTGCAAGGACCTCCTATTGATGGTGAATATGTTCTTCAACTGCATGAACATTAGGATAGACCTTGAAGGTTGAAGTGATGGATGGAAGGTGGTATCCATATAGTGACATAAAAGGAAACATTTTGGAAGAACTATGAACAAAAGTATTATACCACCATTCAATAAGTGGAAACCAATGAACCCATTTATCCTGTTTATCAAAAACAAAACAACGAAGATATCCTTCCAGATATTTGTTGACTACCTTAGTTTTTCTATCAGATTGAGGATGATAAGATGAACTATGAGCCAATTGAGTGCCTAAACATGTAAATAATTCAGTTCAAAAATTACTAGTAAAAATGAGATCTCTGTCATTGACAATGATCTTAGGGGTCCCATGCAATTTTTGAACTATGTTGAGAAAAATAGAAGCTACTGTACTATCAATAAATGGCTAGGATAATGAATAAAAATGAGCATACTTATTGAGACAATCTACAACAACCATGATAACATTTTGACCATCAGATCTTGGTAACCCTATAATGAAATCCATAGATACCTCTTCCCAATGTGGGCTAGGGATAGATAAAGGCAATAAAAGACTCAGAGTTTTGATGGTTTCACCTTTGTTTTGTTGGTAGATCATACATTCAGCGACACATTTTTGGACATCCCCCTTGAGACCTTCCTAAATAAAACCCTGCTTGATCCTGTGATAGGTTTTCAAAAATCCTGAATGACCCCCAATTAGAGTTGCATGAAGTTCTTGAAGGATTTTTTGTTTAAGAGAATTCTTACATAGGTACAATCTATTTTTGTACCATAATGCATTACCTTTCCATGTGAATTTTTCAAATCCATCTAAACCTTGCTAAAGATTTTGAATCAAATCATGAGCAATACTATCATGTTTTCAGTTTGATCATGCTTCCTCTAGCCAATCTGCCTGTAAAATGGTTATGACACATAACAATGCCTCAACTGATTCATTTTTTTTGGATAGTGCATTTGTCACCACATTGTCCTTGCCTTTTTTGTAGACTATTTCAAAATCATAGCCTAGCATCTTCGTTACCCATTTCTATTGTTCTTCAGATGACAACCTTTGTTCTAAAAAATATTTAAGACTATCATGATCATTTTTTCCCTGAAACTGATGACCCATCAAATAAGGTCTCCATTGTTTGACTGCATGCAAAATGGCCATCATTTCTTTTTCATAAATGGGCTTGTACTGATTTTCAACCTTGAGTTGACGACTTTAAAATGCCAATGGTCTACCTTCTTGCATGAGTACAACACCCATACCATACCCAGATGCATCACATTCAACCACAAAAGTCTTAGAAAAATCAGGAGTGGCCAATGATGGAGTAGTGTACAAAGGCAATTTCAATTGTTCAAATGCCTAGGTAGCTGCATCAGTCCACTGAAAGGATTCTTTCTTTAACAAAGAGGTAAGAGGGGCTACAATACTACCGTAATTTTTGACAAATCTACAATAGTAACCAGTAAGCCCCAAAAATCCCTGAAGTTGCTTGAGTGTCTTAGGAATTGATTAGTCCACCATTGCTTGGATTTTTTTACGATCCACTTTCACTCCATAAGACACCAAATGACCCAAATATTCAACCTCACCAAAAGTACATTTGGAAGGTTTGACATACAATTGATTTTGCTCCAAAATGGAGAGTACCTGTTTCACATGTTGCAAATGGTATGCCCAATTTTTACTATAAATGAGGATATCATCAAAGAATATCAAAACAAATTTCCTCAAAAATGGCTTAAAAATAGTAGTCATCAACTCTAAAAAGTAGATGGTGCATTTTTTAGGCCAAAAGACAACCAAAAACTCATAATGGCCCTCATGAGTCCTGAAAGCGATTTTGGGTATGTCTTCATCACGGATCTTGATTTGATGATACCCAGAATGCAGATCTAACTTGGTAAAATAAAGAGCACTCTTCAATTCATCTAGCAAATAATCAATGATAGGAATTGGAAACTTATCTTTGATAGTGTACTTGTTGAGTTCTCTATAGTCAGGGCACATCCTCCAAGTGTCATCTTTCTTTCTCACCATGAAAATTGGTGAAGAGTATTTGCTTTGGCTATGGCAAATGATTCTTGCATCCAACATCTCTTATACCATCTTTTCAATTTCACTTTTTTGGGCATAGGGATACCTGTATGGCCTGATGTTGGGTGGTGTACTGCCAAGAATAAGTGTGATAGTATGATCATATACACGGCTAGGTGGAAGTCCTTTTGGCATGTCTCCAAAAAAAATAGAATAAGCATCAACTATTTGTTATAGATCAAGAGGTGGAGATGGTTGAGTTGGTTGTACTTCCATAGAAAACAAGCGAGCTACAAATCTCTTAGCACCCTTATGGAGAATCTTTGTCATTTGATGCGAGCTAACAAGTTGGGGAGATTTAGCTTTTAATCCTCTTAGCTCAAATGTCTTTTCTTCAAAATGAAAACACATGAATAATTCTTGAAAATTCATCTCAATGGTACCCAAAGTGGTGAGCCACTGGACTCCCAGAACAATATCATCTCCACCCATCAGAATATCCAACATAGGAGAATCCAATAAGTAGTCTCCCATGGCCAACTTAATACTATGACATTTTCCTGAATAGCTGACAAATACCAGCATCTGCAATCATAACCTAAAATTCTAGAGTTGAATAAATGAAATAGTTCAAACGAGCAACCAACTTACTATGGATGAAGTTGTGTGTGCTCCCAGAACCAATCAAGAGAGTGACCTTTTATTTCTTAAGGAAACCCATCACCTTAAGAGTTTGGGGAGTCCTAATACCTGATAGAGCATGGCATGAAATAGTAAGCTGAGAGTCTTCAAATTTCTCATCAAGAACTTCTGCATCCGCATCATGTACTTCTGCATCATCTTCATCATCATTGGTACTTTCAATATAAAATAACTTCTTTTCAGTGAAACGATGGTCTTTGCTCCATTTGCTGTCATAACCATAACACAACCTTTTGGCTCACTTCTCCTCAATTTGTCATGTTAATATAGTGGGCTGTGGAAATGATGGTGCTGAAAAGTTGCAATCATGATTAGTAGTGAAAGTTTTCCTTTTGACCATCTCTTTTTCTTCTATCATGCATGCCTTAGGGATAGCTTCTGATACATATGTTGGGCTAAACATTCAAACTTCGTATTGGATACTATTTTTTAGGCCACCCAAAAATAGGTTCGTCAAATTTGTCTTAGTGATATTTTCCACCCGTAAAGAGAGATTATGAAATTGATGAATATAATCCTTCACAAGTCTTGTTTGCCACAACTTGGCTAATTCGCTGAAATAGTTCTCAGAGACATTATTCTGATAATGAGTTTTCAACTCCTCAGTAAAAATAGTCTATGTAACAAGAGCACCATTCTTTTTTTTTGAGCACATAACCAACGATACCAAATGAATTGCTCAAGTTCCATATAGAGGGACGCCACCATCACCCTATGAGAACAAGGAGTTTGATGCAACTCAAATAAATTTTCAATTTGGTTAATCCAAGTGAGAGGATCCTTGCCATCGAACTTATGCATGTCCACTTTTGGCAACATCGGTTTCATACCAGCATGGAGTTGTTGAGAGGAGGATTTGAATGCTGAAGTGGAGGGTTGTTAGGCTGAAACTAAGATGTGAGGGTAGCCAATTGCATAGTGATTTACTACAATTCACCATGAACTCCATTAATCTCTCCACGCATCCTTGAAACATCAACTTGGACTGCAACAAAGTCATCATGCCTCACCAAGTTTTTTATGTCCTCTTGAAGTTGAGAAATCACTGGATCTGAAGTTTCAGGTTCCATGTCGTCCGCAGAAGGAGTCTTAGGAGTTTTTGGTGCCCCTTTTCTTCCCCGAGTTGAAGGACTTGCCATAAACAAACCCTATGAGGGTTTTGACCCCCAAAAAAAAAGTGTGCCAAGAAATGGTACCGTTGCGATCACCTACGAATCAATGATTACCTTTGCACACTAAAGTAAAATTTTCGGTACCAAAAAAGTGTACTAACAAAATATACCATTGCGATCATCTCACTAAGACAAATCTAATGACTATAAGTGTGCAAGGAAGAAAAAAAAATTCTAGACTTTTTTTTTAATATTTTTTTTCAAAAAAACGTTTCGAGCAATACTGCGTTGACAAAAAAAATTAATTTTTTACAGATTGCAAGTTATGTTTTTTCACTTTCACTGCTCTTAAAAGCCATGTCTTGCCAGATCCCAAAAAAACGTCGTAAGAAACTTGCCCAAATTGAAGCTCTTATACCATTCATGATAAAATTACTTAGATATTCACATAGAATGATTTTATATTGCACATAGTAAGAAAATATGAGAGATTACACAACGATAATTGATAGCAGAACAAAATACTGGATATTATAACAAATCCACTTTGAAGGGGCAACCTCTACAATAATGCACTAATAACAAAATACTTCACATGATAATTAAAGACTAACCACTACCTCCTATATATAGTCTACTTAGCCAAATGTTATTCCATAGGTTGACCTATCTAAGAACATAGAGAAATGTAACAAGTAAATAAAAGAGGTATGTAAGCCACAAGTCGACCACACATATCCCTAGACACACCAATGGTTAAGGGCATAACACTTTTGGCCTTCCATTATGCCTTTCCTTTTATCTGCTTTCCTTGACCACTATTTATATTTTTTTTGCCAACATTTCTTATGCTTGGTTCTTTGAGTAGAGTTTTCAAGTCTTCTTTGAGTCCGCAATCTACTATGATATCATCCATTTCCATGTTATTTTGTAATTGAGTTTTTGGAATAAATTCTACTCCTTCCATTGAGGTGAACTTCTCATTGATGACTTTTTTTTAGTCTTGTGGCACATATTTGTTAATCATTTTTATTCTTGTCCTTGATAGTGTGCTTTCTTTTTGGCTTGACAAAGCCCTCTGAGTCTTTTTCAATTGTTTCGAGTACTTTCTCCTTAGCACTGCTTTTTTGTAATGTTGGGCACTCTCTTATGAGATGTCCATATTCATGGCAACTTCTACAATAGAATGAGATGCTCTCATAGTCTAGGTCTTGGATCCATTCCATTTCTCCTACTTGGGAAGGGGTTGTGTGAGATCTAGCTCCACAGATTCTAGCACAACTGGATAGTTCTCTACCATGATATATTTTTGATACATCAACAAGTCTACCAATAGTATTAGCAATGATTTAAAAGACATACATGGATCATAACTCTTGTAGTATGGTGTAGAATTGAATTCAAGTAGGGGTTGTAATTGGGAGTTCCACTATCGGCTTGAAAGTTATATGTTAGTGCTTCATGAAGAGGCCTACATTATTAAAGTAAGGTCCTCCCCAAAACACTTTAATTGTGTTTCCATAAATTTGCAAATCAAACTTCTATCATGCGGTCCTGCCATATTCTTATAGATTTTTGTTGGATCTAACATGGCAATCATAGTTTATTCAATAGCTTACATGAATGTTCTTTTGGATCCATTTACCAAATCTTTGAATTTTTTCTTACCATCCGCCTTCATAAGGGTGTTAATCTTTGTCTCAAAAATCAAGGTTGTTGCTTCGGTCACCATTTATTTGAAAGATGGTTTGTTGGGGGGGAAGAAATCCTCCTTGGAGGATTCATCCCTAGGGCTACCAATTATTTTAAGTATATTAACTTTTAAATATAGTAACTTATTTTTTTTAACTTTAAAACATTTTTACCATCATAATTTTTATATCATAAAATTAAGTTTACTACAAATACTCCTAAAATTAATATTTGGAATAAGTAATATTCACATAGTTTCCCCTAAGTGATTTTGTATAATTAATAATTTAGAGATGATTTTGTGTATCTTTTTTGTTTGTATAATTAATAAGTAATATTCACATAGTTTCCCCTTGAATTACGATGATTTTGTGGTCTTTTTTGTTTGTAAAAAAACACAATATAATATATATTCATCGAATGTTCTTTTTGATTATTAATTCGGGAGTATTTTTTGTTTGTAAAAAAAACAAAATACCTTCTATTTTAATTGAATGCGAAAAAAACAAAATAAAAAATCTTTGCACTTTCCACTAAAAGGGATGATATGGAATAAAAAAACTGGGGTTATCTTAACAAAAGTGAGTTAGTTTATATGATTTAGTAAGTTTTATGTAATAAATAAAACTAATTATAGTTTTTTCTTAGGTAATGTCACCCTAAGGGATGATTTAAAATTTTAAGTGATTTGCATTGGCTTCATATATCATACTCCATATTTTAAGGATTTATTTAAGAGAACCATGTTTAATTTAAATTCCCTCTAATGTGAAATCGACTCAGCCCTAGGTACCAGGTTTATTTAGAAATCAATCTCTCTCGATGGAGGCTTGCATGGCAACTCATTTGGAAATACACTGATAAAATTCCATAAAATGGGATGGTAATCTAATGAAGCCTTCTCTGACTCCTCTAACATATCATTCACTATGATAGTGAACATATGACATCCCTTGTATTGCTTGAGTTGCATCATAGATACCATGTGAAGTAATATGGGTCTCTTGACCTCTATGATATCCATGCTAGTCCCAAGGTCGTCGACACACTCGATAACCTTATTGTGGCAGCCCATCTTAGCTCTATGAGTTATGAGCCAATCCATACCCAAGATAACTCCATAAGTACCCAAAGATATGGTGTGTAAATCCACAGTGATAGAGAAAACACCTAGATCTAAGACACAACTTTATAATAAGTTAACGAGCATCTTGGCCCTATTGGCCAACTCTGTCTCTCTATAGATGGGTATGGGGGTCCTATCCCCTATCTACCTATCTCCCATCCCATCCCATCCCATCTATATAGAGAGGGAGAAGGAGAGGGAGAGGGAGAGGGAGAGGGAGAGGGAGAGGAGGAGTACAAATTAATGAGGAGTAATAGGAGCCTCAAGCAAACCATCATCAAAAGACAAGTCCTCACTAACAATTGAAGAAGAAGGATTAGTGAGAGGTGTAGGAGGGAAGAATGCCTCATTTGGATCACCATCAAGAAGTATGTCCTCAAAAAATGAAGAAGAATCTTGATTCATGTCACTAGCAAAGTGTAAATCCTCAATAGGAGGAGAAGACAAAAGCGTCAATAGTGCCTCACCCATGTCACTGTCAAGGCTCAAATATTGAATAACATTATTGTCATCATCAAAATTCAAGACTTAGTTGCAAGTAAGACTCCAATACTTAGACTATTACCTCACAAGTCTCAAGCTGCCTAGAAGCCACCAGCCTAAAACGGTCTACGACTGAAGGGATAAAAGGACTTTGAGGCTCCATATTCAAATAACATTGTAATAGAAACTCCATTAATAAAACTTGTGGTCTCGATGACCATTGCCTAGTGCTCGGCTTGGTGGTTATCTACAATTGCATACATCCTGCAGCCTTGACCCACATCACCTATTGTAGCCTTCTACCTTATAGTAGTTGATGGTATCAAAGGGAAATCATGTGTATAATGTTGAGGAGATCCACAAATTAAAAAAACACCTCTAATATGCTCTTGCTGCAATGGGCATCCAATTGTCCTCTGCCCAACTATCATTGTAGACCACAAAGGTCCTATCTGTGCAAACTCCTGAGTCTGCACCAATCTAATTTGTTATTGTTATTGTTTAGTATTGTTTTGGACCTACTGATTTATGTTTGACCTACCCCTAAACTGAATGTAGCAAAAATAATTACTCTCCTATTGTTGCTACAACTAGGAGGATCCTGAAGCAGACTAGATAGGTCTCCAACTCCCCTAGGTGCGTATTGTGCACCCTATGATATGACATCATGTTAGGACTGTATCTTGCCCTACAACCTCTCTCAAGCCTCCTGGGTATTCCCTTAATACCCTTCTACTAGATAGGCCTTATCCACAATGACTATTAAGGTCAATGGAGATAATATGTGTAATGTGTTGTCTAGGTCTATGTTCAAGCCTCTATTACACTTATTTACCTAAATAGATTCATCTATATAGCCCTACACATATCATATTGGATCAATAAAACAACACTCATATTGTGCCATTGTACTACTCCCTTGTCCCAAATTATGGAACTCATCCACCTTCTTCTGAATGTAATGGGGAGATAAGTAACGAGCTCTGAAACACTCCTCAAAAAGCTCCCAGGTGAGGGTAATTGGTTTCAAATGGAGCTTTTGCTCCTCTCATTCCCACTACATCTTTGTTGCATCTCTCGGTAAAAGAGTACCCATACGATATTTCCCATTGGTGTCACACTTGCATAGGGTGAAACATCCCCACATGCTAGCTAGCCAAGCCTCTACTACAAAACCCTCCTGGGTACCATCAAATGTCGGTGGCAAAATTTTGATGAAATCCTTAACCAAATCCCCAAGTGATGTCCTAGGAAGCTTCTTAGTCTCGACTCTCTTGGCACTCTCCTCTATGGTGCATCTCATCCATATCTCCCTCTACACGATGGTGTGAGAGGCTGCAATATCTGGTCCTCTCTCCATCTCTCTCTACCCTCTATTGTGCCAAGCTATGAGACCTCTACCTCTCACTCTCTATTGATCTATGTCCACCCCATGAACGCTATGGAGAGAGTCTCTTTGATACCTCATGTATTGTTGGCAATCTCTCCTATAGGATGCTAAGTATTTGTTTCATGGCCTAGAGAATTTGAGGCCTTAGATCTATAGCCCTTGTGGAACTGGAGGTGGTTTTAAAACTGGTGATGGTTCCCTGGGCTCCTCAATGTTGTCATCATTCTGAAGTAGTCTCTGTCTCCGTGCCATACTGCACAAAAAAAGGACAAGTGTTAGGTCTTTGCAGAAGTAACGAACCAAAATAGATAGTAAACAATTTACCTAGAGCTCTCAGTATCAAAACTATGTTGTGATACCAAAATGTCATTCCCAAAAACTGACATGACCGAAAACACACAAAAAAAAGTCAAGTTTTTTAGAATGTACAATGCACATTCTGCACATTTGCATTGCCAATTGGCTGGGCATCTTTGTGACATAAGACACACAAATCATCCAAACAAATTTTCATGCCCAAACAACATGGAGGCAATGCAAAAGTGGATGCACAGTTGTTATGCAACCATGTAAGTCCCACTTGCTCTAATTGGCCTATAGGCTCTTACACCAGTGTATAGTTCTCTAAGAGATCCTAGTGGGGCCCACAGTCCCAAGGTCCCAAAAGGATGCTTGACTAAGGCGATGTGAGTTTGAGCAACCAATAGTTCGAACAATGTTATCCACCTCTTTGTGGTACTCATAAATGTCTTCAAATGAATCCAACCAATCACAAGGCTCGATTCACACTTCAGTGAAATTTAAAGTCTAATTTCAAGTTGACTTAATTCAAGAGGAAAATGCTTAGCCAAAAAGATCGTAAAGTCCCCATACAACCTTGAAAGGGGTCTCAAATGTCTCATTTAAGTCCCCTAAGGATGGAACAACCCATCTCCACAGTCGAATCAATTCAAACTTGACCATCATATTCAATCAAAGGTAAGGAGGCCCTAAAATACCTTATGGAGACAATAAAGTCTTCAAATCAGTCATTGAATTGCTAATTTAGATTTTGAAAAGGAAGGAGGGTTTGGAAGATTACTTGTCCATAGTCATCCCTCCTCTCCTTCCCTTGGACAATTGCTATTAATAGTCTCCAAGCTTTTGTTTTTTTTTCCATTTTATTTAGATTTCAATTTTTCTTTGATATATGCATACTTGAATTTAATTTACAGGTACTTGTCTTCTCAAAAAGATTCCAAGAGATATCAATCTCTTATAGTTTCCAAAAAAGTCTCGGGGAGCTTTAAGCTCCACCTTAGCAATTAATGGCCACCAACAAGGTTTAAGAAAGAAACACTTTTAATTCTAAGTTTTAAGCATCCATTCTCAATTCATGCAGAAGGGAACAAAAAATGAATGGGGGTTCCCTTTTAGATCCACCCATTTTGGGGCTTCTAGAAGCCCAAAATCGGCAACCCAGGTCAAAAGTAACTCTACTTGAGGTAGAGGTCATAACTGGAAAATTGTTACTCCAAGCTTTAAAAACTATTTTGTGTGGAAGAGCATGAAAATTTGAGGGGGGGAGGGGCGGCGACTGGAGGGGGGATCCCTTTTGGGTTTCCCACCTCCAGTTCTCAAGTCTCCCCAGATGGCCTTATAAAAACAAACTATCTCTAATGAATAGTTATAGTTTTAAGTTAGTAATGTTCAGGGATTGAACTTTAAAATTTCAAGGTTTTTGTTTTAATAAATTAATATTGACTAAATAAAATAAATGTTTATTTATTGCAAATTGCATGGTAAAAAAAGGTGGTAATCAACAGCTATTGACTATCACATTCACATGGAAAGGCAGTGGGGAGCATATTGTGTGGCTTAATGCCACATGCTCTCCACATGGCACCACTGACATTCAAACTGTGGTGGTTATGCCACAATAAAATAACACATCGACCCTTAGGGCCTTAACAAACACGCCATGGTAGCCCCCTTACGGCTTGAACACTCGTTGCACGATCACATGGGTGACTGTCGGCTTGATACTAGGCTACCCTAAAAAAAATGGGTATTATGCCCATTCCAAGGCTCTGTGTGCTAACAAAATACCCTACAAACAAGCCAACTTCTAAAATTCGCAATGGTGCCTTTGTATGAAGAAAAAAATTAAAATAGAAAGCATGAGACTCAAAAAAATCTAAAATTCGTACAAAATTAATTGGAGAGGTTTTCTACCTCGAAAAACATGTAAAATAATTAAGCAAAGCTGATGATTTTTACAAAGGAAAATGAACCATTTTTTGTGGTTTTGGCTTAAAAATTTATATCTTTTAATGGTGGCACATAAAAATATTTCGTAAGTTGCTATAGGAACCTAATGAAGCCTATTACCTAATGAATGTGATTTGGGAGGTTTGTGATAAGTTTAAAATTGCATAAAAATTATTTCTATGCAATGGTCCTTCAATGAACTCAATGATATAACTGAAAACGAAGCATATCAATTAAAAAAAAATCAATTTTCTTTTGTGATGCAAAGTATAATACAACAATATATCATTTTCAATAGGATTTTCCAACTTTAATATTTCATTTCAATATAATGTCCATTTAATACTTTCATTCTCTCCTCTTCAACAAGGGTTACAAGCAGAAATCAAACAACTAGATCACACTATGTACACCATACTTGTATTTTCTCTTTTCTTACCAAGTTAAAATTGAACATTACATTTTCAAGATTTTCAAAACAATCATTAGAATCTACACAAATCATTACAATAACTAAGCAGCAATAAATCTTTAAGTGAACTTTACAAATCACCCAGAAGGCCAACTGAAAAAGGGGCTCGCCTTCCATCTATTTTCATTCATTAGATGATTGTCATAGGCACCCCTGAGCCTAGGACTCCCAACTTCGAGCATTTTCACATCATTGGTGTAAGGTGAAATTAGTTGACAAGATGAGGTATGGATGATAATTAAAATACAACAATGATCACTCACTAAGCATTACATCTAGGAGGTTACAAACCCATTTACGTATAACAGGTTTTCATACCCAACACAAACATGTAAGGATAACAAATCATCATTTCAAATATCATAATGATAACAAGGTAGACAAAAATGCATTTCCAACATATAAGGCATGTCAAAGGAGAAGAAAAACATGGGGATGTCTCCCTATTGTTCTACCATCTCTTGGCCATGAGAGATCATTAACATAATCAACCATGCCAAAGTACGATGTAGGAGGGCATATGAATTATGCTTCCGCCAATGGCTACCACTACTCAAGTAAAACCATGTAGGAGGGCATATGAACCTGATTCCACAGTGACTACCACTACATAAAAGAGCAAAACAAGGCAAACAAATTCAATCCCCTTTGGACAACCTGACGACGTCAAAATGAAACAAAAAAATGACTTTTAAAAAATGCCAAGTAAAATATAATTGATTGTACATCTCCAAAGTCCAAGGGGACAATAAAACCAACACAGTGGCCATAGGCACAACTGTGGCAAGCAATGGTAAAAAGAGGGTAGGCCAAGTGGCCCTACTCCTCTTGAAAACAAAGCAAAAACATAATGGAGAAGCTTCTCATTTCAAAGTACATAACATAAAATGAAAAAATAAGGGTACATGAAAGCCTACCTCGGCAAGGTTAAGTTATCCTTCTCACCAAGGTTTATTCCTTCTCTACATGGCTTCCTCTTTTTTCTCTAGCTCTCCTCCAATTTCTAATTTTTAAAATACCCAAAAGCCCCCTCAAGGAAGGCTTCCCTTCCTCAAATAGGCTAAGCGATCTCCTTTAAAGGCCAATGAGAATGTGACATGTCTCTTCTTGTCCATTGGCCCAAGGTCAACAAGTTTCCTCTAGAAATAGTTTTGTTTTCAAGCCTATGGGGCAAGTAAGTCGATCCCTAATTAATGATCCCATTATCCCATGCCATAAATACTGTATGCGTTGGCCCTTTGGCTTCATGTACACTCCAAACGAGATTTCAATATGTCATATAGTCAACAAGGGCCTTAAATAAACCTCTAATCACTTCTAAAACATTCAAAATCCACTTGCAAAGTTGGTTGAATGTGTCCATCCGAGTTTTGGATCAATAAGGCCACTCATATAGCTTACAATTACACTTTATGAATGAAATACAAAGTAAAGGATACTCCTAAGGTTTAGAAGAAGAGGTATGAATATTATCCATGATGTTAAATAGTGCTAGGAGGGTTAAGGAAGTCCACAACTTCCAATTAGGTCCACATACAACACAAGGAATGGTTTCAATCATGGAAATGTCAAGTACACATGTCACCAATTTACCAATGATGTACTCATGCTCGACGTAGTCCTAGTTCCTTTGTCAACCTTCTTTGTCACCTACACAACAATGCACACATAAAATGCCCTAGCCTAGATAGCCAAAGCAATTGAATGAACCAAGAAACACAAGTAATTCCAATAATACAAAGTGAATATGAACATATACAGGACATAACATCTTAACAATTAACTTGAGGAAATACATATGCATATCATTGACATCATAATGAATAGAATAATAAGCTAATCTAAGCATATAATTGTTCTTGAGTGATCAAATCAACATCACATAATGTATAAAATTTGTCTCAAACATAGGGGACCAATAACATCTCGTCTTAATAATAAATAAAGCACGTCTCAACAAGACATGTACAACACTATCTAAAAGTAAGCACTTGTGAAAATATGGGTCTCACAATATCTCTCTTTTTTGAAATCTATTTTTTGTTGTTTAATGTGCTCTAATCAAATCTTGGGTCAAGGGGAAACTCTATTCTATATTTATCTATCTTATTACTTTGATCGTTGTCGATGTTTGAAGATTATTCATATTAATGGGGATTGAAGGCATGTGATTGGTAGGGTGTCCAACTTCAACTCCTAGTGACTTTTATGGATCGTCTTCAAATTCCACTTAGGATACACTAGTATATTTTAAAGATATTATTAGAATCGGTTTCATCATGAGAATATATTTTATTGTTAGTATTTTATACATATAGCATTTATTATAATTATTTGGTGTTCATATATGCGAGTAGAAAAAAAAATACATTTGCATGTTTTGCATTAGCTTATGTTCTAGATATCATATCCTCCCATGTATTCTTTTTCTATTTCAAAATATATGCTTGCATATTTTAAAGTAGGGCAAAATGTAGACACATAATAATGGGCCATATGCATTTATTATTCATTAATTAGCATGATTTTGGGATGCTTATTTTCTTGTCAATTATTGGAGCATTTGAACTTTTTGTGTTCACATAAAAAAAGAGCATGATTTTAGGTTGCTTGACTATTTGTCAATTATTGGTCCATATTAAGCGTTATTGGCACATTTGTTGATTCTCGATGTTGTCTCACACACTAACATGCTTGTTTATTAGTCAATTATTGCTCCAAATTAAGCATTGTTGGTGCATTTGTTAATCATGCACACACGTGCACGCAATGTGCCCACACACATGTGCACACAATGCACCCCCACACACATGCACACAATGCACCCACACACAAGTGTCTCAGTGCTTCATACATCTCATTATGACCAAATCCAATTTTTTGTGCGAGTTCTTGTCACTTTAGGTGTGCATTTCAAGGTTTAGATTTAGATAACTACCAAATCTGGCATTATTAAATGCTAAGTAATGAAATTGTATGTGAATGCCTTAATTCTGAAATTAGAATAATTAATTATGTCTTGTTATTGGACTTAGTGCAAATATATCTCTGTGACATGCATGATTACTTGTTTTACATCTAGTGGTATCAAAATTAATTGTAATTCGTTTATTTGTAAAACACCTTAATTTCACCAATTTGCTCATAAAGTTCTCTCCATTTGTTAAGCAATTTTTTATTGGCCAATAGCATTTTTTATATTGAAGAGTTTAATCCCTAACATTATTCATAAGCAAATTTAAGTTTGACCTCATGTTTTGACTTAAAAGAAAGAGTCTCTAAGCTAGATTGTAGGCAAACAAATAGGAAAGAGAGAATACAAAGAGAACCTTCACTACTTGTTTTGATTAAAATATGATTCTTTCTAATGTATGAATAGTTACCAAAGAAATATTACATGCAAAAGAAATTAGAGGTAATTTTAGTATCCTATATAAATGACTACAGTTATACCCTAAGTTGATGAGTATTAACTTTTTGCTAGATTATATAGCAATTTCACCTATATGGAGATCAACTTCCTGCAAAGAATTCCAATCTAAAGTATAAAAGAATTCCAATCTAAAGTATAAAAGACTTTGAACATAGTTAACCAGCATAACTCTTCCTTAGAATTAAGTAACCACCCTAGGAATACAAGATGTTAAGGTCTAGAGGGCTGGAAAGATACGTCCTTTCACTTAGGACGAAGTCCCTCCTGTGTGAACAAGATAAAATTGGATTGTGTTCTAACTGGAAAAAAAACGATGATATTTTGAGATCTGATGTGTGTGCAAAGGAATAGATCTCAAGATAACATAATACTTTCCCATGGCTTAAACCCGCCTGTCATGTCATTTCACTGAGGACAGATAGGTATGAATGTTTCTGAAAATGGCAGTTAGATTTGAGTGACATGCAACCAAATTTTCTCAGCATTTGCATTTTTACTTATAAAGAATAACATGGCCTTTGGAAAGCCTTCTTTAACAATGCCATTCTGTGAAAAAAATAATCTGCAATACACAGGATTTGCATTATTGCTTTATTGCAATAATGCATTCCCTAAGAACTGTACATCACGAAGAGGCTCAAGGTGTCATTTTATGATGGAAAATTTTACATTCTATGTTTTGCATTGCTGTAAAACATGAAAAGAATGGTACTCGTGACTAAATTGGCCACAACAATGACTAAAACCCCAACTCATTTACAACATCAACAAATCCTTAAAATGATAAAAACAGATCCCCAAAATGACACCCAGGGAACCATTGACATCCAACTTACAGAGATTAGTTCCTTATCCGTATACCAGGAATATGGTGTAGACCCATTTGTTCTGCAGTTCTTTTCCATAATGCTGGTGGTTGTTCTAAGCCCATGCAGCAACTAAACTGATTTGCAAGTTCAACAAGTCTTCTTTTATCTCGGCCAATAGCCCTGATAGAATTGTAGTAGCCAAGCCATGCTCGATAGGCAGATTCTTTGACACTTAAATTAACATTGGCTATTGCATGCTGTACCTGTCATGACCAAACAGTTTCGAATCAGAATAGGCACGTCAAAAAAACAGCTCAATAATAAGAATACTTCAACTTATTGGCTGCTACAAATGAGACAGTCTACATCAATTATCCAGCTTAATTTGAGCGAATGGAATTCAAAGAAAAAAAATATATCCATCCTACTAACATATAAGGTATTTGGAAAGAAAACATCGTGTCACCTTCCAAATAGGGGTCTCATATGCCAAATTGCAAGCAAACAATTACGAGAAGCAACATAACAAAATCTAGTACACGTGCAATTTGAAGGTGGCTTAAGAGACCTTTTGTGTACTTTGAAATAGAAATTAAAAGGGTTATATATAAAATATCTCTCCAGATTGAGGGCATCTGTATTACACAATGAATCAATTATCATAAGACTGATGCTGCTTTTGAAATACAAAATTGTGATGTAGCTGTTCCACTGAAAAAGATTCTTTCAGAAGCCTTCTTATGCCACTTTGTAAATCTGAAGAGTGCAACAAACTTTTCTGAATAAAATAGGTAACTAGTGTTAGTTAAATTTTAGTATTGCATTCAAGAGAATAAGAAGCTACAAAACAGGGAAGGAGAATGACCCTTGATTTAATCTCTAAGTCCATTTCAGGCAATGAAGCCTTCTTTATTGGAAAATCCTGCACATCAGCTAAAAAGTATTCTTCCCATGGTGCAAGCAACAACAAGCCCTGTCCTCTTTTGCCTCCTTTGCCTTTGAGTCCAGTGCTAGTGAGTCTCTGTATATATTGCTGACGATCAGATGGCATACCAACCTGTAGAGGAAAAGGCAACATATCATGAATATAATGCATACTATTAGCCAGAATGCTTTCAAAGCTTTATAAGCTTCCAAGTAAATTACTCACTTCAGATAATGCCAAAAATCAAAACAGGGGCCTATGATTGATGAGATTTGACCACTAAGTAAAACAAAGAACTCCGGAAACATGCGCCTGTCATAATTCTGTAACTAGCGATGCCCAGATAATCAACGACCAGCTGATACATAATCTCCGTACTCAAGTTCAAAGAAAAGAGGTTTGCCAAGGTTACCCATATTTGAGGGTGCAGAAGTATGCAGGGTACAGGTATAGGATTCTTGATGCAGACAAGGGCTTTTATATGCTTGTGTGTATTTATTGGGAGCACAGTCAGCAGTTCCCAGGGTAAGATTTGAACCAGCCATCATCATGGTAACAATGTCTTTACCACTCAATCATGCCTTCTGGACGGGTTCATTTGCGTATTATACACGAACAACATATACATATTTCCATGCATTACACAAAGACATTAGAAGATAATTGTACCAATAATGATGAAAACTGTAGTACAATGAATATTTCAAATATTGAAATGGAAATTAAATAAAAATTGTGAGAGGGAACCAACCTCCTCTCAAAATTAGATTGGAATGACAAGAGTTTCCACCTACCCCCCTCCTAAATGCTCTCCCCATTGTCCAACCAGTCCCCAAGCTATCATACAACCAGCAGATCTGATTTTCAAGAAGATTAAGACTGAATGGATCTCAGATCTTCCCCATAAGGGTGCTATGGCCTCCTCCTCAAGTACCCCTCAAACCAACCCATCTCAAGAGCTTCCAATGGGCACGACAGTAGATCCTTCTCAAGGTCTCGATTCTCACCCTTCTTCTGCCTCTACAAAACTTGAAATCTGCTGTATCACATGAGGCACCACATATCCGTCGGGAAGAGCTCAGGAAATTTGTTCAGAATCATGCCAAGAAGATGGTCTTCAAGAGCTCACTTCCTTCAAAAAAGGAGAATGGATGCTTCATGTAAATGGACTCCCCTCCTAAAGTCTCTTTCACCATGTATGAAATAGAATGCTGGATATAGATGCTCGAAAAACGAGCTCTAATATGCAGGTTTGGGTGCCTTTCCAGACCCAAAAACACTAAGATTCTGGGGACAAGAGAATCAAAAGCCCACGAAACGGTGGAGCTGCTAATGATACCCAAAGCCTATTTCTTGGTTGTCTCCGGCATCTGCTATTAAGCATGAGAAAGATCTTGTTTTCCAGGGAGGACCCTGGTTCCTAAAGAAGGCAGGTCTCTCCATGAAGCACTGGTTTCCAGCCTTCAACCCAAGAGTGGATCGTCCCAGCATTCTCCTTGTTTGCGTCCAGCTTCCACTTCTTCCTAGTGAGTAATGGCAAGGCTACTCTCTGAGGAAGATCGACTCAGAAATAGGTGAATACGTAGCTTCCTCAGAGTTCACGAGAAATCCGGGAATATTAAATTACGCTCAGATCTGTGTCAATCTAGACTTGGAAAAACCATTGCTTGGCTGCCTAATACTTGACATGGAAAGAACAGAATGGGAAGATCTCCTGGACTATAAAAAGATCCCCTTCACTTGTAGGATTTGCCATGAGCATAGTCATTTGGGCATGGAATGCCCAACCCATGACAATCAAGATACTGGTCACTACCCTGCACAGGAGACTTAGACTCAGAACCCTGAACAAGCTGACAAAGCAAATGAAGATCTGCACAAAGCCACAAATGAGAACAAATTCCAAAAAGCTTATACAAGAAAGGGAAAACAGACTACAAGAAAAGGCTAAAACTAAGCAAATCTATTCAGCAAAATTTTTTGCAGCCCTTGCTAATCAGGAAGTTGAGGAGATAGACAAAAACTGCAGCACACAACATTCTCTCCCAAGAGCATTAGACAACAACTGCAGCACACGAGAACATTCTCTCCCAAGTGCAGATCTTAAAACATTGACAGCAATTAGACACCAAAAAGTGGTAAGAATCTTGAACCTATCACATTTCCTGCCAAGAACGATATCAGTTGGCCAAATACCATAAGCCAAAAAAGCTTGCAAATTCAATCTATGCCTAGGGATCTCAACCCAACTGTTCTTGGCATGTGGGTCCCCAAGAACCAGTTCGAAAGAAAGAAACAATGTAAATTCCTCGTTGAGATCATCAAACCATCAAAGGAAAAGTGTGAGTGGCAGAGTCACCAAATTGATGCATAGAGATCCCCCTAGAGGTGGGCACCTCTGATACCCAACAACATTTTTAAACAGATCCTCTCATGCAATATAAGGGACATATGCGTCACCAATGAATATCTCTTTCTCAAGGATATAGTCAAGAATGAACATGTTAACATGATCCTTCTGCTAGAAGTTACAAGATTAGGATCAAGGAAGACCCAGAGCTTCACATGATTATGGGGCAGCAAACAAACCATTTTTTGTCCAAAAACTCAAATGACCATCCACTAGGATCCTTCTAGGTATGCTCTATCTTCCAGTCAACCCTTCCCTTGGCGATTGATGGTCAATTTTTACTCTTATGAATTCAACTTGCATTTTTGTGTGATCAATATTTATATCCCTCCCACCAATAACCATCGGATTACTGTCTTCAGCAATGGGACCCCAAGAGCTAGTTCAAAACAAATAAAAAGCAGAAATTTTTCAATGAGATCGTCGAACCATCAAAGGAAGACAATGAGACGTTCCAATGGCTTCAGGGCAGAAAAATAAATCCACAAAAATCTCATTCTCTATCAATGTCACGGCTAAGCGGTGTATGCATCTAATTCTGCTCGTCAAATTAGCTCGTTTAATTATACCTAATATCGTCGGATATCATATTCATCTGATCTAATGAAACACTTAATCCCTATGTTCCATATTAATATCACCTCTTTATACCCTTAATTAATTAATTAATTAATCCTAATTACATGAAATACCCCCCTCTCCACATATTCATATTTCATAATATTCTAATTTCTAATCACATGCCCCCTAAAATAAAGTCTAGAGATTTCCAATCTCTAGAACTTTCTCCCTTCTCAAATTTAAAATTTGGGATGGAAATTTCCCCCGATTTCCTTCTAAACACCTTTTTAAATGCAACGGGCATCCCAAGCATTTGGACAAGGAATGAATGCAAGCCTATGTTGCCTCCATCACTTTCCTCCATTGGTCTAGAGTTGGAATGAGCCCATGCTACCAAGATCATCTCCCAACTAGCCATTGGCATCATAATCTTGAGCTTGAGCATACTTTGCAATCTTACATCTCATTTCAGGTTTTTAACTTGTTAATTCGGTCTACAAGCAACATTACAGACTCTTGGAAATGAGATCAAACGGAAGCAAGATGATGGTAAGGTTGTTCTGATTGCTTCCTCTTTCAAATTCCTTCCAGATGGTTATCTTGAGTTTGGATTGATTAAGAGTTATTTTGCAACTTTAATCCGTTTTGTCCAAATTCTTGGTAATACATTCTGGCGACCATAGTGGGAGCCCTCTTTTTTATAACCTTGTGCTTGGAGAGTGCTGAATGAGCTTGCAGGTTGAAGAAGTCAAAAAGTTGAGGCATCCATTTTTTTTACTCTCAAGTTTTGTACGCAAGTCTGTAATTATATTTGAAAGGAGAGATTATATTATACCTACATTAACTCTTTGTTCATCCCTACCATTCTAACAGAGTTTGTAATACATTGTTTTAAATAGTCTTTCTATGGATAGCTAATATTTGTTTGATTGATTAATCTTTCTGTTAGCATTTTTACTTTTTATCATCACAAACTCCAGTTTTATTTTCTGTAGCATTGCTGTCTTAACTTGCGGATTCGACGGTACAATCTGAGTTTATTTTTTTTATCTGTCGAAGTACCCACGTTTTGACAAAATACATTATCTCTGAGAGTAAATGCGGTATTGTCGAATACAGTGGCAGCATCACTCAAGCCTGCTCCAACTTGCAAGCTCACATTTTGTGACCACGCATCATCAGTAAGTATACTTTTTATAATGTTGAGCCAAATCATGGTCAAACTTTTTTATTATTCCTATAAATTTGCGTGGCAAAATGGAAATCTGCTTTGCATTATCCTTTGATGGATGCCCATACCCTGTTCTAAAGCTCCCCTTTTAGCACATGTTGGGAGGATGCTCGCAAAGGTCGTGGAGTCTGGCCTTACACCTACCGATTACATTTGATTAAAAGTTTCCAAAGTATTTTCAACAAACACATTTTGTGCATAACCTGTAATTGTTGCAATCCATATAACTGCCTTCCTTTTTGAGACAATTTGTCAAACAGTTCGCGGCCCCCTGTCTATACTTCCCAATTCTGTGTGGTTCTGATAATTTTTTTTTTTAATTCTGTTACAGCGCAGGTTGTAGTTACACTGGCCAAGGTGCGTAGGTCAGGATAAACACCTGTTAGTTGTTTTTTTGCCAAGCCGTGTTAATGCCAAACATCTATTTTCAAGTTCAGTCTTAGCTGTCTTTTGTTTGGAACCGTGCACTTACCAAAGGCCTCCTTTCTTTGAGATGTTTTGTCAAACAGTTCATGACCACTGGCCAAAGTAGAGTCATCGAAGAAGGCGCCTGTTTGGCACATTAGGTGAAATAGTATCAATGCCGTATGAGAACATTTGTATGCTACAATATCATAGACAACAGTTTTCCCCTGCCTCTTTGAGGCATTTGCTGCATTACTCTTTTCCATAAGGTGGTATACTATTTTGAAGTTCGTGGAGAGTTGTAGAACCGACCTTTTACCCCTGTCAACATTGCCAAAACCTGTCCTGTGTGTCCTGCACTCATCACACTCCACGAGTATTTTGTTCCTTGCATTATTTTGTTAAAAGGTTTGTCCACATGTCCTCCACATTTCATCAATATAAGTCTCTTCCTATAGTTTGTCAATATCAGTCTAGTCTTCTAATTTGAATTATATTAGCTCTTAAAATTTTTCTTTTTTAATTTTATTTTAATATAAGATGATAAAAACTTGATAAAAAGGTTGTCTTAGTCAGTCTAACTAAAAAAAAGAGAGAAAATTTGTGAGTATATAATCATAGGTTTATAGGAGTCATTTTAAATACAAAGTTCATTAATTATTATTTTTTTCAGTGTTTGGATTTTCCCAGGGCAAATTTCAATGTTTCGCTTGATTTTATCAAACTACTAATGGTGTGCTTGACAGGGTGATTGCTCAAAGGTTAAATTGATCAAACTACTAATCATTTGGTTTGCAGGTCAATCAGTCCCAGAATCAGCTAAAACATTATTTGTAATCATTTGTTTGATTTCACTTGTCGACACACTAAATTGGCATGTACTTGCAGGTTTCATCAGTCCAAGGCAAAACATTTAAAACTACTAACGACATTTGTACAGGGTCAATTGTCAAAGTTGCCAATATGAAAACTACTAAACCATCTATTTGTTGGACGAATGATCGAAGACCACTTGGTTTGAAACTACTAATCTTTTGTTTTGTAGGTAGATCGATACCAAACTTGGCAAAAACATCATTTTTTTTATCATTTTGTTTGTTTTGCTTGTCAACACACTAAACAAATTGGGTTAAAGAACTTTTTTTTGTTTTCCTGAGTGTCACCTGAGGGCTACTGTGGTGTATGCTCTCCCATCATCGCGGCAATTCCTGCAAGATCAAAAACCACCAATAAACCCTCCCTGTTTTTCTTTCTAGGGTGCAATGCAACCATGGAAGTGACATCCATGCGCTTGCCATTAGTCCCTAGGGGTCGGTGACGTGGATTTCATCACCACGCATTAGACCACACTCCGTGTTCTCGCAGAGTATAAATATCAGGACAGTTGTCATTAGGCGCTAAAGTGGAATTCCCCGTAAAGGGTTTTGTGGAGTGGGGCAATTTGGCTCCAATACGCAAAGCAGTTAGACAACATCCTACACGGATTTGGGCCCCACCGTACCTAGCGTATATCGAGGACTCCCATAGTGAGCTTGTATAAACCTAGAATAGAACCTTCAATCGTAACAAGTGACTTGTTGCCAGAGTTAGGATCAACTCCCAAGTGACCATTAAGTGCAAACAGGGTTGAGAGGCTTTGGGAGATTTTGTAATGGGTCACCAGCCTACAGCCTCGCCCGAGAAGCCGTTAGACGGTGCAGTCATTGGGTTACACTCTTGTGTCAGTCACTAAATTTAGGTTTGTGTTTTGTGTGTGACTTGTGTGAGTGTTGTCAAGAACAATACTCTTTGTGAGCCAAGTAGCCTAAAACCACCTAAAAACTGAAAACACTCGTTGTAATCTTAGAAAAACCCCGTGCTTGTCCCATTCCCTCAAATTTCATAAACTGGGTACCCTCCTACATTCACCATTACCCATCTGATCATCCGCACATAAAAACCATCACTTAGATACCACACTCCTTTGATCGCATCACCAAAACTTGCCCTCAAAACACTTATACTATCTCATCATCTCCACACTGTCACCTTGAGCACATCAATTAAGTTGCTGGAGCTAGTCCCTTTTTACCACGTGATATTCACTCTGTGATCACCTCCAACCATCCCATCACTATTTGTATTGCCATATTGCTAGCACTTGTCACTCTATCAGTTTTCAAACTCGGCATTCGTCTTCTTGTCAACCTATCACCCTGCTGGATTTGAGATTAGCAACTGTCGTCATCTTGTCATCTCGCTAACTCAACATTTGGCAATCATCGATTCCCTATCACTCTGCTAGTTTGAACCCAATAGTTATTGACACCGTGCTAGTTTATGCCTTTACTGATAGTCCTTATCCTACAACTCTCGTTGTCATCTCAAACCAACTTGTCACTACTCGTATTGCCATATTACTAGTATCTGTCACTCTCTGTTTTCAAACTTGGCATTCGTCTTCTTGTCGTCCCATCACCCTGCCGGATTTGCGATTAGCAACTGTCATCATCTAGTCATCTCGTTAACTCAACATTTGGCAATCATTGATTTCTTGTCACTGCCAATTTGGATCAACAGTTGTTGATATCTTGCTAGTATATGTCATACTGATAGTCTAAATACTTGACGCACATAGCCTAAACAAAGATATATCCATTTATCCACAACTTATCAAACTATCTCTAATTTCTTAAGCAACCTTTCTTGAAGGTTTCCTATGATATCCATTTGACCCCCTCTAAGTCGATCCCTTGCATTTGATCCACCTCTCTTAATATATAATTTCTACCTACCACCAAAATCTAAATGGCATCCAGCACTCGCTCCCGATCCATTAAAACTAGACAAGCATCTAGGCCAACAAACGACCTATTGGAAACCTTGGGTGAGAACCTATTGATAATGACGAAAATCAAAGTGATATGCACACCCCAGGGGGAAATGAAGATCACCCAAATGACCTTTTGGATGATGATAGAGCCAAGATTGAACAATATATCCATGACCACCGCGAACTACTCATGCACCTTATTGCAATTGGGACCACACTACCACTGGATTTTAATGTGAAGAATATTGGCCGACCTCAACCTAGTACATCTCACAATCCTCTTCTCGTTGCATTAGACGAAGAGGAAGACCAAGAATTGGTCGTTGATGAAGAAGAGGATGAAGAACCACACCCTCTACCTACTGCCAATACCAACAAGGTTGAAGCTAGCAAGGGAAAGTCTGCTCTAGATAATCAAGTCGAAAATGATTATAAGCAAGCTATGCTAGACCGCCTCAACCCACTAACCCAACAAGTTAATTCATTAGCATCCCAGTTCAATGCTGAACATCCAAAGCCCAACCCAACTAAAAGACACACAAAAACCATTTCATCATCCACTCGTCCTGATCAGAACAAGTCAAAACCTAATCCCTCCATCTCTAATCCGTCGATGGATCCATCTTTTGCCCTCAAATGGCAATCCATGAAGGACACTCTTCGAGCCTCAACACCTAAGCTCACACTAAGAAATATTGGTATGAAGAGTTCTGCTCCTATCCCCTAGATATGAGCATCCTTAAAGTGCCTTTTCCGACACACTTTGAACCTCCCAAGTTTGACAAATATAAAGGAAAGGGCGACCCATGTGAGCATGTCCAAGAGTTTTTCATGGCGTGCCATGAGGTAGCATATAGTGACACATACCTGCTCAGATTATTCCCTCAAAGTCTTGGAAGCCTCGCCTTCGAATGGTTCATGCAGTTGCCAAAGGGATCTGTAACATCGCTCAGGGACCTGACAGAGAAATTTGTGCAACATTTATCTTATAATGTGGAGTACAAAATAACCGTGTTGGATTTATATGACACCAAACAAAAAATTGGGGAAAGTCTAGCATCATTCCTGCAACAATGGCATGGTCTTGCAAGCCGCTTCCCTTGCTCGATTCCTGAGAGGGAGTTAACCAAGATATTTATCAATAATCTTAATTCCGAATTGGGCCACCAATTGAAGCTCCATTGTGTCTCGACTTTTGAAGAGATTGTAAAGAAAGGGATTCATATTGAAAAGGCCCACCATCCAAGTAATACCCTTCCGAAAAATCTAAGCTCTTCGATAGATATAAAAATGTTGTTGGGGATGGGGTTACTGACTCTAAACATGTGCAAACAGTTCAGGGCTCTACCTCATTACCAATATCTCATGACACATCCAATGCTTCTATACTGAGAGAAAGGCCTAAGGCTACCGCAAGGAAACGACGCTACACAAAATTGGGCGAACCGATAGAGGATGTTTTAAGAAAATTAATAGCTGCAAAGATGATCACCTTACTAGAGATTAGGCCCCTTTCGGAAAATAAACCTTGCCCTAATTGGTTTAACGAGAATGAATTTTGCCATTACCATCGAATACAGGGACATAATGCTAAGCAATGTAGGCAGCTAAGGAACTTGATTTGGGATTTGATTGAAAAGGCGGAAATAGAGATAGAAGGCGTAGAAAGATCGTCTTCCAAGAATCAGCAATTGGAAATTTACCAAGACCCTTTTCCAAAGCACGATCAAAAGCAAAAGGGTGCACTATGAGACCAAGGCCAAAATACGCCCAAACATGTTGCTTTCCATCAAGTCCCTTATCCCTATACTAATCGCATAGCCACCATTAAAATTAGGGCCAAAATACCGGAAGAACCCCAAGATCAACAACGTCATGTCCTCAAAATCAAAGGAGCATCCTCTAATTGTGCCATCACCACTCAACACAACAAAATCACTGTCTTGGGGGCACCTCCCAAAGTCTCACCCCAAAGGACACCTCTTAAGCTCAATGTTCCCCAAAAAACCTCTGACAGTCCTGAAGGAAGCTACGATCTTATCCAACAATTTGAGAAGACCCCTGCCCAAATTTCTATTATGGACCTTCTCAAGTCCTTAACACTCCATCACGACATCCTAAATAAAATCCTTCACAAATCTAAGGTGCCTAAGGACATTGATGCTAGTCAGTTCCAATCATTGGTTGGTCACCTATCACAAACCCAACAAATCACTTTTCACCCCCATGACCTTCCACTCATTGGCCTGTTGACGCTGTGGATTGCACCCTTGACAGGACGTTGGGCTCCTGGCTTCCACGCGTCAAAATGGAAACTTCCCTCTTGCCTGTGGGCCTGGCAAAACTGGGGGGAGAGTCTCTAGATAAGGGCTAGCTCCCTTTGATGTATCTCTATGGTCCTGGATTTCCTACTGCTAACAATGAGGGGGGGTGAAAAGAGAGAAGGATGCTGAAAAACATAACCTAAACTAAAATGGTGATACACCAAAAAGTTGATCTACTTAGCTTGAGTCTACACTTTCCACCAAGAACAAGTTGGTATACACTTCATTTGATACGGGAAATTCTTTTGCATCAGTGAGCTAGGGGTCCGATGGAGATACAGGGAGGAAGAACTACCAGAGGCGCTCTACGACACACTTTGGCAGCCTATTCACATGCGCCTCTATTCTTGTTGTGGACACTTCTGGCTAACCTGCAAAAGAAGAAACTTCACAATACACTAGACATGCTAGAATCATTCTGTGAAAGCATAAAAGAAAAATGACTTAACACAAAACAAAGCCATAGACATATGCAAAAGTGTAAGCTCAAATGGAGGTAAAAATGCTATGTCTTGATTCAAGGTAAAATCCGGCAGAGCTCCGCCTTACAAGCCAAGAGATTTTTGGGCAGAGTTTTGCTTTACAGGCTAAGAGATTTTTTCTCAAATGAGAAGTTTACAATATATAGAGAGAGAAGAAGTAAAGGCGCCCCTTCTAGAAAAGACTTTGGCGCCTTTTTACAAGTTGGCCCATGTGCGTTGAGAGCATCGAGAAGAGGAAGTCGTTGTTGCTGATATCATCCTTTTGGAAGAGGCTTGCTAGAACCATGTTGTGTAATCGCCGGTCTTGACTTTGGCGTTCAAACATTAATGTGAAAGCATGGGCCACGCCTCTTTTCCTGCAAACAAGACTGCTCCTTCAAGATATTCACGCGATTTGTCTGCTCATTAATGTAAAGTGAAGAAAACGGGTCGCGCCATTCATTGTTTGCGCCCCTTGATGACCACTTGGCCGATACTGTGTCAACCGTTGGAGTAACTCCTTGAGTCGACACCTTCCTTTGCCACTTGGACTGTTTTTTTCGTTTTTGCACTGTCTCTTCCTGGCTTTGTCTTTTCTAGCTCCTTCGGCCCTCGGGGGCTATCTTCTCGGTAGGTCGCTAAGTTCACTCGCGCCCTGTCCTTAAGCTTTTTCAAAATCAACGGCTATTTCACCGCCTTAAAATTTGACGTCTGTGCACCTGTCACTGGGCGTTTGAACCTCCAACAGCGAGTTCGCCGTGCTCGATTTTGACGTCTTTGGGCCCGTCACCCCTTGGTCAATTCTTTCGACTTTTCCCTTTGCTTCGACGTTTTTTGCTTCCTTTCCTTCGGGCTTTTGTTTCGGCGATTTTTCCCGCGGACAAAATGTCTGCAAGAATTATTTCGATCACTTACTTTGACCTTCGGAATCCTTCTTCGGGTTTTTTTCCATGGCTTTTTCTCCGAATTTCTTCAGACTTTTTTTCCGAAGGAAATCATTTCCTGCTTTTGCTTTAGTCTTTTTATTGCCGCAAGATTTTCTTCCGAAAGACATTGTCTTTGCCTTATGAATTTCTTCGGACAAAATGTCCGAAGGAATTCCTTCGGGCATTTTGTCCGAAGAAATTCTCTTGTCCTTTGCCTTGAACAAATCCGAAGGAATTCCAACTTGCCTTGTTCACTTTTCCGAAGGAAAACTTACCCTTTCGGCCTTCTTTCCAAGTGCTTTCTTGCCCTCCGCAAGGGCTGTTTGGCCTCTAAAATTGCCTTTGGAAAAAGTTGCAAAGGTCCTTTTGTCGCCTAAGTGTTGGGAACTTGTTTCTTTCCTGCAGAGTCCGTAGAAACAAGCCTGCAGAGTCCGTAGAAACAAGACTTGTGCAAAATCAAATTTTGAACTGGCTCAGAACAACAGGGGAAGGAGACCAATTTTGGCCTGCAGGACCAAAATGGTCAACAAATTGGCGACTCCCAGGGGAAGCATGCCTGTTATGCTTAGAAGCCAGTTGCCTTAAAGTCCATTGGGCACGGAGTCAGAACGCAATTTGAAAAAGTTAGCAACAGCCCCGATAGATCCAAGAATCAATCATGAAGCTTTTACCCCAAACACCAAGGAAAACACACACAAGGCTAAAAAACTCTACCTGTGCAAACAACACTTAGGGAAAAAAGGAAAGAAAATTGAAAGCAAACTACTATGTATAGCTAACCAAGTATATTTGCCTCCCTCCTGGATCAAAGGGAAAACTTCTCAAGTCTCCTTCATGGCAAGGAAACTTATGGCGCCAGACAAGTCGCTGAATGGAATGGAGATTTGGCGACCTACTCCTCTTGCATGCCACCTCGATTGGCTTGCATCCGAGTGGATCAGAGTCAAACATGCTCCCAACATATATGTACTCTTTTTGTTTTTGGAAGCTTGTCGAATGCTGGTCCCTCATGCTGGTGCGTCTCATCAAGAAATCGATGGCTGTTGGCTCATCATCATAAGCCCTTTGATATGCACAACCCCTTTGCAGTGCACCATGGTTTGACCTGTTCCCTTCTGCTTTATTGAAGACCCTGTAAAACTCATCCTCTGCTCCTTCATGGCTTTCTTGAAGAAGGGTGACTGATGTGATGTCTGAAATGGAGTCACAAACTAATTGTTCATCCCACAGAACATCACCTTCTTGCTCAAGGCTCTCTTCTTCGAAGCTTTCCTCAAGATGGACCAGCCTCTCCTTTTCTTGCTCAAGGACTAGAGTTTCTAGTTGTTCAAAGACATCCCCCTGATCCTCCTCCAACTCAAGCTTCTCGGCATAGTCATCCTCCTCATCAAAGCAACAAGGAAGTTCATCAAACAAGGGAGGAGAGAGGTCACCATGCTTACTTTCCTCTTCATATTGTTGGAACATCCGCATGTATGCATGACCTGTGTCTTCTCCATTGTTGATGATGTCTTCAGAGGGAGCATCCATGATGATTTCCTCTTCATTGTCGCTCATGATAGCCTCCTGGACAACTACAAATTGGATCTTTTGCTCTTCACTCGCCTCCTGCAAAACAGGTTCCTCCTTGAGAAGGGATGAAGTGGAACGCTGATGATTAAAACCATGTGGAAGAGGAGGCAGGCCTTGAGCTAGAATCGAATGATTCTCCTCTTTCCATTTGGCTAGCACTTTATCTATATCAGATGTGGTCTGATATCTCTCTTGGAGGTGTGTAGATGGAGTGTGTTCAGACATGGAATCTGTTGTTTGGTCTGAACCGTCCATCACACATTTGCTGAGGAATCTCGCTCTGGACTCCAACTCTGCAATTCTCCTGGCTATATTTTCTTGGAAGAGCCTTTCTTGGAGGTCACAATCATCATCATGATGAGTAGGAGCAGCTTCATCTTCTTCGAGATTTTGAGCAAAACCTTTCTCCCTGAGAGGTTGATCTAATGCCCTTTGATGTTGGAAAGCTAGATGCAAAGGGTTAGGAGCAGGAGTGATTAACGTATCAGATGAGCTAGAGTGAGCAAGTGCTATCTGATAGAAAGAATTTGGTGCATAAGAGGGGGTTTTCTTTAGAATAGGAGGGGGCACACAATGCTGACTGCCTTGAATGAATGGACTCTCCCATTTTGCTACCTCCTCCATGGATTGCAAGCCCTGAGCTTGCCTAAACAAACACTCCTCCCTGTATTAAGCTCTTGCTGATATCTATACTGCTCATCCAATCTGTCTATCTCCATCACTTGCTTCTCAAGCTCCAGCATTACTTCCCTTATTGTTGAAAGGCAACTAGGAGAGCTGCTTGAGGTGATTCCATGAACACCCTGAGCTTGATCATAGTTATATGAAAGAACACAAGGCCCATGATGTTGAGCGATGGAATTATACATACAAAAAATGTGATTTCTTGATTGCACCAGGACTACTTAACCAGCTGATTCAACTCGGAGTCGCCATTGGTGTTGATAAGAAGCCTCCAAAGGTTGGTTGGTTGAAGAACACACCAAAATTCTTCACCTCTTTGGATAAAAACTAGTTGGTCCCACCAGGCGTGCCAAAAACTGTTGACATTGTGGATTGCACCCTTGACAAGAGGCTGGGCTCCTGGCTTCCACGCGTCAAAATGGAAACTCCCCTCTTGCCTGTGGGCCTGGGAAAACTGGGGGGAGAGTCTCTAGATAAGGGCTAGCTCCCTTTGATGTATCTTTGTGGTCCTGGATTTCCTACTGCTAACAATGGGGGGGGTGAAAAGAGAGAACGATGCTGAAAAACATAACCTAAACTAAAACAGTGATACAACAAAAAGTTGATCTACTTAGCTTGAGTTACACTTTCCACCAAGAACAAGCTGGTATACACTTCATTTGATACGGAAAATTCTTTTGCATCAATGAGCTAGGGGTCCGATGGAGATACAGGGAGGAAGAACTACCAGAGGTGTTCTAAGACACACTTTGGCAGCCTATTCACATGCGCCTATACTCTTACTATGGACACTTCTGGCTAACCTGCAAAAGAAAAAACTTCACAATACACTAGACATGCTGGAATCGTTCTGTGAAAGCATAAAAGAAAAATGACTTAACACAAAACAAAGCCATAGACATATGCAAAAGTGTAAGCTCAAATGAAGGTAAAAATGTTGTCTTGATTCAAGGTAAAATCCGGTAGAGCTCCACCTTACAAGCCAAGAGATTTTTGGGCAGAGCTTTGCCTTACAGGCTAAGAGATTTTTTCTCAAATGAGAAGTTTACAATATATATAGAGAGAAGAAGTAAGGCCACCCCTTTTGGAAAAGACTTTGGCGCCTTTTTACAAGTTGGCCCATGTGCATTGAGAGCATCGAGAAGAGGAAGTCGTTGTTGATATCATCCTTCTGGAAGAGGCTTGCTAGAACCATGCTGTGTAATCGCCGGTCTTGACTTTGGGGTTTAAACATTAATGTGAAAACATGGGCCGCGTCTCTTTTCCTGCAAACAAGACTACTCCTTCAAGATATTCACGCGATTTGTCTACTCATTAATGTAAAGTGAAGAAAACGAGTCGCATCGTTCACTGTTTGCGCCCCTTGATGACCACTTGGCCGATACTGTGTCAACCACTGGAGTAACTCCTTGAGTCGACACCTTCCTTTGCCACTTGGACTGTTTTGTTCGTTTCTGCGCTGGCTCTTCCTGGCTTTGTCTTTTTTGACTCCTTCGGTCCTCGGGGGCTATCTTCTCGACAGGTCGCTAAGTTCACTCGCGGCCTGTCTTTAAGCTTTTTCAAAATCAACGGCTATTTCACCGCCTTAAAATTTGACGTCTGTGCCCCTGTCACTGGGCGTTTGAACCTCCAACGGCTAGTTCATCGTGCTCGATTTTGACGTCTTTGGGCCCATCACCCCTTGGTCAATTATTTCGGCTTTTCCATTTGCTTTGGCCTTTTTTGCTTCCTTTCCTTCGGGCTTTTGTTTCAGTCATTTTTCCCGCGGACAAAATGTCCACAAGAATTATTTCGATCACTTACTTTGACCTTCGGATTCCTTCTTCAGGTTTTTTTCCGCGGCTTTTCCTCCGAATTTATTCGGACTTTTTGTCCGAAGGAAATCATTTCCTGCTTTTGCCTTAGTATTTTTATTGCCACGGGATTTTCTTCCGAAGGACATTGTCTTTGCCTTGTGAATTTCTTCGGACAAAATGTCCAAAGAAATTCCTTCGGGCATTTTGTCCAAAGAAATTCTCTTGTCCCTTGCCTTGAACAAATCTGAAGGAATTCCAACTTGCCTTGTTCACTTTTCCGAAGGAAAACTTACCTTTTCAGCCTTCTTTCCAAGTGCTTTCCTGCCCTCCGCAAGGGTTGTTTGGCCTCTAAAATTGCCTTTCGAAAAAGTTGCAAAAGTCCTTTTGTCGCCTAAGTGTTGACGCAGTGGATTGCACCCTGGGTAGGAGGCCAAGCTCCTGCCTTCCACACATCAAAATGGAAAGTCCCCTCTCACCTGTGGGACTGGTGAAGCTGGAGGGGAGAGTCTCTAGATAGGGCTAGCTCCCTCTGATGTATCTTTTAGGTCCTGGACTTCCTACTACTAACAAAAAATGAAAAAAGGGTGGGGGATGAAAAGGAGAAAGATGCTGAAGCAGAACCTAAACCTAAACTTAAAAAGGTTATACACCAAAAAAAATGACCCACTCAACCCGAATATACACTTTTCACCAAGAAGCGCCCATACACTTCATCTGATGTGGGAAACTCTTCTGTATCACTGAGTCAGGGGTCCGTAGAGATACAGGGTGGAAGAACTATCAAAGGTGTTCTGAGACACACTTTGGCAGCCTGTTCACATGCGCCTATATTCCTGCTGTAGACACTTCTGGCAGACCTGCAGAAGAAGAGACTTCACAATGCACTAGACATGCTGAAGTAGTTTTGTGAAAAGCATCAAAGAAAATGACTTAACACAAAAGAAAACATAGACATATGCGTGAGTGCAAGTCTAGATGGAGGTAAAAATGCCAAGTCTTGATTCAAGGTGAAATTCTAGCAGAGTTCTGCCTTACAAGCCCAAGAGATTTTTGGGCATAGCTTTGCCTTACGGGCTCAGAGAATGGATGCTTCTCAAATGAGAAGTTTTACAATATATAGAAAGAGAAGACAACTTGGCGCTCCTTTTGAAAAGACTTTGGCGCTCTTGACAAGCTGACCCATGTGTGTTTCGAGCCTTGGGAAGAGGAAGTCGTTTGATTGTCGGCTCCTGCTTTGAATTTGGCGTTCCAACATTAATGCGAAAGCATGGGCCACGCCTCTTTCTGCAAACAGACTGCTCCCTTCAAGGCATTTATGTGGCTTGTCTACTCATCAATGTGAAATGAAGAAAACAGACCGCACCACTTACTGTTCGTGCCGTTTGATGACCACTTGGCAAGCACTGTCTCAACTGCAGGAATAACTCCTTGAGTCGACACCTTCTTTTGCCACTTGGACTGCTTTGTCCGTTTCTGCACTTGGTCTTTCTTCTGGCCTTAAGCCTTTGAATTCCTTCGGGTTCGCACTTAATTTTCCGAAGATCAACAGCTACTTCATTTCCACAAATTTTACATCCTCGGGTCCGTCGTCCTTAACAATTTGTTCGTGTCTTTCCTGCTTGCTTTGGTTGTTTTCCACTTATTTCAATAAGTGACACGTGGCGTGTTCCGTTGTTGAAACAGGCAGGACACGTGGTAGCATCCGCTGAGTTTATAAAAGTTTCAAACACCTTTTGAGAGTCCTGTGGAAGAGGACACGTGGCGGCTTCCGCTCTCTTTAGCAGTTTGTCTGGGGCCCACCACAATTCTCGCGAGACAAAGGGGAGAGACTGCGGGTGTTGACACTTGTCGGCTTCCTCCGAGCTTTGCAAGGGACACGTGGTACATTCCGCTTCTTTTAGAGAAAACATGTCAAAGCCTTCTGCGGTTGCCACTTGGCGCCTTCCGTGCTCTGAATTTTCCTGGTGTAAAATTGACGTTCGCGGGCCCGTCACTGTTTGAAAACCAACGGCTAGTTTGCCGTGCTTGATTTTGACGTCCTCGGGCCCGTCACCCCTTGGACTTTCTTTTGGCTTCTTGTTGCTTCCCTTCCTTCGGACTTCTTGCTTTGAACCCTCCCGAAAGGGAGGTGACCCTTCGGCTTATGGAAAAGTGTCCATTTGGTGGCCGAGAGTCCCTCGCAAGGGCACCTGCCCTTTGGGGTCCTTCGGCTCCCTTGCTCTTGAAAACCTTCGGACTTTTCCCTGCGGCCTTTCTCCGAATTTCTTCGAACAAAAGTCCGAAAGAATTTGTTTCTTGCCTTAAGTCTTTTCTTCGGCTTTCTTGCTTACAGCCCTTCCAAATTCCTTTGGACTTTTTGTCCGAAAGAATTCCTTCGGACAAAAAGTCCGAAGGATTTCTTCCTTGGCTTCTTCGACTGCCTTTAAAAAGTGCCCTTCGGAAAAATTGGAAACGACCCTTCTGAAGGGTACTTCTTTTGCCTTGAACAAATTTACGAAGAATACTTACCTTTTCGGCTTTTCTCTGTGGCCTCCTTGAAAGTGTTCTCTGCCCTTCGCAAGGGCTCTTGAGCCCAGAACTGCACTCCGCAAGGGCACTTGTCCTTCGGGAGACTCTCTTGAACTTTTTGATTGAACCACTCCTTCAAACCAACCGTTGAACTGAACGTTGAACCAACACTTTGAACCAAAGCATTGAACCAGTTCAATGGTTCAACGATTCAAAGATGCTAACTCTTGGAAAGATTATGTCGTTGAACCATTTTTCCAACCTTAAGGAAAAGTGTCTTTGAACCATTTTAGCTCTCTTTCCTTATAAATTTCTTCGGACAAGAGTCCGAAGAAGCTTTGTAAAACCTTGCACTCTTTGAATTGGTTCTTCATTTGCCGAAGGAATTGCCTGCAGAGTCCGTAGAAACCCTACAGAGTCCGTAGAAACTTCCCAGACTTGTGCAAAATCAAAATGTACTGGCTCAGGACAGCCAAAAAAAGGGGCGGGGCCCAATTTTGGCCTACAGGACCAAAAATGGTCAACAAATTGCCGACTCCCAGGGGAAGCATGCCTGCTATGCTTAGAGACCAGTTGCCTTGGGCACGGAGTCAGAATGCAACTTTGAAGAAAGGTTAACAACAGCCTTGCGAGATCCCATAATCAATCATGAGCTTTTTTACCCCAAACACAAGGGAAAACACACACAAGGCTAAAAACACTACTTGTGCAAACTGCACTTAGGGAAAACAGGAAAATAAACTGAAAGCAAACTACTATGTACAACTAACCAGGTATATTTGCCTCCCTCCTGGGTCAAAGGGAAAACTTCTTAAGTCCCCTTCCAGGCAAGGAAACTTATGGTGCCAGACAAGTGGCTGAATGGAATGGAGACTTGGTGACCTGCTCCTCTTGCCTGTCACCTTGATTAGCCTGCATCCAAGTGGATCAAATTCAACCATGCTTCCAACATATACATACTCTTCGTGTTCTTGGAAGCTTGTTGAATGCTGGTCCTTCATGCTGGTGCATTTCACCAAGAAATCAATGGCTGTTGGCTCATCACCATAAGCCCTTTGATATGCATAGTCCCCTTGCAATGCATCATGGTTTGACTCGTTCCCTTCTGCTTCATTGAAGATCCTGTCAAACTCATCTTCTGCTCCCTCATGGCCTTCTTGAAGAAGGGTGACTGTTGTGATGTTTGAAAAGGAATCACAAACTGATTGCTCATCCCACAGAACATCACCTCTTTGTTCAAAACTCTCTTCTTCAAGATTTTCCTCAAGAGAGACCAGCCTCTCCTTTTCCTGCTCAAGGATCAGAGTCTCTAGTTGTTCAAAGACATCCGTCTGATCCTCCTCCAATTCAGGCTCCTCGGCATAGTCGTCATCCTCATCGAAGCAACAAGGAAGTTCATCAAACAGAGGAGGAGAGAGCTCACCATGCTTAAGTTCCTCCTCGTATTGCTGGAACATCTACATGTATGCGTGCCCAGCGTCTTCTCCATTGCTGATTATGTCTTCACAAGGAGCATCGATGATGATTTCTTCTTCATTGTCGCTCATGATAGCCTCTTGAAGAGCTGCAAATTGGATCTTCTGCTCCTCACTCGCCTCTTGCAAAACAGGTTCCTCCTTGAGAAGGGTGAAGTGGAAAAACCATGTGGAAGAGGAGGTAGTCCTTGAGCTAGAATCGAATGATTCTCCTCCTTCCATTTGGCTAGCACTTCATCAATATCAAGTGTGGTCTGATAGCTCTCTTGGAGGTGTGTAGATGGGGTGTGTTCAGACAGGGCCATCACACGTTGGCTGAGGAATCTCACTTTGGACTCCAACTCTGAAATTCTCCTGGCTAGATCTTCTTGGAAGAGCCTCTCTTGGAGGTCACGAGCATCATCATGATGAGTAGGAGCAGCTTCAAGAGAGATGTGTTGGTTTATGATGTTCCCTCCAAAGGAAGATTCACAATCTAAAGAATTTAGAAGGTTCATCTCCATGGGAGGTTGCTCTAGTTCCCTTTGATGTTTGAAGGCTAGGTGCACGGGGTTAAGAGCAGGATTGATTGATGCATCAGATGAGCTAGAATGAGCAAGTGCTATCTGATACAAAGGATTTGATTTGGTGCACAAGAGGGGGCTTTCTTTGGAATAGGAGGGGGCACACAAAGCTGACTGCCTTGCATGGATGGATTTCTCCATTTTGCTACCTCCTCCTCCATGGATTGCAAGCCCTGAGCTTGCCTGAACAAACACTCCTCTTTATACATCAGCTCCTGTTGATATCTATACTGCTCATCCGATCTGTCTATCTCCATTACCTGCTTCTCAAACTCCAGCGCCACCTCCCTTATCGTTGAAGGGCAACTAGGAGAGCTGCTTGAGGGGATTGCATAAATATTTTGAGCTTGATCGAAGTCATATGAAGGAATACAAGGTCCATGATTTTGTGCAAAGGAATTATACATACAAAAAATAAGATTTCTTGATGGCACCAGAACTGCTTAATCAGCTGATTCAACTCGGAGTCGCCATTGGTGTTGATGCAAAAGCCTCCAAAGTCTGGTTGGTTGAAAAACACACCAAAAATTCTTCAACTCTTTGGACACAACTTGTCTTAGTTGGTCCCACCGGGCATGCCAAAAACTATTGACACAGTGGATTGCACCCTGGGCAGGAGGCCAAGCTCCTGCCTTCCACACGTCAAAATGAAAACTCCCCTCTCGCCTATGGGACTGGCGAAGCTAGAGGGGAGAGTCTCTAAATAGGGCTAGCTCCCTCTAATGTATCTTTTAGGTCCTGGACTTGCTATTGCTAACAAAAAATGAAAAAAGGGGGGGATGAAAAGGGAGAAAGATGCTGAAGCAGAATCTAAACCTAAACATAAAAAGATGATACACCAAAAAAGATGACCCACTCAGCCCGAATATACACTTTTCACCAAGAAGCGCCCATACACTTCATCTGATGTGGGAAACTCTTCTGTATCAGTGAGTCAGGGGTCCGTAGAGATACTGGGAGGAAGAACTATCAAAGGTGTTCTGAGACACAATTTGGCAGCCTGTTCACATGCGCCTATATACTTGCTGTAGACACTTCTGGTAGACCTGCAGAAGAAGAGACTTCACAATGCACTAGACACGTTAGAGTAGTTCTGTGAAAAGCATCAAAGAAAATGACTTAACACAAAATAAAACATAGACATATGCATGAGTGCAAGTCCAGATGGAGGTAAAAATGCCAAGTCTTGATTCAAGGTAAAAATCCGGTAGAGTTCTGCCTTACAAGCCTGAGAGATTTTTGGGCAGAGCTTTGCCTTACGGGCTCAGAGAATGGATGCTTCTCAAATGAGAAATTTTACAATATATAGAAAGAGGAGAAATTGGCACTCCTTTTGAAAAGACTTTGGCGCTCTTGACAAGCTGGCCCATGTGCATTTTGAGCCTTGGGAAGAGGAAGCCGTTTGATTGTTGGCTCCTGCGTTGACTTTGGCATTCCAACATTAATGCGTAAGCATGGGCCGTGCCTCTTTTCCAGCAAACAGACTACTCCCTTCAAGGCATTTACGTGGCTTGTCTGCTCATCAATGCGAAATGAAGAAAACAGGGCGCGCCGCTTACTGTTCGTGCCGTTTGATGACCACTTGGCAAGCACTGTCTCAACTACAAGAATAACTCCTTGAGTCGACACCTTCTTTCACCACTTGGACTGCTTTGTCCATTTCTACACTTGGTCTTTCTTCTGGCCTTAAGCCTTTGAATTCCTTCGAGTTCGCGCTTAAGTTTGCGAAGATCAACAACTACTTCATTTCCACAAATTTTACGTCCTCGGGTCCGTCGTCCTTCTTAACAATTTGTTCGTGTCTTTCCCGCTTGCCTTCGCTGTTTTCCACTGATTTCAATAAGTGACACGTGGCGTGTTCCCCTGCTGAAACAGGCAGGACACGTGGCAGCATCCACTGAGTTTATAGAAGCTTCAAACACCTTTTGAGAGTTCTGCGGAAGAGGACACATGGCGGCTTCCGCTCTCTTTAGTAGTTCGTCTGGGGCCCACCACAGTTTCGCGAGACAAAAGGGAGAGACTGCGGGTGTTGACACTTGTCGGCTTCCGTCAAGCTTTGCAGTGGACACGTGGTGCGTTTCGCTTCTTTTAGAGAAAACATGTCAAAGCCTTCCGTGGTTCCCACTTGGTGCCTTCCGTGCTCTGGATTTTCCTGGTGTAAAATTGACATTTGCAGGCCCGTCACTATTTGAAAACCAACAGCTAGTTCGTCGTGCTTGATTTTAACGTCCTCGGGCCTGTCACCCCTTGGACTTTCTTCGGCGTTTCTCTTTCTTTCGGCTTCTTGTTGCTTCCCTTCCTTCGGACTTCTTACTTTGAACCCTCCCGAAGGGGAGGTGACCCTTTGGCTTATGGAAAAGTGTCCATTTGGTGGCCGAGAGTCCCCCGCAAGGGCACCTACCCTTCGGGGTCCTTCGGCTCCCTTGCTCTTGAAAACCTTTGGACTTTTCCCCACAGCCTTTCTCCGAATTTCTTCGGACTTTTTGTCCAAAGGAATTCCTTCAGACAAAAGTCCAAAAGAATTCGTTTCTTGCCTTAAGTCTTTTCTTCGGCTTTCTTGCTCACAGCGCTTCCGAATTCCTTCGGACTGTTTGTCCAAAGGAATTCCTTCGGACTTTTTGTCCGAAGGATTTCTTCCTTGGCTTCTTCGACTACCTTTAAAAAGTGCCCTTCGGAAAAATTGGAAACGACCCTTCCGAAGGGTACTTCTTTTGCCTTAAACAAATTTCTGAAGAATACTTACCTTTTCGGCTTTTCTCTATGGCCTCCTTGAAAGTGTTCTCTGCCCTTCGCAAGGGCTCTTGAGTCCAGAACTGCCCTTCGCAAGGGCACTTGTCCTTCGGGAGACTCTCTTGAACTTTTTGATTGAACCGCTCCTTCGAACCAACCGTTGAACCAACACTTTGAACCAAAGCGTTCAACCAGTTCAAAGATGCTAACTCTTGGAAAGATTATGTCGTTGAACCATTTTTCCAACCTTAAGGAAAAGTGTCTTTGAACCATTTTAGCTCTCTTTCCTTATAAATTTCTTCGGACAAGAGTCCGAAGAAGCTTTGTAAAACCTTGCACTCTTTGAATTGGTTCTTCATCTGCCGAAGGAACTGCCTGCAGAGTTCAGAGAAAACCTACAGAGTCTGTAGAAACTTCTCAGACTTGTGCAAAATCAAAAATGTACTGGCTCAGGACAGGAAAAAAAAAGGGGGGGGGACCGATTTTGGCTTGCAGGACCAAAAATGGTCAACACTAAGTGTTGGGAACTTGTTTCTTTCCTGCAAAGTCCATAGAAATCAACGCGCAGAGTCTGTAGAAATCAACGCGCAGAGTCCGTAGAAATCAGCCTGCAGAGTCCGTAGAAACAAGACTTGTGCAAAATCAAATTTTGAACTGGCTCAGAACAGCAGGGGAAGGAGACCGATTTTGGCCTGCAGGACCAAAATGGTCAACATGGCCCTAATCATAATTATCCCCTATACATCAACGTATCCATTACCAACCACCAAGTTCTCGGGTACTTGTAGATGGAGGGTCAGCAATTAATCTATGCAACATAAATTTGGTCAAAACTATGGGGTACTCGAGTCATCTTTTCGGCAAAATTTGATCACCATCAGAGCATATGATGACAACGAGAGACAGTCAGCAGGCATGATCTATCCCCCCATCTCGGTGGGCCCTGTAGTTCACCAAACCCTCATCCATTTTGTCAACTTTGATCTTCCATATAATAATCTTCTTGGACAACCTTGAATTCATGAGATGTGGGTAGTTCCATCTACTCTCCACCAGTGCTTCAAATTTCCTCATTTTGGGAAGGAAATAACAATCCAAGGGGATCCACAATCCTTCCATAATTGCCAATTAGAAGGGGAAGAATATAATATGTATCGTCCCACCACAGAAACCAAACCATATGATCCCACATCAAAGAAATACATTCATCTTGATGAGTTATGAAGCACTCCACCAAATTCTCCCAAGTCTACCCACATCAAAATTATTTCCAAGGGTTGTGGGGAATATGAATATCAAACATTCAATGTTGCTAATCTACCTCTATCACCCCGAAGCTACGGGTCCCCTGCCATGCAGGAGGTGTGACTGACTGCCTACACATTTGGGTTGACATCCTTCAAGAAAGCAGAAATGTTATCAAATGAAGAAATAGAAAGCTCAGATGATTCTTGGTTATCTGCAGAGGGTTCTACTTCATGTTTCCAGAATCCAGTATATCCCATAGCTAATCAAATTCTCAAGAATATGGATTATAAAGGAAAGGACCCAGAACAACATGAACAAGGCATCCTAGAGCCCATCACTATCAAGACACATCATCGATATCATGGAGTGGGGTATCAATCACCTAATGAAGATCAATATGATGTCCTTTTTGACACCTCTTTAGATTCCGAACGATCCTCACCTAATAAAGACATTAAGACCAATTTTGCACATAACATTTAAGAAGATCTGGCTAACACCAACTTATTTATAAGTAATGATGTTTGTGTAGTCAATTTGGATACTAGTCAAAGGATGAATCTCATGCGATTCCCCATAGATTATTTCGCTTACTTAGGTGTAGCCCCCAATGTCGGTCCTAAACGGATCACTGATGATGCTTCTAAGACTCTTGAGGAGGCCTTTTCCAACATCAAAACTACATCTCATAGTCCCCTCGATGAGGAATACAATGCTCAACATCTAATCATTGATATCTCCTGTCCACCTCATTCAGCTTCACTCGTTGTTAATCTTTTACTTCCACCTAACAATCATCTCATCCCCTTCCTCAACAAGGATGAATAGAAACATGTGTCATTGGATTCCTCTCAACATAATATCCGACATGCCAATTCTCTCAGGGTCCATGAACAAATTCAAATAAATAAATATCAAGCCAATTTTGAACCGGTCATAAGTTCAAATTCAAAAAAGTTTTATAATTGGCCAAATCCAAGTCCAAGTCAAAGTAATCATAAATCAAGTCCAAGGTCAAATTGCTCTGGTGAAGCCCAATCTCAGGAATCAAAGCCAAATTACTTCAGCAAATCGATATGAAATGGCCGCGAATTGTCCAAATATTTGGATCATAGACCGAAAAATTCACAAAATTTTGGATCCTTCTAAAGCTCTAGTCATATGGCATGAATTACACAAGGCAAAATCAGTGTCCCAAGTGACACATGTGGCTGCTAATCCCAAATCCCCATCTCCTATCCTATTTTCAAATTCCCTATCATCCCACACAATACACATCCCCATGACTAGCATCGTCCCTCGCCAGGGTTACAACAAGTCCTTAATCGAGATGTCTGGAAAGGCCAACATCAAGAATCCAAGGTCTTGATAGTTCTCTAGGGCCAATCTCATGGAGCGATCACCAACATCCACATCTCCAACTCATATCGTCACAAAATGACTAGTCATCCTCATTCCTACATACTAGTGTAAATAGTATTGGTAAAAAAAATCTATCCATCCAATGGTGAAAACCAGAGCTTCTAGCACCTTAGATAAGCACAGTGATGAAAACCGGGTTCCCAAAGTCACTTGTGAGCAAACTCTGTTTGCACAAGGCTTCGGGTACTTGGGGAAAGCCTTTTAGCCATCCACACCCATCTATTCATCACCCATCTTCCTTGGCCTTGGTCTCCACACAATGTACCACGCTGCACGAAGCAGAAGCTACAAGGAGTGTCCTTCCACATCACAGGGGAAATTCAATACAGATCTAATCAAGGGAAGGAGCAAGCAAATTCTGAAGAGTTATCCCATGGTTGCCATTCCACCCTCCTTTTGCAACACCTCTTCACAATCCATTTTTGGTTTCAATTTGTCCTATTGATTACTCTTGTAGTGGATATTTTTTTAAGCTAGCTTCAATTGATCCCATTCTATACCATCACATGCTCTACCCTCTACTCGCTTTAGTATGTCACTTGTCGTTATTTGCTAAGTCCCTTTCATGTCTTCATTTCTACTTGGGGCACAAAAGATATTACAATCATGAATGAGAGAATCAAGGGTTACTCACCCACTTTCCCAACCGGACTGTTTAATTCTCTGAACGCCATTTATATTTGGTTTTGCATTTGTGTGTGATGTATCTATGGTTTGCTTGCTTGTAAATAAGTTTTACTTTTTGTTTTGTTAAAGTGTCACCCTTTGTACATATGCATCATGTCATTTTCTTTTTATATATATATATATTCGACAACACACCACAATGCTACATTGGTTAAGCCTATACCAATGGTGCCTCGTGCAAGATGTCCCTTTCTGATACAAATTTTGTGTTCTCAATGCACTTTGGCAACAATGATACCCCAATTACCACATATTTGGGTTCAACATTGCCTTGTGCTACATTAACATGGATTGCACAACCTACATGGCTCAAGACATTCTCATTCCATTTCATTCACTAATTCCACTACCAACAACATATAAACTTAGCCTTATCTCCCTACCCTCATCCCTCGAGCAGGAGGTTCACACTTAACTATATCATGAAACCAATAAATCTTTATCACGTTATTCACAATTCAAAAACCACACACCATACCATTATTTAAACACATGAAATACAACAATCACAATACACATATCTAGTTGCTATATCAACAACCAGTACACAGCCCACTCAAGCCCCACATAATCAGATCATAACTTGGGAGGTACCCCGATCGCTCTTGAGGTACCCACCAGCCAACCGCCTCACCTATGTTCCATAGATCTAGCATCTACTAACTTCCTCTGGGGACAATACTGGCCTAAATGGCCAACTTGCCCATAGAAACAACACACGCCAGACAAAATCGATTCTCGCACCACCTCTCTCGTTCCACTGGTCGCATCATCCAAGTGCCCTCGCAAAGATTCTGCCAGCTCTTGACACCCCTATAGGTCTCCCCTACAAAACAACAGAATGCCTCCAGGTCCTGCAAGGCCTTGGGCACATCTTCTCGCTCAACACCTTATGCAGCAATATCGATGCATCCTACATTGCAGTTGGGGCCTTGGCTCCTCCGGTTGCTGTTACCGTAATATCACTTCTAAAAGGTCCATCACTCAATGTAGAGTGTGGCAAACATGCACATTCACTTCATAGATCTACTATGGTGGCGCTACTGGCCTACCTTGCAACATTCTTGGAGAGTTCGACTACTTTTACTTCAACAAGCTACACAGATGATTGCAGAAGCTTGCACTGGGTCACAAGCCTCGACTCCTCATTGTTATATAACCCCTGCACCCTCGCAATCGTTGGCAGTATTTGCTTGGACCCACCGACAGGATGAGTCCCAAAAATGGTCACTGCTCCCTCACCACAATGTCACCACTCATCGAGTGTCATCATATCATCTTTCGGCTACTTTAAAATAATTTTTTCCCCATACTCATGACCCCACATGCACATCATAAACACTCCCATTATTATCTTATCGGCTATAAATATCAGTCCACATACATCATTACATTTTGATCATTACACGAAATAATTAAACAATCACATTTTTCTCTATTATTATCAAAATAATATCGATTATTAAATCATATTCATACTAGGCATCCACTTGTTTTCAAGCCATCACAAAATCCTCATCAACTTTAACACGTCTACGCAACTTTTACCATATATATATATATATATATATATATATATATATATCATCATCATCATCATTTTGTACATAACAACTACGCTTCTCATTATAACATCATTTATTCCATAATTACATACATTTATTCATTATTATCCTCCTATTACATATGAGCCCAACTCTACACCACTGATACATCATGACCTACATCCCACCCTGTGGTGGTGGCCTCGGTGATGGATGAACAAACTGGCTTGATGATTTAAAACCCGGTGACCTCTCGAATCGACGGATCACCTTGTATGATGGAGCCCTTTGCCCTATTGGCACCACCTACTCATACAAGGCTCTCCAATATTGTGTCTCTTGAGCCATCCTCGCCACCTAGACTGTCACGTCTCCTAACCCCAGGGCATCCAATAATATTCGATCCATATTTCTCTCCATCCCGGCAACCCCTGCCTTTACCTCTCTCTGCTCCAATCATCCATACAACTAAATACGGTCAGCCTGCATCTGCTTCACCTATTCTTGTAGCACCCCAATTTGTGCCTCCCATCGGTTCACCTACTCCAGCAATAATGTTTCCTGGGCCAATACATCCGCCATTTGTATATCTCTTAGAACAATTTGACCTTGTAAGCGTGACATTTGGCATTGGAAACCTATTATCTCCCTTCACGCAGCTGCTAATTGGCTCAGACAATCCCCAATGCCCTTATTATTTTCGTTTCTTCTCCCATGCCTCCATTGTTGGTATACATTCCTTAACCATTGTCCACATCGCCATCTTCACAACCATCTCGACGCACTTCCTGCCACCATCGTCCTCTCCAAAGCTGGATCCCCCTACAAAACAAAAACAATTACCATTCAAATAGTGTCATTGCATTTCATGACTTAAACATCATCCCAACCCCTTCCCAAATACCGGATATTCCGTATCCCATGGCCCCTATTCCCCCGATGCATTTTTCCTAACCCTTCCCAACTGCGACCTCCTATGACGCCGCCCTCAACATGCCAAACCCCTTCCTACGGCTTCCCACTTCCCATACTTGATGGCTCTCATCACTCCTATAGATCCTATACAATACCCTACGACCCCCCTCGCCCTGCGGTTTTTTTAACTCCCCTGTCCCTATGACATGGACGTGCAACCTCTACTCACTCGGACAACTACTTTTCCTCACTGCCCAACCCCACGAATTTCCTATTCTTACATGCGTGACCTCTACACCATCCCCTCAGCTTCTTCCGCATTTTCCTCCATCGCGACAACCAAAGCCCTAGTTCGCCATGCACCTATCACTCAACACATACACAATAAAACCCCACACTAAATTCATACTTGGTTTTTGTGCTCGCATTGGTGTCGATCCTCCTCCACCTCCTCACCACCGCCTAAACCACAACCTCCCTCTCACAACATGCTACACTAATTTGGCCGTTCTCTTTTCTTTCCACACCCCACATCTATCTTCCACCTTTTAGTCTCTTTTCATCTTTTTATTTACCTCATTCGATGTTTCTTGAGTGGTGGCTAAGTTTACGCTACCTTCTTCCTCCTCTAGGTCACTGAGCTCGACACTAACGATGTTGTCCTTAGTGCCCTACAAGGATTCCTGGTACAAGAGGTATGCAACAGATGATGCATACACCTACCTATGAAGAGCTTGAACAGGGTCTTCAAACCCTGCCATGCATATCGATTACCATCCTTGACAAATAGCAATGACAGCCACTTGTATAGCGAACCCACGCAGGTTTCAACTTCGCTACATCTAGTAAAACTTGGCTTGTAGTGATGATGGCCTTTTGCCAAAAAGCCTTTGTGGCTCCTGATAGGGCCCCCCCTCTTAAAATTTGGATCATAGCGATAATTACTACCACTCGACTCCTACTACCCCATTCTGCCACCTCATGTTGGTAGCATTCTTCATCTCTTCCAAAAAAACCACCTTTGCATCCACTCCATTTTTTTCAAAGCCTCCCTATTATTTTTGCTTCCTATTTATCCACCTTTCTCACTCCAAAACTATTACTCCCAATACATATGAGACTATTCCACTCATACCACTCCATTGACCTTTGGTCTTCTTCAACCTCCATCGGCACCTTGGTCACCCGTGCTGCCTAAGGTCCGCTCAACCATCATCATGACACCTATCCTTCTTTACTCAACCTCATCTTCTTCCCAAACCCTGAGCTACAATAACACTCATCTATCCTCAATTCGAGACTCGTAGTTCTCCTGAGCATGTGTCCTTGCTTTTGATATGTCGAAATGTCGTGGATCGCTCTGTCACTCTTTTGTTATGGTTGATTCCCCATGGGATGTGTCAACAACCACGACGCCGTCGCTTTTGCTCCTTATGGGTCTATCTTTACTAGGGTCATCGTTGATACCATCAAACTATAGCTCATCCCTTGAGGACGCTTCACCTCATCCCCCCATTCTTCACATCCACTTCCTCTATTTCATCCTCACGTCTCTTGTTCCTCCCATAATCCTTCCCATTTTGGGAGAACTACATCGACCTGAGGTCTCTTGAGACTATGTAAGCAACGCTTGGTCACCCATGGTACCCAAGGATAGCTCGGCCGCACTAACCAATCCTTCCCTTTCATCCCTTGGTCACTTGATCACATTATTTTTCCTCTATCCACTACTTACTCTCGCTTAACACGTTTTGATTCTACATCGTGTTTGGTTTGACGTCTGTATTTTGGGAGTGGCGATCACTCTGGGTGCTCTATGAATCTTCTAGTTTGGAATGTCCTTGCGTTTTCCCTAATCCATGTGACTTCTTTGTCGTAGCCCCAATCATGAACTATTTGGTAACACTGGTTCATGCCTCATGAACTGTCTAGTCTTTCACAAACTGGTAGTAGAGGCCATTCTTAGGGCATGATAGTTCGAAGCTAGTCCAACAAAACACAATCAATAGAAAATCTTGGTAAATCGTGAAGGATAGACAACAAAAAAAAAAGGGCAAAGCATTATCCCTGCAAGCAAGACTACTAGGTAACCCACATACTAGAAGAAACACGATCATCAGGAGATGTGCTGACGAGATTAGCAGAACACAAGTGTGTGCCCGCTGAACAAAGATAAATTGCAATTTACAGAAGTGATTGCTAGTGAAGAGTATAAAGCTCAGACCAGACAAAACAATACAGTCACGCTCTGTCAAGATTTTCCAGTCTTTTCATGGGGTCATGTTTTGGAGCAAACTAGGAGTATATAGATAAAAAAAACGTGATAGAAGAAAAATCATGAGGGACACGTCTGCCTTATCAATCTGCTCTCCTGCCCTCCTGTCTGCCTATGAATCTTGATCCACAATGGCGTTGAGGGATGATTTACATCATCCCTTAACTCAAACTTATCAACGCAAGTCTGTAGACAGAGAATAACACCATCCAGGATCTGATCGATAGGATACAACAAGTTGAAAATATTAATCAAGCTCTTAGGATGGAAATTTGTGACCTCACAACCAAGGTAACAACAGTTGAATTAGAGAATAATTCATTCAAAGAAATGTTCAAGGCCAGCAAAGAACAAATCCTCCCTCCTAGTGATAGTTTACAAGCAGAAATCCTCGAACTCAAAAATAAACAAAAAGAGATCAGATCCTAGCAGGCCTCCTTTAAACAGAAAACTAAAACACACATTCAGTCGTGGGCACAAGTAGTTAGTGGCACAGATAGAGCTCCCCCCCTTTGGCAGTAGTCGAGGAGATTGTACAGGCTAAGCTCACTGAAGATCATACCAGGGGCACTAGAGAGTTGAACCTCAAGGTAAGGGGGCTTCCCCTACCTCTTTCCTCCTCAGATCCCATGGTTGTGGGGACTGCTTTCCTCGAAGACAATCTGAATATACCTGATATAACTCTTGATAGAGCTTGGATGGGATATGACTCCACACTTTTTATCAAGTGCAGGTCTGTTGCTGACTGACTTAGAGCCCTTAAAGCTAGACTACTGTTGTTTTCTCTTCCTACCAAGATCTTCCTTGACGAAGATCTCAGTAAATCACAAGCCACATAGCTCAAACGCTCTAGAGAGCTGGTTATGATAGCACATCGGGCAGGGAAATGGGCAATTATCAAGAACCTCAAAGCGATGATCAAAGACTCATTTCCCCCAGGATGGGAACCTAGATCTGAAACTAAATGACAGACCCGATGGGGGAGGAGATAGGGTACAAATATATCTATCCATTGTTGGAATGGTAATGGCTCTTTTTGGTCATCACCAGGGCTATTATATGATGCTCTCGGGTTGTCAGACCTCTTCATTACTGAGACCCACGAGAGCCCTGTACGGCCTCTCCTAGGTGTCACAGGTTATCATCGGCTGCCAGCTTGCAAACAGGGGACTAGGTGCTCCGATGGTGTCAGAGGTTCAAGTGGAGTGGTTTGTCTTACTAGAGACACTTTGGTACAGGGTCTTAGTAGTTGCCTCTGACGAATTTGCCAGATTCATATGGGTCCAGATTGGGGGGGTCTCCCCTTTCCCAGAGACACCTACATTGTAGTTTGTTACTTCCCTCTGGCTTTGTCCCCATTTGCTATCCACAATGGTCTTGAAGGGGACCCTTTTATAGATTTGTATATCAGTATCACTCATTATTATGCGGTTGGCAAAGTTATCCTTCTAGGTGACTCCCCTAATACAATCCCCTTCTCTAGCCTACCTCATACCACCTTCCGCTTTGATGATGGGCACTCTAACATCTTCTCCTCCCACATCCGCCAACTCCTCCCACCTGGGTCCCGATTCTTCCTGCTTGAACGTTGCCACCAAATATACGTTTCTTTCATCCATCATTCGGGAAGCTACCCTTAGGTCCTTTCCTAGCTCCACTAGGCCCACATCCCATTCACATCAACTTAATAATTCCAACTCACATAATACTTGTCCCATGAACAAGTGGTATGATGACGATTGCAAAACTCTTCACCACCAACTTCGTCATGCTTTCATCCATGACCACCACTCCTACCCCACACTGAAATCCTATTATCATTGTCTCCTCTATCGTAAGAAACATCCCTTTATTTCTTAGAGGACATGGACCTTACGGGCTTCCTTCATCCATACTCCCAAACAGTTCTGGTGCACCATCCTTCCCTACCACTCTCCCCTCCCTCTTAAGCTTAACCCTAGACTAATATTCTCCCACACATCCACTATCTATGACACTCTAGGGCAACCTTTGACCCATGTTTCCTCCCCACCCTCTTCTTGCCACTTATTCACTTACGGGAACATTAGAGAAGCTATCAGAGCGATGAACAGTAGCAGGGCAACTAATGAGGAGGGTTTTCAAGCATAATTTTCAAACTCGGATTTGAGGTTTTGGGTAGACACTTGGCTAATCTCTTCAACCATGTGATCCATTCAGGTTGTCCACCATCTTGGTCACATCACATCATTTATCCAATTCACAAATCGGGCCCTAGCTCGGATCCCAACAACTACAAGACGATCATGGTGAGCCACACATTCTCAAAAATATATGCTACAATTTTACACATGCGGCTTTCAAGAGAGTTGGAGCAGAGACACCTCAGAGCTAGGGGATAGGCAGGATTCCGTCTAGCTCATCACACCATAGACCACATATTCACTCTCCGAGCCATCATTACACTCAAGCTGGAAATTTACCCTCAAGCTGGAAATTCCACTCAAAACCCTAGTTGCCACACGTAGGGTGAAATCACAAACCTTCAAATTGACAAAATGTTGCAAATCTGATTATTGAAGCTCTATGCAACCCCTGAATTAGGATGTCTTAGTTGAATGTAAGGGATTTCATCCTTATTGCGACTTCCATTGAAGGATTTCGTCCTCAATGGATAAGCTAAGCATTTTGTGCATTTGCTTACAAATTCAATTATCTAAAATAGCATAAAACATCCTTTCAATGAATGCTCCATTCCCTTTTTATATCCTTCCCTCCAAGAGGGGCATTGCACTTTTGGAGGCAACTCAATTTAAAAAAAAAAAAAAAAGATTAATTACTTTATAACCCTCACTTAAGGTCTTGGGTGCCCATGACCCTCAAAAGACCACAAATTAGGTGAAAGTTAGACAATAAAGCATTTGAATTTAACAATTTGAACATGTTTCCTCTTTTTTCAACTTCCCTTAGCCTTGGAAAACAAAGGACAAGTAGGCTACGGGTCTTCAAAAGCTTCATGTTCAAAAGGGAGACATGACAGTGGAGGCTGAGTCCTTGTAGAGATAGTGATATCTTCCCCGGATCTCATAGTAAATGGGGCATCTGAAAATGAAGTGTTCTTCGATCTCCACCTCTTGGAGGGAGAAAAGATCGTAGATCCCATCCGGATAGAGAATGTGGTGATCTGTTTCAACCCGTAATTAGTGAGAACACACTTTCATCTAGCCAAGAGGAAACCTCAAGCCGTGGCACCAATGACGTTGGAGATAGTGAGGGTGACAAATAATACCATCAACTACTTGTAGGAAATGCTCAACATAGAAAGCAAGCTTGGGACTGAGCGGCTCAAGGGGGGAGATCCAAGTGGTCTGGATATATTGTTTGTAGATGTCCCCCTTGGTAGCTCTAGTGATGATGCCCTTTGTGGGAAGGAGCCCAGGGGGTGTCTCGGAAATACATGAAATGGGGTGGTCGATCCATAGAGATGTCAATAAAAAGAAGAAACAACCTAGTCTCAAAGTACCAACAATGCCGACATCTAGTGGGGACCACTGAAGCAAATCCTCTTTGAAAAGCAAAGTGCTAAGTATGGATATCTCTCATGACTAGAGGTTGAGTCCCCCAAGGACCTGAGTTTGTGGATGTAGAAAGTAATCCTGAAGATAGTCTCAATGCTAGGGGCAAATTCGGCTTGAACAATGCACCGAGGAATTGTTCGCTTGCAACAGATCATTTGCTATAACATGAGAGTCTAGACCCTCTCAATATGGGCTCAATCAACGACCCCCAAGCTAGGTTCCCACACCTATGAACCATATAAAACTATAGGTTTGATGATTGCATCAAAAAGGCATAACTTGGAAGGAATGTCCTGGAAGTGGATCTGGAAACACTGATGTTCTTAGACAGAGAGGCATACCCCTTGCAAAGGCGTGGATGAGAGGCAGACTTCATGCTAAGTATGAATCGGAAAATTGGAACCCCAAATAAGTGTAGGCCAATGTGATCTCTAGAAGTTACCCTTTGTAGAAAAATTGGAATCTAGAGAGAGGGTGCGTGGAGTATTGAATGTCATGACCTTAGTTTTACTAAGGTTGACCACAAGCTGTTGGAGTTCACAAAAATGAGCAAGGGCATCAAGTTGTTGTTATCCCTTGACAAAGTGTGAGAGGCGGACGATATTGTTGGCAAAAATAAAGATAGCTTTAAGCACCTCATGCAAAAAACAACCATCATCCATATGGGTATGCTGCTGAAGAAACTCCTCTAACTCATCGATGGAGATGCTGAATAGGGTCGGTGAGAGAGGACATTCTTGCTTGCCCCCAATGATACTTTTCACAAAAAAAATCATACGTATGAAACTGCCCAAGAACTGTCTCATAAAGTCCCCAAGCAACAATAATCAAAGAATTTGGAATGTCGATATCTCTCAACTTCTTGAAAATCAGGTGTCTCAGAACCAAATCAAAGGCTTTTTTGAAGTCAACAAAATAGGAAAAGAATTTGGTAGACCTGTGACAAGCTTATTCAATAATACCCTGAAGTGTGAAGATGCTGTCGATAGTCTAATAGTCCCTTCTAAAGCCAACCTGCCCTCTAGCTATGATATTATTCCTTTCCAGGTACTCTAACACCTGCATATCTAACATTGTGGCATAATGTTCGGCAAATGTATGCCCGATCATTATGGTCATGTAGTTGTCAAGGATAGAGAGATCTTCGGACTTATGAATAGGGTGAATAATGTGTTGGGACCATGACTGAGGGAAACCTGAATACACCACCTTATTAAAGAGCATAACAAGGGGGAAGCCAAAGGAATCAACACCAAATTTGATGAACTCAAATTTGAGACCTTCGCAATCAGTTGCTTTGTTGGTGCACAATTTCAAAATAGATCTCTTGATGGAAGAAGTGGAGAAAACTGCGGATGGTGGAGTGGGGGCAGTGGCAGTGGCAGCAGGATGGACAAGAACATCATAGAGGTAACTAACACAGGAGACACATGCTTTGGGTGGGGGGGGCGGCAGGGCGGGAAGGCATGTCATAAATTGTGGGTTTTCTCAAGATAAGAGTACGCCAAAAAGTCTTAGGTGAGTGGTGGAGATCAAGGACTGTAAGCTATCTACACACAATAAACTCCCGATTTTACATCGGAGAAGACAACGGTACTCCCTATAGAGGGTGGGTATGGAGGAAGGGTCATGGGTTAGAAAAAATTGAAGTCTCTCGTGAAGGGATTTACACTCACCATCATACCACTAGTTCATGGGGCAAGTTCCATGGAGGATAGGGGATCTAAAGTAATGAATGGTGTGGGGACAAGAGTCAAGGGAAACATCCTAGAGGGTTTGACATAAGAACTCATACATGGAATCGGTGGTGACAAGAGTCAAGGGAAACATCCTAGAGGGTTTGACATAAGAACTCATACATGGAATCGGTGGTGGGAAGAGGGAGGGAGTAGAATCTAGACATAAGATGGGAGAGATGGGCAACACAGTCAATGGTGTAGGCATCATCAAAGTGGATAGTGGTATGTCTAGTCCTAGGGGGGATGTGGTGGGAGGGGAATAATGGGAGTGGGGAGGGTGAGAGCCAATATGAAGGGTGAACATCAAGATGACATGGTTAGCAAAGGGGAGCTGGGGAGAAATAAGAAAGCCACAGATGTGGGGGATGAGGGATCTATTTGTGAGAACATAGTCCACGACACTCGCACCATCGCCATGGGGAAAACAAGTGAATCTACCATAGTCAAGGAAGTCCATTGAGAATGTGGAGGCTTTGAGCATGTAGAAGGCAGAGTGAAACTAGCTATTGGAAAAAGCCTAAAATACCTTGCGAGGAATGAGTTTGTGAACTTTATGATGGCAATGGAATTCAACATGAACATTATTTGCCATTAATATGTCCTACTCTTACAAATATCAGGAATAAGTTTTACAATTTCTAACAATATTAGTACTCTTCAAAACCTGTTAGCTTATGAAAATCAATGAGTACTGCAATCTAAATAATGCTCAAATATAGTTGTTGTGCATTAAAACATAAAAGATTGGCTTTTTTATGTTTGCTAGACCTTGTCAATCTTATGTGGCAATAAAAATAATCGTCATTGCCATCATCATCTGCAGTAATTTTGTTTGAAAAATGACTTTGGTGGGAGAATGATCTCACCAAAGACTTTGCTCTCTTGAGCATTTGATGACTTTATGAGACAAGAAGCAAAGACGTGCATTAAACATTCCAAAAATTCAAAGACCAATTATCCTAGACTGAAATGTTAAACGACTTTTGGTGCGGTCACGATGATTGCTGACAAGGAGATTCATTGAATTCGAAGACTGATACGATATTAAACAACAAGAAATGGGCCATCCATTGCAAAGACTGATGTAAAAGGATGAGTAAGAAAAAGACATCTATGTATGGTTTTGTCTACACAAACTAATGCAAGAGGGAAAAAAGTAAAAACAAAAGAGAGAGCCTAATAGTGCTAACAAAATAATGCTCAAAGGTTGAATAGTTAGTGCAAAGAGTAACTTAGGAGGATGAGGATGTTGAGATGATCCCGTTACTCTCAAATGAAGAGGGAGGACTGGAAACTTGCTTGGAAGGTGGAGCTGTAGATCAGCAACACCACTAGAAGTTGTGATGATGGTGTACTTGCATCTCAGAGCTCAAAAGAATGAAGAAAGGGAAACTGGGTGTCTAGTGTTGACAAAAGTAATCCAGCAAGGACACATTTTGAATGGCACTATTGGAGGAGGAAAACATTATAATGATCAGGAATAATAGAAGTGGGTCAATTTGACTAAGGTGAGAACTTATTGTGGTATAAAGTGTATTTGTTGTGCTTCATGCACAATATTGCATGTTGGCTTAAGGTTGGGCCTACTCATTATTGCATGTTGACCTAAGGTTGGGCCAATTCAAATATTGGTAATTAGTACAAAGCAAATGAATTTCCCTTCAATGGGACAATAAGTTCAATATCAATTGATCACCATTATTTTTGGCGTAATTCACTATGGAATCTTCATGTTGCAGTAGCCTCTAAGCTTCTCTATCTGGGGAATAGTACAATGATCTTAGGATCCAATAATTGATTTGGAAAAAAAAAATTCTTCCCAAGTTATCTTGAAAAATGGTCCGTTATCACTACTATCATTCTTGTTCTTCACAGTTATTTAATAGTTTTCATATTATATTGGCATCAGAGCATTGCTTGAAGATTCAAATTCTAGATCAATGTGAACATTGAATTATTCTCTAGTTAGATTCCATAGTGAATCCCCACTTACTATGGAATCTTTAGGTGTCAGTGGCCTCTAAGCTTCTTTGTTTGGTAAATAGGACAATGATCTTAGGATCTAATAATTGTTTTGGTTAAGAAAAATCTTGCCCCACATTATCTCAAAAACTGGTCCATTATCACTAGTATCATTCTTGTTCTTTGCAACTATTTAGTAGTTTGCATATTACATTGGCATCAGAGCATTGCTTGAAGATTCAAATTCTAGATCAATGTGAACATTGAATTATTCTCTAGTTATTAAATACATTTCGTGGCACTATTCATTAGCATGCACTTGGAGCATGATAAGGGTACTAGAGCCGATTCAAGTGTAATGTCCCCAAATGGTATGATTTCATGCAATAGGGGTTTTCCCTTAAATCCCAAAATTTTGAAAATGCAATCAGCAAACCCTAGTTTGCAAAATAAGCTTTTAAAACCCTTGTTAGGCCCTAGAAACCTTAGATGCCAAAATGGTAGGATTTTATGGATGAATTTCAACCAATAACTTATTCCAAAATAACTGAAAACTGGTAGAAAATAACCAGAAATTAAATTGCACAAAACAAGTACCTTTTTGCTCAATTTTTTGAAGTGCAAATGCCACTTTTTGATCGCTGAAAAATCCGATTTAATTCCAAAAATACATCTGCAATTCTGAACATTTTTTCTGCTTCAAACCCTTGCCAAAAATCTGCGCTCAACAAATATTTATTTCCTATGAACTGAAAACTTCAAAAATTCAGAACTCCCTCAATATTTGGAATTATGATGCAAACAAGAGCTCAAACTGATCATAAAAATAATGGCTATCAATTTTTTAAAAATTGGAATTTTCCTTCCATGGGAAGGTCACCAAAAGTTGCTCCGAAATTCTGAAAACCCTAGTTTCCTGTCAAAATAATTAAATAATAATTATGAAAATTATTATTTAATTTTCTACTTCAAACCCATTACGAATATCTCTAATTCCTCACACCAACACGCAAAAAAGTAGCAAATAAAATCAAAATATTTAATTTGCAATAAATAGACCAAAAGAGGCCTCCAAACCCTAGATCCAAGCTTCCAAAGTGGTTTGCTCCACTTGCAAAAATAGTATAAATATTTGGCAAGGTTAATTTGCAAGAAAAAAACCATGAAAACCTCACAAAAATCCACACAAACTCGCCAAAGCAAATCGTCCCACTTCAACAAGATCTCCTTAGCAAAAGGTGGTGTCAAAAAACACCTTTTTAGATTGATCAACACCAACAGTAATGAACCTCTATCAGACATGCATCTCAATAGTTTTCTTCAAGCATGAAGAACAATTTATCAAAATTCAACAATCCTCCATTGTAGCCTTCGTTATGTATTTATAGCTTTCCAAAGACGGTGAATCTCTTTGGGAAGATAAAACACCTTTCCTTCTCTTTACTTAAGCTCCCATACCGACATCTCCTTTTTGAATAATATATTAATTATTGGCCTTAATTAAAAGTACTTTAAGGTAAATAAATTAATATTTAATTCATTTAAGCACCTTAGTGGTAAAAACCACTTTTTATATATTCAATTAATTAATTAATAATTGTCTTATGATAAAAATCACTATTTCAATAATTAATAAATAACTAATAAAATAACATTTCTCAAAAAAGAGCTCCTTTAGTCTATATGGAGAAATAAACTAAATGTCTTCAAGACCTATTTACTCATAATGTGGAAATGGAGATATTACAGTCCACCCCACCCAAAATTGCTTGTCCTCGAGAAATTGCGAAATCCAAGTAGATGTCCCAACACACCTTATCAAACAATGTCCCCATTTAATTGTTTCCCAATGGAGGAAATCCACAAATGACTTATTCATACTGCTGTTCCTGTACCTTGGGGGTTGCCCCCAAGCATCAATAGTATCCTCATAGCCTTCCCAAGGCTCAAAAGACTCCCCATTTTCCACCCCTTTCAATACTAAGTGGAAGGTAAGCAAACTCCTCCTTATGCTTCCCAAATGGATGAGATATGACCCGAAGTGATTATGCAAATCACAAGTGAACCAAACCACCTTGCTGCCCTATATGCAAAATTTCCTCATGTGTTGGTCCATGTCCTACAAAATATGCAAAGAGAAATCAGAATTGTATTGTCTATGAGAAAATGCCTTCAAGACACATTCGCCACCATGTATGGACATCCAAGTGTGAAATTTGCACACAACAAGAGGCTGCCCCATGTTATTTACCTCCAACCTGCATATGATTCTCTTCATACTTCCCAAAAGCTCTCCAACATTCTCACAAGAAGGCTGTACCTTCCTAGTGAGGAGGTTCCTTATGTCACCTTCACATGATGCCAACAATATTACATTTCCCAAATCTTGTACCAATTGTTTTATATGAAATAAATTAGTTTTTCCTTCATGTTGACATGGTTGTATATAAAAATAAACCTTGGATTTTCCATGTGGGCAAATGCATAATTGATTGTACATATATCTCTCATATCCCAAGAGCTGGAATGCATCATAAAACTCAAAATTTTCCCCTCTAAAGTAAGGTTGAATTTGCTTTTGCAAACTTGATTTTTCTGAGTGAAATTTTAGAACTTGTACATACCTTTATTCTTCCTACCAAGAGCTGGAAAGTGCCACAAGAATCAGATTTTTTCCCTTCATCAGGGCTGCTATGTGTGACCAAATAAACATCAGAGGGATGCTTAAACTGAATCCATATATATTGTTGTTCCGTGTCCTTACACTTCCCCTTTTTTCTATGCAAACCGTGACTCCAGTTATTAATATTTCCAGAATTTATGGACAACTGAAGCTACATAACAAAATAAAACCTATTGCTCGTGTGAAAGCGCTGTAACAGTGACGTAGAAACTGAGTTTTCTGATTGTACCAAATCCGAATTACACCTAACATTTTCCCTTGTCACCAGTGTTACAATGCTTCCAAAATCAGATTTCTTATCCATGATAGGTAGTTGCCATAGGTTGCTCAGTTAAAAAAATTTGGGAGTAAAGTTTCCATACCTTTGAACAACTTTTGATTTTTTTTGGAAGGTGTTGACGTGGTAGATTGCACCCTCTGAAGGGAGGCTCAGATCTCTTCATCCACGCGACACAATGGCGATAATTGTTGACATGATAGATTGCACCCTCTGAAAGGAGGCGCAGCTTTCTTCATCCATGCGGCACAATGGAGAAATCCCTTTTGCTGTGGGTGGCAAACGTGAGGGATGAATCGCTAGATTAGGGACTAGCTCCTCTTGATGCACCTTGAGGCCCATGATTACTTGGGAGAATGAAAAGGAAGAGAAAAATACTGAAATCAGAACCTAAACTATGTGGTGATGCACCAAATGGATGGTCTACTCGGCTTTGCAATACACTTTAAATCAAGACAAGCTAGCCTACACTTCACTGAAAATGAGACCTTTCTTGCAACAATGTTTCAGCACGAGGTCCTATGGACAGATAAAAGAGGAAAAAACTAGCACAACAAGTGTTTTGAGACACACTGCTGTGTAGCCTATTCACTTACCTGTACTTCTTTAGACACTTCCTATGACCTGCAAGGCAAGAAAATCACTATGCACTAGATATGCTAGAATAAACTTATGAAAGCATGAAAAGAAAATGACTTAACACAAGATAAAACCATAGACATGCAAAAGTGCAAGCTCAAATAGAGGTAAAAATATTTTTTCTGATTCAAGGTAAATTCTTTCAGGGCTTCGCCATACAAGCTGAGAGATATCCTCTCAAAATGATGAGTTATAATTATATAGAGCAAGATGCTAACAGAACAAGGAAAGGAGACCCATGCTTGAGTCAAACACTTCTGAGACAAGAGACCATGTTGCTGCCATATTCTTCAAATTGCGTATGGGAGAGCCATGCTGTAGATGTCCAAGCCGCCGCCCTTGCTGTCCTGGGCCTACAAAAGCATGGGATACTCCTAGCAACTGACAAAGCCATCCCTAAATTGTTGTGGCTGGACCATGCTCTCTTCAATGCTGGGCGCAACTGGCTATGCATTAATGATGAAGCGTGAAAACACAGGCTACTCTCCTCTATAGTTTGAAAATCAATCCATTTATTGGTTTTTGGTAGATATTTTTCACCCAAATGTATTAATTTCCTTTGCTGAGTTGTTCATGCCACTTGTCTTGTTCTGATTGGTCCTTAATTCTGCCCTTTGTCTTTGTCAACAACTGGGACAGTTTCGAGTTTTGTCTTTTCTCCGGGCTAATTTTCCTTCGTGCTTGGCTTTTTTTCTCCCAGATTCCTTTTCTTGCTTGCTCGTTCATTTTTTCTTCGGGATTTCGAGCTTTTGTTTCCAAATTCCTTCGGACAAAATGTCCAAAGGAATTCTTTCTTTTGGCGCTAGCTTTTCCCGAAAGGCAAGTGCCCTTCAGGGTTTTGTCTTTGTCCCTTGCTTTCTTAAAGTGCTCTCCGCAAAGGCTTCTCCCATCCAAAAATACCCTTTGGGCCTATGAAAATGGTCCTTGTTTTTCTCAAAGTGCCCTCTGTAAGGGCCATTTGAGCTCGGAAGACCCTTCGAAAAAATGGAAATGGTCCACTTTCTCGACCAAGTGCCACCGCAAAGACACTTACCCTGTGGACTTTTTGCAATTTCCCTACACGCAGTCGAAGTGCCCTCCAAGGAAATTCCTTGCCTTTGCGAGCCGCTTAGACTAAATCGGGTCCTTGGAAAGAACTTACTCATGAAGTTCCTTAAGTAAGGCCTCTTGACAAACACGAAATACACTTGGTTAAATGAAATGAGGTAAACACTTGGTTTTTTCATGGAACAGGGCTGACAGAGAACCTTGATGAATGATTTTAGCCAAAACATGGATTGAAGACTTATGCACAAAAGAGGAGGTGCCCATTTTTTACTTTAAATGATCAAAAAATGGTCAACAAACTGGCGACTCACAAGGAAAGCATCCCTGTTATGCTTGGGAAGACTGGTAGCCTTAAAGTCCATCGGGCATGGAGTCAGAGTGCATCTTGAGCATGTTAAATCAGCCTTGTAAAGACCCTAGAGCCAGCAAAGTTTTACCTCAAACAACCAGGAAAAACAACATGCAACAAAGGTAAATAAACAACAAACCTGTGCAACAACACTTAGGAAAAACGAGGAAGAACAAGGAAAACTATGTACATGACAAAGAAACTTAGTAACAATGCTTAAGGTATATCCCATTGACTGGGATATGTAGCTCTTCACCATCCAACCTGAAGAGTTGGAAAGCATTGTGTTGCTTGCATTGGGTGATGACATATGGGCCACTCCACAAAGTGTCAAACTTTGTGTGCCTTCCAGGGTTGGCTCGGTCTTCATCCCACTTCAAAACAATGTCACCTTCTGAGAAACTCCTTGGCATAGACCTTTTGTCAATATACTTCTTTGTTTGTTGTTGGCGGCTAGTCATGGCATCCATGGCCTAGTCTCTCACTTCTTGAAGCTCCATTAGCTCACAATACCTGACTTCTAGGCTGTCACTCTCCATCAATTGCAACTGATGGGCAAGATCCAAGGCTGGTAACTCAAGTGAGATATGAAGCCTAGCTTCCCTTCCATACACAAGTGTGTATGGTGAATTCCTGATTGACCTCTTTGGAGTGATCCTATCTACCCAAAGAGCTGTCTTCAACTTGGCGTGTCAAGTCCTTTGATTTTCTTCCATTGTCCTCTTTACGATTCTAATCAAATTCTTGTTTGTGGACTCGGCCAGCCCATTTCTTTGTGGACAGTAGTTGGAAGAAGTGCTGAGATAGATGCCATACTTCAATGCCCACTCACTTTCTTTGTTCCCAAGAAAGCCAATGTATTGTCTGAAATGATTGTGGCTGGGACCCAAAATTTTGTCACTATACCTTCATAGAAGTCTAGGATTGCACTCTCTTTAGCCTCTTTCAAAGCTACGGCTTCTACCCACCTTGTGAAATAATCCATGGCAGTCAAAACCCACTTGTGGCTAGCACTAGGAGGATTGATCAGCCGTATGAAATCCAACACCCATTGCATGAATCATTGTTCCACCTGAATAGGATGAAGAGGCAAGGCAGCTAGTCGTTGTTTCCCATCAAAGAAGGCGCATTTTTGACATTTCCTCACCTAAGCATGAGTGTCTTTAAACAAACTGGGCCAAAAGTAAACAGCCCTCATAATCCTTGCAACTGTGGCCTTGGGAGCAAAGTGGCCACCAGCTGGTCCATCATGGAACTCGGGCAGTACCTTGTCAACTTGGTCTGAATCAATGCATCTCAAGAGCACTGCTGAAAAGTCTTTTCTGAACAGCACTCCATCAACTAAGACATAAGGAAGAGATTGGAGTCTAAAATACCTCCTCTTGGTTCTATCAAGACTTTGTGGACAGTCACTAGTTCGAAGGAAATGAACCATGTCTTGTGCCTAGCTCTTCATGACTGTAGGTATAGCTGCTGTAGGTTCATCATGGAGTACCAAAACGTCCTCCTTTGGCTCTTTCAAGTCTATAGCAAGGTGTTCACACAGCCTCTTCCTCTTCCCAGCTTGGTGGTCTTGATCTCTACGTCATACTCCATTGCTTTAGTGATCTAATCTGCCCTTTTCTCATTCGAGTCTCGGTTCAGCAAGAAGTCTTTTACACTAGGATGTGGCACCATGATGTGAACTTTGCTACTAGACAACATATGTCTGAACTTCTTCAGACTTCGTATGACTGCAAGCACATGTTTATCAACATACGTGTATCTAACCTCACAGCCTTCTAAACCTTGGTTGAAAAAAGCAAGAGGTTCTAAATTCTCACCATTTGCTTGAGTGAGCATAACAGAGATTACCTCTTCATTCCCAAAAGTGTATAGATTGAAGTCCTTGGAGAAGTTTGGACTAGCTAGGGTAGGAGTTTGGGCGATTGCTTGCTTGATGCCGTCAAAGCTCTCTCTTCTTCTTGTTGTCCACATAAATGTTTCATCCTTCTTTAGCATGGAAGTTAGTGGCTTGACAAGCTCAACAAAGATAGGAATGAATCTCCTAATGAAATTTATCTTACCAAAGAATTTGCAGGCCCTTCTTGTGCTTAGGCAAGCACAATGCTAAGATGGCATTCATCCTCTCTGGATCAATGGACAGGCCTTCCTTCAAAATGACATGGCCCAAGAGCTTGCCTTTGTGGACAGAAAACACGCATTTCTTTGGGTTGAGAGAGATGCCAAACTCTCTACACCTTTCAAATATTTGCCTCAGGTACTTCTAGTGTTCACTTGCCTCCTTGGAGAAGACTGTCACATCATCAAGATAAACCAACACGATGTCATTGATCAAACCTTGAAAAGCCATGTCCATAGCACATTGGAAGGTAGCTCCAACATTTGACAATCTGAATGGCATCTTCATGTAGGCGTATGTTCCCTACTTGGTGGTGAAGGTTGTCTTGTATTGGTCACATTCTTGCATCAGGATTTGATTGTACCTGGAGTAGCCATCTAAGAGAGAACCTTTCACTGCCTGTCACCATCTGAAGAATTTGTTGCATACTTGGAAGAGGATAGTGATCTCTCAATGAGACTCTGTTTAGATCTCTGAAATCTACACACAATCTGAGTTCTCCATTCCTCTTCCTAACAGAGACCAAATTGGCCAGCGAAGAAAAGTGGTTGATAGGGAAAATGATCCTGGACTCTATCAGTTTGGTGAGCTCCTTCGTCATGAGAGGCTCAATCTTTGGATTGATTGGCCTTTGCTTTTGCTTGATGGGTTTGGCATCTTCCTCCAGCTCAATGGTGTGTTGGGTCAAGCTTGGATCAAAGCCCTTCAAATCACCATACTCCCAAGCAAAGACATCAGCAAACTCTTGACATAACATAATGAAAGCACATTTTTCCTCATTGGTACACACCTTCCCAAGTGCAAACAACTTATCTTTGTAGATCTCTACCCTTTCATAATTTTCCTTCATGGCTGACATGCTTGCTTTGTCTCTCTTGAGTTGGTCATCTTCATTGAAAATGCTCTCAAGAGTTACCAAACCTTTGGGAAGCCTATTGGTCTTTAGTTGAACAATCTGCCCATCATACTACTATTGTAGCTTGGACTGATTTTTGGAAGCGAACTCAGCTTCTTCCTGCAAGAAAAGTGTTATTTATTGGTCACTTTCAAACACCTGCCAATTGGTGACATTGTCTGGTATGGAGGGCCTCACAATCACCTTTAAATGATGTTGATTCTTGCTTTGTCTTATCCCCTTTGGGATGTCAAACTGAGCACTAACTGCTGTAGTCTATCAGCATGCTTGTTCTCCTCTCTTGGAATGGAAGTGATGTTGAAAGCAAAAAAGTTCTCTACAAGGTCCCACACTCTATGCTTGTAAGACTTGAGTAAGGAGTTCTTGGTCAAGTTTTGACCTCTCACTTGGTTCACAATCAGCTCACTCTCTCCAAACACCTGCAATTCTTTGATTCCTCTCTTCTTTGCCCATTCTAGGCCATGAACAAGGGCCTCATACTCTGCTACGTTGCAGGTGTAGGAGAACTGAAACCTAAAAGTTGAGAAGTATTTGTCTTTTGAAGGTGAAACCAACATTGCCCCACCACCAACTCCCAACTTGCTTCTAGATCCATCAAAGAACAACTGCCACAAACCACAATCCTCTTGGTCTGTTTTCATCAATTTCGATATGAAAACATCTTTCTCATGCATGCAGTAGACTCCAAGACCAACTTCTTCAATGAACTTGTAAGGATCATGCTCAAAGTTGTCATTTCCCCATTCATTTAGGAGCAGGTCAGAAATTCCTACAAGGGAAGATGATGGAGATTGATCCACCTGGAGCTCTTCTTCATCAATGATTGCATAGTTCACATTTGCCATTTTGGACGAGTATGGCTCCAAGTGATCCTTGTGGATGGGCTCTGACTCAATCTTCACTTTAGTTCCATACTTTGTCCTGAAAACCATGTAAGACTAGTTCGCTGCCAAGTATCCACCTATCTTGGATGTGAAATCCTTTGACAAGCAAAGAGCGAAGTAAGGAGGAACATCTGCCACTACCACATCATGGGGAATTGAGAAGGTTGGACATGCATGGAGAGTCAAATTCAAGCCTCTTGCCACTCCCAAGGTCTTAGTTGGTGATCCATCCAACTGTAGAACTCTTTTGGTCATTTGCTCATACTTGAAGCCTAGCTTATCAACTATGCATTTGGGCATAACTGAGGTGCTTGCTCCACTATCAATGATGCATGTGGAAGAAGTAATCACCAATAATCAGGGACAAATAGAAGGGGGGACCTTCTCATCTTTCTTTGCTTGATCAGCCATGGGAGGAGCCCCATTTACTACCAACACATTATCATTTCTCGCTGGGATAGCTTGCTCACCCAGCCCATACAATTCCTTTTGGAGTATATCTTTTTGTCCTGGCAGTGCTAAAAAATCCCACAATGAGATTTTCATGTGCAGCTTCTTCATTTGGTCCACTACATTGATTGAAGGATTGCCCCCTTTAGAGTTCTCCTTGGGAACATTCGTAACCTGAAGAGCTAACGTTGTAACCGTTGCCTTGAAATTGGGAAACTTTTGATTTGCTTGTGCTCTTGGGGTTGCTTCAGGTACACTTCCTACTTGATTGGGTGAAGGAGACGCGGTAGGTGTTTGAGTGGCTGCTTGAGCTTCATCAATGGCTCTCCTTTTGGACCTGGTGTTGGATGCAACACCAACATTCTAATTACTTGTGCTCTCCACATAGTTGACTGCATAGAACTCTCCTTCCAAGTGATTGATGAGAGTGGAATCAGATTGAGCATGGCTGTTGTCTATCCCAAGTTGTGTTGACATCTCAAAATTTGAGAATTGGGCTGCCTGATCACCTTGTGCAGTCATGCTTTGATTTAGTAGCTCACTGGCGTTAGCACCCTGTTCTTGGCCATGCTCCAAGGGTGGATAGTGGGCTGCTCCTGCACCAAATTATTTTGAGTGGGGAAAACAGCGTTGGAAGATGAAGGGGCATTTGGATTATAGCTTTGATAAAGCTTGACATGTGTAATTTGACCTTGCCCTTGATTATAATTCTGGAAGGGAGGCCTATTTGCTTGCCCAAACTGCTGATAGCCTTGATTTGGTCTATAACTCTGAACTTGTTGTCTTTTGAGGGCAACTAACTTATTGGTAACACTCCGCAGCAGGCTCTTAACTGCATGGATGTCATTTGTAGGGGTAGCAGCCAGCTTCTCTTGATTAGGCAAAGGAGCTAGAGTGAGCAAAGCAGACTAGACTGAGGGCTGTAAATCAGGAAAGAGTGGCATAGGAGGTCTAAGAGCTATCTTAACAAGGCAATTTTCAGCAACTATGGCTATCTAATAAGCAACGGACAGAGTGTTTCCACCCATGGACTGTATCATGACAACAATGTCACTATTCAAGGCCTTCGAGTAGTAAAGGAGAGCATAGTTTGGGATTGGCCTCACAAGAATTGGGATCCTGTCCCAAGTCTTTTGGAACCTAGTGTTAAAATCTTGCATAAATTCATGTGGGGCTCTCTTCATGGTGGTTAACTGCTCAGCTAGAGACAAATGGTCACTTTTTCCCCCAAACCTATTGGTCAAGAGTGTCCCTAACTCATCCCATGAGCCAACTGAGTTCACAAGCAAGGTCCCATACTAGTCCAGAACCTTCCCTTTGAGGGACAAGGCTAGCAATCTAATGGCTACATTTTCTTTAGTGATATTATGGATGTTGTAGAGATTTGCTATGTTTTTAATATGCTCGACAGCAATGATTGGGCCCTCTCCACTAAAGGGAGGAACACTTTTGAGAGTTGTCCCTGGAATTGGGAAATACTGCTAAAGGTTCAAGAGACTTTGTCCATTGAAGGCCACAAAAGGGAAAGCCCTGTTGACAATTCTTCCACAAGTCAGACTGTCTCTTGCCATTCGGAAAATGCATGTCTCTAGCCAAGGAAGAAAGAATACATTGTTTTTCTTTGGTAAGGGCCTTTGCTACAAAAGGATGAATCCCTTTGGACTTTTATTCGAAGGAATGGTTCATCAAAGAAGGCTAAGCCAAGGAAATAACAAATCAACAAAGAGCCTAAGACGAAGGAAATCCTTCAAAGAATCCAAAAGTCCGTACAAAAAGCAAGGAAAAGCCAAGGATTAATTCGAAAGGGTCATTTTCAAGAAACCCGAAGGGCAGGGTACCCTTCGAAAAAGGTCATTTTCAACAATCCCAAAGGGCACCTACCCTTCGGGAAGGTGCAGGAACAAATTCGGGACCTTTGCAAAAACCTGGGTGCCCTACAATTTTTCCGAAAGGCACAGAGGGAGAGCCACTAGCCCTTGCGGAGGGCACTTGGTCGGTGACAGGACCACTGTGACTTTCCCGAAGGGCATTTCGCAGGGAAAGAGCAAAGGACAAAGGGATAATTCTTTCGAAATTTTTGTTCGAAGGAATTCCTTCGGACAAAAAGTCCGAATAAATTTGTAAGACTACAAAGAAAGAAAGTCCGAAGAAAAACAGGTGAAGAACGCAGAAGCGAAGGTTTAATTCCTTCGGACTTTTTGTCCGAAGGAATTCCTTCGGACAAAAAGTTCGAAGAAATTCGGGGAAATAAACAAGGGAATGGTTCAAGCAAAAGGCCGAAGCAATTCTTTTGGGTATTTTGCCCGAAAGAATAGAGAGAACAAAGTGGTCAAGCTTTAGTCTTTTTGTCTGAAGACGAATGCCAAAGGAAAATAAAGGGGTAAGATAGAAGTCCGAAAGAATTCTTTCGAGAGATTTATCTGAATAAAAGAAAGACACATGGTTTCCTTCGGATTTTTTGTTTGAAGGAAATGGATAGAAACGACTTGGAAAGATGTTTAAAGTCCAAAGAAGAATTCCGAAAGCCAAAGGAAGAGACCAAGATAATTCTTGTGGACATTTTGTCCGCGGGAAAATGATTTAACAGGAGAAGCAGATAACAAAGGCAAAGCCGAAGGATTAATTCCTTCGGGCTTTTTGTTCGAAGGAATTCCTTCGAACAAAAAGTCCGAAGAAATTCGGAGTAAGCCAAGAAAGGATAAAAGCCAAAAGAAAGAAAGCCACAAGAAATCCAAGCAGATGAAAAGAAATATGAAAGAAATGGAGGTTGACTGTACAAAAAAGGATAGAAAATAGATAATCCGACGGGGAGTTGAAAACAGAATATCCGAGGAAATATAGATAAAGATAATCCAAAAAAAAGAATCCCACCAGAAATAGACATGAATAGGCAGACTAGAATAGGGTAAAAAACATGCAAGTAGGGGCTATTTTCAAACACCGGTCAAAGCTTCAGTTGACTGGTTATTGAAGTCCTGCTCATCTCCGGATCAACTCACGCATCCAAGCGTCCAACTTAGCGTCAACCGAAGTTCCAAATTCGAATGTCGAATTCACTGTTCCAGACTTAAAGTTGACTAATTGTTAAACGCCGCATCCACTAGGAGCTTTCCATGCAAGGGAGAATAATCTCTTCGTCCAACACAGCTTATCAAACGGCCAACTCAACGTTTCAACGTTTCAATTTGGCAACAAGCAGCTCACGTAGAGTTCTAAAATTTACATTGGCGTGGATTTCCATGCAAAGAGAGGTGAGCGGTTTATAACAAAGACAAGTTCACTTCCTCAAGCGCAAGAAGCTTCATGCAAAGACAAAAAAGAAAATATATTTAATTGAAAGGCCAAGTCAGCCTTGAGTTAACCTAAGTAAATCCTTCTCTTCAATTTTTCAACACCAATCTTTGGCTTTTGTAATTCTCTATAAAATGGCTTTCAGCCTTGATTAAAAATTATCCATCTCTCTCTTGGCTAGACCAGAGTCTGCCATTGGTGAGTTGTGTAACCTCTTCGATCAATAGAACTGTACTTTCAAATTTTAAGCGTTGGCATAGTATAGATTCATTCAACAATTTGCATAAGTGGTAGATTTCTCTCCCCAAATTCTGATTCATACCTAGTTGCTAGATTATCCTTATGCAGATCATGTTTAGTGTTCTTTACGTCTTTTGCTGAAGCTGTAAGTGGATGTTAGGTGGCTGCAAAGTGTCTTGTATCAGACCTCTCTCCATCGCTTTCCCTCATGTTTTGGTCATTGGATTGAACCTCTTCATGAAATATTTATGCATAAGTGATTGATTGAAATCAAAGGTCTTCCTTTTCCCTTGTTTGTTCAGTGTTTAGGGTTCCAAGTTGAGTGGATCAATCTTATGGTGTATCACCCTTTTTAGGTAGGCTTTTCCCTTAAGGTTTCCTTCTCCCTTTTCCATGGTAGTTCGCAGCATAGAGTAGAGATCCTCATTGATACATCATACAGGAACCAACCTTCTCTGAAGGTTCTTCTCACCATTGAGGCACCCACCCTCATGAGAAGATCCCATTGTTTCAACCGGATAGAGGACTAGCCATTTCACGCACGTCTTCGATTCAGGTTGCAGCTCCAGGTTGACAACAAGCCCTAAAGGCTGCCATGGTTGTGAAAGGATTCAATAGGGGTCTCCTGGAGTAGGTATATTTTATGGCTGGCTTAGAAAAACGGCTTGAAAGGTAAGGGTGGGTACTTGCAAATCTCAACGTTTTTGTTGAGTTCAAAGGTAACTCAACAAATTCAAAAGGGACACCCCTAGAAGATCTTGTAGTGACCTTTGGCATCGGATGCCAGGCTAGTCATTAACCAAAGACTTGGCTCCTGAATGGAGTCACCAGGTGTTGAATATAGCTCCTTTTGGATTTTTGAACAATATCAAGACCAACACCAATCTTGAAACTTGCAGGACACAGAAAAAGTCCCACCGAGCGTGAAACTGTTGACGCGATAGATTGCACCCTCTGAAGGGAGGCTCAGATCTCTTCATCCACGCGACACAATGGAAACATCCCTCTTGTTGTGGGTGGCAAACATGAGGGATGAATCTCTAGATTAGGTACTAGCTCCTCTTGATGCACCTTGAGGCCCAGGATTTCCTACTACTAACTACTTAGGGGGATGAAAAGGAAGAGAAAAATACTTAAATCAGAACCTAAACTATGTGGTGATGCACCAAATGGATGGTCTACTCGGCTTTGACATACACTTTCAATCAAGACAAGCTAGCCTACACTTTGCTCAAAATGAGACCTTTCTTGCAACAATGTTTCAGCAAGGGGTCCTGTGTAGAGATAAGAGAGGAAAAAACTAGCACAAAAGGTGTTCTAAGACACACTGTTGCATAGCCTATTCACTAGCCTATACTTCTTCAGACACTTCCTGTAACCTGCAAGAGAAGAAAATCACTATGCACTAAATATGCTAGAATAAACTTATGAAAGCATGAAAAGAAAATGACTTAACATAAGATAAAACCATAGACATGCAAAAGTGCAAGCTCAAATGGAGGTAAAAATGTTTTTTCTGATTCAAAGTAAATTCCTTCAGGGCTTCGCCATACAAGCTGAGAGATATCCTCTCAAAATGAAAAGTTACAATTATATAAAGCAAGATGTTGATAGAACAAGGAAAGGAGACCCATGCTAGAGTCAAACACTTCTGAGACAAGTGACCATGTTGTTGCCGTATTCTTCAAACTGCGTATGGGAGAGCCATGTTGTAGATGTCCAAGCCGCCGCCCTTGTTGTCCTGGGCTTGCAAAAGCATGGGATACTCCTAGCAACTGACAAAGCCATCCCCAAGTTGTTGTGGCTGGACCATGCTCTCTTCAATGTTGGGCACAACTGGTTGTGCATTAATGGTAAAGCATGAAAACATACGCTGCTCTCCTCTATAGTTCGAAAACCAATCTATTTATTGGTTTTCAGTAGATATTTTTCACCCATATGTATTAACTCTCTTTGCTGAGTTGTTCATGCCACTTGTCTTGTTCTGATTGGTCCTTAATTCTGAGTTGTTCATGACACTTGTCCTATTCTGATTGGTCCTTAATTCTGCCCTTTGTCTTTGTCAGCAGCTGGAACAATTCTGAGTTTTGTCTTTTCTGCTTTGTCTTTGTCCGGGCTAATTTCCCTTCGGGCTTGGCTTTTCTTCTCTCAGGTTCCTTTTCTTGCTTGCTCGTTCATTTGTTCTTCGGGCTTTCGGGCTTTTGTTTCCGAATTCCTTTAGACATTTTGTCCGAAGGAATTCTTTCTTTTGGTGTTGGCTTTTCCAGAACAACAAATGCCCTTCTAGCTTTTGTCTTCATCCCTTGCTTTCTTAACGTGTCCTTCGCAAAGGCTTCTCCCATCCAAAAATACCCTTCGGGCTTATGAAAATGGTCCTTGTCTTTCTCAAAGTGCCCTCTGCAAGGGCCATTTGAGCTCGAAAGTACCCTTCAAAAAAATGGAAATGGTCCACTTTCTCGACCAAGTGCCCTCCACAAAGACACTTACCCTTAAGAACTTTTGCAATTGTCCTACACGTAGTTGAAGTGCCCTCCAAGAAAATTCTGTCTTTGAGAGCCGCTTAGACTAAATCAGGGCCTTGGAAAGAACTTACTCATAAAGTTCCTTAAGTAAGGCCTCTTAACAAACCCGAAATACATTTGTTTAAATCAAATGAGGTAAACACTTGGTTTTTTCATGGAACAGGTCTGACAGGGAATCTTGATGAATGATTTTAGCCAAAACATGGATTGAAGACTTATGCACAAAAGAGGGGGTGCCCATTTTTTACTCTAAATGACCAAAAAATGGTCAACAGAAGGTAGGAAACAAATTTTCATTCACCAATTCATTTTGTCCAAGGCTGCTCATGATTTGTGCATTTGTCCACTCTATTGTAGTCTTCAAGTCTTCATCCATGTTTTCATCTTCAACTTCTCCACCTACTCCTTGCATTGCTCATTGCAAGAGATCTTCCAAATAAACCTATAGATGAAACAAGCAATTTAAGAAAATCATTGGTGTTAAATAACACCCCTTTAATCCACTTGTCAAATTTTAGGATCCTTTATTGATGTCTTGATCCTTCCTACCTATCCATTTCACACAATGGATTGCCTTTTACATTCCATAATAAGTTAGAACAATATCTATTTTAATTGTATGCAAGTCCATCATAGTGTTCTATTTCTTTAAGCATTCCCTCATCTCATTGTGCATGGATCTATCAAAAAGCCCCCTTGTGCCATCCAACCTTGTCAAGGCTTGCACTCCCTTTTTATTTGTGATTAGGAATTGTTCCTTGCAAGTTCTTTCATCAAATCTAGAGCCATGCAACAAATTCAAACAATTATTAGATTCCAAAAAAAAATCACTATTCAACTCATACATTTCTGTGAATATCTCGGTTTCTTTGGGTTTTTCAAAATCATATTTTTAAAAACCAAAGTTTGGGGTACTTGATTGCCCCAAAGCACCTAGAATCTCATTTTCATCCATCATTTGCAACCCTCTTTGTTGCTCAAAAAACTCAAATTGTTAATGCTCACAATCTTCCACTCTAGGCTGCCCCAAAGTGTCATATTTTTGTAGCTCATCTTCTTCCTTCAAATCTGATTTTTTTTTTCTTTGGCTCCCTAATAGGAACCCTCATGAAGGGTTGTCCTTTCATTCTTTCCTTCCAACTCTCCACGTAGTCCAATCTTCTCTTCCTCTACATGCTCCACTATCAAATAAGGCCTCAATTTTTCCTCACAATCAATTGCAACATTTTCAAACATTATATGTGCAATTGGAAAATGTTCTTTTTCTAGCCCCAAACCTATCAACAAAATGTATAATAATGGATTGGAAAGATCATCACTCTCATTGAGTGTCACAATCAAGAATTTCTGTATAGAAGCTACAACATTTTTAGTAGGATTCTTACAAGCAATTGCAAAGAAATGTTGAAACATTTTATCAATAAGTTCATCACACTCATTATCTAACATTAACACACAAGATCTAACCTTTGCCATATTTTTCAAAATAGTGATATTCTTATTAAAAGAACATGTGATGTCACCAAGACCTTCAAAACTTTCCACCATCAACTAAAATATTTCCTTCATGTTGTCAGTGTATGGCTGTTTTGGAGCTATTATACTTGTAATTTCACTAATACAATTGATAGCTATAAGTCTCACATCCAAATCTGAATGTCTCAAAATCTTGACTCAGTTTGTTGCTTCCTCCAAAATATTGAGTAAAACATTTTTTAAATGATGTGGATGCTCAAGCTTTTTTTCCAATCTGTGAAGCTTTGTTCTGAATTCATCTTGACTTATTAATTTCATGTTTCATAGACTATGCATCCAAAAGTGCAAATACAAACCCTCACAGGCTAGACAAGATTGGTGCTCTGATACCACTATAATGTCTCCAAATGAGATGATTTCAAGCAAAAAAAATTCTCTTAAATCCCAAAATTTTGAAAATACAGTCAACAAACCATAGTTTGCAAAATAAGCTTTTAAAACCTTTGTTAGGCCCTAGAAACCCTAGACGCGAAAATGGTAGGCTTTTATGGATGAATTCTAGCTAATAACTTATTCCAAAATAACTAAAAATTGATAGAAAATAATTAAAAATTAAATTGCACACAAAAAATACCATACCTTTTTGTCAAATTTCTGAAGCGCAAATGCCACTTTTTTTACTAAAAAATTTCATTTAATTTCAAAAATATAGCTGTTGTTCTGAATATTTTTTTCATTTCAAACCCTTGTCAAAAATCAGCCCCCAACAAATATTTATTTCCTACGAACAGCTGAAAAGTTCAAAAATTCATAACTCCCTCGATATTTGGAATTATGATGCAAACAAGAGCTTAAACTAATCATACAAATAATGGCTATCAATTAAAAATAATTTCAAAATTTTCCTTCCATAGAAAGGTCACCAAAAGTTGCTCCGAAATTCTGAAAACCCTAATTTTTTGTCAAAATGATTAAATAATAATTCTAAAAATTATTGTTTAATTTTCTACTTCAAACTCTTCACAAACACCTCCAATTCCTCACACCAACATGCAGAAAATTACTAAATAAAATCAAAATATTTTGCAATAAATAGACCAAAAAAGGCCTCCAAACTCTAGATTCAAGCTTCCAAGGTGGTTTTTTCACTTGCAAAAATAGTATAGATTTTTAGCAAGGTTAATATGTAAGAAAAAACCATGAAACCCTCACAAAAAATCACACAAACTCATCAAAGCAAATCGTCCCACTTCTAGGGCAAGAACAAGATCTCCTTAGCAAAAGGTGGTGTCAAAAGACACCATTTTAAATTGATCAACACTAAAGGTAACGAACCTCTATTGGGCATGCATCCCAACAATTTTTTTCAAGCATGAAGAACAATTTATCAAAATTCAGCATATCCTCCATTGTAACCTTCGTTATGTATTTATAACTTTCCAAAGAGGGTGAACCACTTTAGAAAAATAAAACATCTTTCCTTATCTTTACTTTAGCTTCCATGCCGACATCTCCTTTTTGAATAATATATTAATTATTAGCCTTAGTTAAAATAGTAATTAAAATTACTTTAAGGTAAATAAATTAATATTTAATTCATTTAAGCACCTTTGTAATAAAAACCACTTTTTAAATATTCAATTAATTAATTAATAATTGTTTTATGATAAAAATCACTATTTCGACAATTAATAAAATAATATTTCTCAAAAAGGGCTCCTTTAGTCTATGGAAAAATAAACTAAAGGTCTTCAAGACCTGTTTATTCATAATGTGGAAATGGAGACATTAAAGTCCTCACCCAAAATTGCTTGTCCTCAAACTATGTCTCAACGCACCTTATCAAACAATGTCCCCATTTACCTGTTTATCAATGGAGGAAATCCTCAAATGGCTTCTTCATATTGTTGTCCCTATACCTTGAGGGTTGCCCTCAATCATCAATAGAATCCTCATGCCTTCCCAAGGCTCGAAAGTCTCCCCATTTTCCACCCCTCTCAATACTGAGTGGAAGGTAAGCGAACTCCTTATACCTCTCAAATAGGTGAGGTAAGACCCAAAGTGGTTATGCAAATCACCACTGAACCAAACCACCTTGCTGCCTTGTATCCAAAATTTCCTTATGTGTCGGTCCATGTCCCACAAAATATGCAAAGAGAAATCAGAACTGTATTGTCTATGAAAAAAACCCTTCAAGACACATTTGCCACCATGTATGGACATCCAAGTGTGAAATTTGCACCCAACAAGAGGCTGCCCCATGTTATTTACCTCCAAACTGCATATGATTCTCTTCATACTTCCCAAAAGCTCTCCAACATTTTCACAAAAAGGTTGTAGCTTCCTTGTGAGGCGGTTCCTTATTTCACCTTCACATGATGCCAACAATATTACATTTCCCGAATCTTATGAAAACTATTTTGTAAGAAATAAATCAGTTTTTCCTTCATGTTGACATGGTTGTATATGCAAATAAACCTTTGATTTTCCATGTGGGCAAACGTAGAATTGATTGTACATATATCTCTCATATCCTAAGAGTTGGAATGCATCATAAAACTTAGAATTTTCCCCTCTAAAGTAATGTTGAATTTGTTTTTGCAAACCTGATTTTTTTGAGTGATAAATTTCAAAACTTGTACATACCTTTATTCTTCCTACCAAGTGCTGAAAAGTGCCACAAGGATCAGATGTCTTCCTTTCATCTTGGCTGTCATGTGTAACCAAATAGACATCAGAGAGATGCTTAAATTGAATCCGTATGTACTATTGTTCCGTGTCCTCACATTTCGCCTTTTTTCTATGCAAACCATGACCCCAGTTATTAAAATTTCCAGAATTCGTGGACAGTTGAAAGCACATAACAAATTCAGACCTATTGCTCGTGTGAAAGGGTTGTAATAGTGACGTAGAAACTGAGTTTTCTGATTGTACCAAATCAGAATTACACCTAACAACATTTTCCCTTGTCACCAGTGTTGGAATGCTCCCAAAATCAGATTTTTTATACATGATAGGTGGCTACCATAGGTTGCTCAACTCAAAATTTTTGGGAGTAAAGTTTCCATACCTTCCAACAACAACTTTTGATTTTTTGGAAAGGTAGAAAACAAAATTTCCTTCACAATTTCATTTTGTCCAAGGCATCTCATGATTTGGGTCTTTGCCCACTCTATTGTAGTCTTCAAGTCTTCATCCATGTTTTCACCTTCAACTTCTCCAATTGGTAGCCCATGTATGGGAACCAACCTACTCCTTGCATTGCTCATTGCAAGAGATCTTCCAAATAAACCTATACATGAAACAAGCAATTTAGGGAAATCATTGGTGTTAAAAAACACCCCTTTGATCCACTTGTCAAATTTTAGGATCCTTTCTTGATGTCTTGATCCTTCCTATCCATTTCACACAATGGATTGCCTTTTACATTCCACAATAAGTTAGAATCTTGATCTTTTCCAATATCTATTTTGATTGTATGCAAGTCCATCATAGTGTTTTTTTCCTTTAAGCATTCCCTCATCTCATTGTGCATGGATCTATCAAGAAGCCCCCTCGTGCCATCCAACCTTGTCAAGGCTTGCACTCCCTTCTTATTTGTGATTAAGAATTGTTCCTTCCAAGTTCTTTCATCAACTCTAGAGCCATGCAACAAATTTGAACAATTATTAAATCCCAAAAAAAAATCACTATTCAACTCATACATTTTTTTGAATATCTCGGTTTCTTTGGCTTTTTCAAAATCATATTTTAGAATACCAAAGTTTGGGGTAGTTGGCTGCCCCAAAGCACCTAGAATCTCATTTTCATCCATCATTTGCAGCCCTCTTTGTTGCTCCAAAAACTCAGATTGTTGATGCTCACAATCTTCCACTCTAGGCTGCCCCAAAGTATCATATTTTTGTAGCTCATCTTCCTCCGAATCTGATTTTTTTCTTTCTTTGGCTCCCTGATAGGAACCCTCATGAAGGGTTGTCCTTTCATTCTTTCCTTCCAACTCTCCATGTAGTTCAATCTTCTCTTCCTCTACATACTCCACTATCAAATAAGGCCTCAATTTTTCCTCACAATCAATTGCAACATTTTAAAACATCATATGTGCAATTGAAAAATTTTCCTTTTTCTAGCCCCAAACCTGTCAACAAGGTATATAATAATGAATTGGAAAGATCATCTCTAACTGAGTGTCACAGTCAAGATTTTCTGTATAAAAGCTACAACATTTTTGGTAGGATACTTACAAGTAATTGCAAAGAAATGTTGAAACATCTTAACAATAAATTCATCACATTCATTATCTAACATTAGCACACAAGATCTGACTTTTGTCATATTTTTCAGAATAGTGATCCTCTTATTAAAAAGACTTGTGATGTCACCAAGACTTTCAAAACTTTTCACTATCAACTGAAATATTTTCATGATGTTGTCACTGTATGGCTGTTCCGAAGCTATCATCCTTGTAATTTCACTAATACAAGTGATAGCTATAAGTTTCGCATCCAAATCTGAATGTCTCAAAATTTTGGATCTAGCCAAATGTGTTGCAGGGATACGCCCCTCGGCCTGACACCTCCTGTTCGGAGACGCCTCCGTCCCGGGAACTCCTACGTCCAGCACGGCGACTGGCGCCTCCGAGAGTACCCAGGGCGTTTCTGGCGTGTACCCAAAAATTTTCGGCAAAAATGCCGAAAAAAAATTAAAAAACTCAGAAAATGCATTAAAAAAACCCTAAAAACTTAAAGTAAACCCTAAACGCCGAAAACGCCCTAAACACTTATAAAAGAAGCATGTCCCTCTTCTTCAAAACACACGAAGCAGGTCGCGACCATTCTTTGGCAGTTTGCAGGTGCAGCGGCAAGGTTTGCGGAAGCTTGAAGACGGTGAAGAGGAGAATGAAAATTCGCCAGGAGGAGAAGAGATTCAAATAGCAAATTTGCCAAGAGAAGAGTGGACTGTGGCAGTATGGAGTGAAGCCACGCCGACGGGGAGGAGTTTGCAATTTGCAAGTATGTTAAATTTTTACTTTTTCATTTAGTATTTAGTTTTAATTTTTTAAACTTTTAAGTTTTATTTACCAAGTATTTAATAAATTAATTTTAAATTTTTCATTTAATATAACTATTAAAATAAAATATAATATTAAAAATTTAAACTAAATACTATTTAGTTTTACATTTTTAATATTATAATTTATATTTTATTTTAAATTTACTATATCCTATATAGTATTTAAATTTTTTTTTTAATATTTTTAATTTTAAAATATAGTATTTAAATTTTTATTTAAATTTTCTCATTTTTTGTAAATATTAAATAATATTAAAATTAAATATTAATTTTGTTCGTAAATAATATTAATTAGTAAATTAGTAATTATTAAAAAAAATCAAATGTTTATTCTTTGTTTAAAAATTAAAATTAAAAGTTGCAATCATATTAAAATTTATTTATTTTTATTGTTCTTGTTTCACTTTCCATAAATATTTATTATTTAAAAAAATCATTATCAAATGTATATTTTTAAAAAATATAAGTTTCTAAGTTCTAACCCTAACTTCTGCGTATGCTCTTCTCTTGCGCGTAATTGCGATCTTGAGAATCAGAAACAGAGTTAGTTGCATTACATTTATTTTTAATTTTTTCAAGTTTAAATATTTAAAAAAATCAAATTTATATTTTTTATGTTTCTAACCCTAACTTCTGCGTATGCTCTTCTCTCGCACGTAATTGCGATCGTGAGAATCAGAAACAAAGTTAGTTGTTATTAATTTTAATTTTGTATATTTTTGCTTGGTTCTAGAATCTAATTTGATAATTCATAATTAGGATATCTATGGCATCCAGTTCAATGTCAGGAGGGCATGATGAAGCAAACCACGCTGAAACCTCGCTTCAAGTGAAATATGACCCTGCCTCCCCTCTTTGAAAACATGCGACGATACTTGAGATCATTGCTGGAGGTGGGACTCGTGTGTGGGTATGCAATGATTGTCATTCCACATTCAAATCCTCGTATATTCGGGTCAAAACTCATTTGACTGGGTATGGGCCATCGGGTATCAGAAAGTGTGATAAAATTTTCAAGTCAAAAATAGTTGAGTTCATGAAAGAGCAAGAAGAAGCCGATGCAGCACTTGCTTCAAAAAACCGTTCTAAAACAATACCTCTCCAAAGAGGTAGATCAAGGAGACCACCCATAACATCTGCAGTGGCGAGTCATCCTTTCATTGAAAGTCAAACTCGAGCTCATTCAGTTGCAATACCAGTCGCTAATGATGATGCAGATGCCACTTCACGAAAAAAACCAAAAGGACTATTGGAAAAAGCTTTCAATGTCGCAGAGAGGGACATTGTTGATGAGTTGATTGCTAGATGCATTTATGCATGTGGGTTGCCCTTCAATGTTTTGAGATCGCCTTATTGGCAACAAATGTTGAAAGCGGTCAATGAAGCTCCACAAAGTTACAAAGGCCCTAACTATGAGAAAGTTTGCACGACACTCTTGGCCAAAGAAGTAGAACATATTCACACTTCTTTGCAGCCAATTAGAGATTTGTGAAAAAATTCAGGTGTCCATTATCTCAGATGGATGAAAAGATGCTTGAAATAGACCTTTGATCAATGTTATTGCAGTATGCCCTAAAGGGGCAATGTTCCTGAAGGCAGTGGATTGTGAAGGCGAAGTGAAAGATGCTCAATTCATTGCAAACATTTTGATAGAAGTTATTGAGTCTGTGAGCCCCCAACATGTTGTCCAAGTCATCACAGACAACGCAAAGAATTGCAAAGCAATTGGGTCGATTATAAAGGGCAGATATGAGCACATATTTTGAACACTTTGTGTTGTCCACTCCCTCAACTTGGTGCTACAAAAGATTGGTAAAATTCAATGGATAGAGCAAATTTATGCAGAGGCCAGTGACATTCAAACATTTGTCACAAATCATCACATGTCTCAGGTCATCTTCAGGGAATTCTCAAAGTTGGAGTTGTTGAAGGTAAGAAATTCGAGAACAAATTCTTAGTCTTACTTTTGAAGTTCTTAATTTTGAAGTTATAACTTTTTAATAATTAATAATTTAATTCTAATTGTTTATCAACATTTGCAGTTTGGACAATTAAACTTGGTCTTATTTTTTTTTGGTAGATTGTTGAAACTAGATTTGCCTCACATGCTCGTCTTGAGACGACTTGTGAAGGTGAAAGAGGCACTAAGCAGTATGGTGATAAGCAATGTTTGGGGTGTGTGGAGGCAAGCAAGCACCACTGGTATTGAAAAAGCCAATAAGATCAAAGCATTGATCTTTGATGATAACTGGTGGACTAAGATTGAATATGTGTTCAGTTTTACAAAGCCTATTCTATCTATGATTCGATTTACAGATACAGATGCAGCTTGCATGGGAGAGGTTTATGATGGGATTGATTCCATGCTTGAAAGTATGAAAGAGATCATACAAAAGAAAGAGCAAGACCCAGAAGAAATGTTTTATAATGAAATCAAGATGTTGGTCATGAAGAGGTGGAATAAAATGACCACCCCATTACATCTCCTTGCTTATGCTTTCAATCCGAAGTATTATAACAATGAAATACTTCGGCTACCCAATAGGCAACTACCATATGATGATGTAGAGGTTGCAAATGGAACTAGGCAAGCATTCAGAAGGCTTTTTCCTGATCCATTTGTAGCTAGTGCGGTCCGCAACGAAATGGCCATGTTTGTAGCTTCAAAGGGCAGCATGAGAGAAATTGAGGCTCTTTTTGACAAATCTAGTTTGTCTTCAATCAAGTGGTGTTATGTACATGGCCATGATGCCAAGTACCTACGACCTATTGCAATCAAGATTCTGTCACAGGTATTCAATTTGAATTAAATAAAAAAATATTAAGTTATTGACATATTTTTGTTTACATTGTTACAAATTTTAAATTCAAAAATTCTAACAATTAACAACTTTTTTTTGTGATAGGTGGCTAGTAATTTTTCAGTAGAGCGGAATTGGAGTACATATGGATTTATCCATTCTGCTAAAAGAAACAAGTTGGCATCCAAGAAAGTTGAGGATTTGGTATTTGTACATTCCAATTTGTGCTTCCTTTCACACAAGTCTGAGAACTATATGCGAGGGCCTAACAAATTTTGGGATATCCTTCCAGAGAATATTGACTTGGATGCCTCCACATCTACATTTGCCCAAGATTCATTACTTGGTGTGGATGATGTTGATGACAATGAAAAGGATTCAACACCAGGGGTGGAGAGTGGAGCTAGTGGGAGTTGTCCAAGTGGAGCTAGTGGGAGTAACATTCATAATTATTAATTATGAATATGAGGACAATCTAGACGAATTATGAATCTATGATTTATTCTACATTTGCATTTTGAAAATTTGAATGTATTTGCAATGTATACTTTGAACATTTTGAAATTTGAAGCAATGAATGAACAAACACTATGTATTTACTATTTTCAAGTGTTTTACAAAACAATTGAGTAATATGCATTTATATATAATATATATATATATATAGAGAGAGAGAGAGACGTACCCACGGCGTATCCAAATCAAGGTTTTATAAAAATGGCGTACTCACGTACCCGAATCGTACCCGTACCCGTATCCAAACAACGTAGAGCCAAATAAACCACCAGAGGATTCAATGTCCAAAACATAGACTTAGAATCTAATTGTCCTATCATGGACAAACAGTTTGCTGCTTCCTTCAAAATATTGAGCAAAACATTTTTTAAATGATGTGGATGCTCAAGCTTTTTTTTCCAATCCGTGAAGCTTTGTTCTGAAGTCATCTTCACTTATTAACTCCATGTTTCATAGACTATGCATCCAAATCTGTAAACACAAACCCTCACACCGTATACAAGATCAGTACTCTGATACCATTGTAATGTCCCCAAATGAGATGATTTCAAGCAAAAAGGGCTTTCTCCTAAATCCCAAAATTTTGAAAATAATAATCAACGAATCATAATTTGCAAAATAAGCTTTTAAAACCCTCGTTAGGCCCTAGAAACCCTAGACGCCAAAATGGTTGGGTTTTATGGATGAATTTCAGCCAATAACTTATTCCAAAATAACTGAAAATTGATAGAAAATAACTACAAATTAAATTGCACAAAACATGTACATTTTTGCCTAATTTTTGAAGCATAAACGCCATTTTTTTATGGCTGAATAATTTTATTTAATTCCAAAAATATAGCTGTTGTTCTGAATATTTTTTTTGTTTCAAACCCTTGCCTAAAATCTGCCCTCAACAAATATTTATTTCCTATGAATAGCTAAAAACTTCAAAACTTCATAACTCCCTTAATATTTGGAATTATGATGCAAACAAAAGCTAAACTAATCATAAAAATAATGGCTATCAATTAAAAATAATTTCAAAATTTTCCTTCCATGGGAAGGTCACCAAAAGTTTCTCCAAAATTTTGAAAACCCTATTTTTTTGTCAAAATGATTAAATAATAATTCTGAAAATTATTATTTAATTTTCTACTTCAAACCCTTCACAAACACCTCCAATTCCTCACACCAACATGCAAAAAATTAGCAAATAAAATTAGAATATTTAATTTGCAATAAATAGACCAAAAAATGCCTCGAAATTCTAGATCCAAGCTTCCAAGGTGGTTTGCTTCAGTTGCAAAAATAGTATAAATATTTAGCAAGGTTAATATGCAAGAAAAGAACCACAAAACCCTCACAAAAATTCACACGAACTCGCCAAAGCAAATTGTCCCACTTCTAAAGCAAGAACAAGATCTCTTTAGCAATAGGGGTGTCAAAAGACACTTTTTTAAATTGATCAACACCAAAGATAACAAACCTCTATTGGGCATGCATCCCAATAGTTTTCTTCAAGCATGAAAACCAATTTATCAAAATTTAGCATATCCTTCATTGTAGCCTTTGGAAAGATAAAACATATTTCCTTATCTTTACTTTAGCTCCCATGCCGACATCTCATTTTTGAATAATATATTAATTATTGGCTTTAATTAAAATATTAATTAAAATTACTTAAAAGTAAATAAATTAATATTTAATTCATTTAAGTATCTTAGTAGTAAAAACCACTTTTTAAATATTATATTAAATAATTAATAATTGTCATATTATAAAAATCACTATTTCGACAATTAATAACTAATAAAATAACATTCCTCAAAAAAGGCTCCTTTAGTCTATGGGGAAATAGACTAAAGGTCTTCAAGACCTGTTTATTCATGATGTATAAATGGGGACATTACAATCCTCCCCACCCAAAATTGTTTGTCCTCAAGCAATTGCAAAATCCAAGTAGGTTTTCCAACACACCTTCTCAAACAATGTCCCCATTTACCTATTTTCCAGTGGAGGAAATCCTCAAATGGCTTATTCATACTATTGTTCTTGTACCTTGGGGGCTGCCCCCAATCATTGATAGGATCTTCATGGCCTTCCCAAGGCTCAAAAGAATCCCCATTTTCCACCCCTCTCAATACTGAGTGGAAGGTAAGTGAACTCCTTATACCTAACAAATGGGTGAGATATGACCCAAAGTGGTTATGCAAATCATAAGTGAACCAAACAACCTTGCTGTCTTGTATGCAAAATTTCCTCATGTGTTGGTCCATGTCCTACAAAATATGCAAAGAGAAATCAGAATTGTATTGTCTATGAGAAAAGGCCTTCAAGACACATTCGCCACCATGTATGGACATCCAAGTGTGAAATTCGCACCCAACAAGACGCTGCCCCATGTTATTTACCTCCAACATGCATATGATTCTCTTCATACTTCCCAAAAGCTCTTCAACATTCTCACAAGAAGGTTGTACCTTCTTGTTGAGGAGGTCCCTTATGTCACCTTCCCATGATGTCAACAATATTACATTTCCCGAATATTGTGCAAACTGTTTTGTATGAAATAAATTAAGTTTCCCTTCATGTTGACATGGGTGTATATGTAAATAAACCTCTGATTTTCCATATGGGCAAATGTAGAATTGATTGTACATATATCTCTCATATCCCAAGAGCTGGAATGCATCATAAAACCCAAAAATTCCCTCTAAAGTAAGGTTGAATTTGTTTTTGCAAACCTGATTTTTCTAAGTAATAAATTTCAAAACTTGTACATACCTTTATTCTTCCTACCAAGTGCTGGAAAGTCCCACAAAGATCAGATCTCTTCCTTTCATCATGGCTGCCATGTGTGACCAAATAAACATCAGAGGGATGCTTAAACTGAATCCGTATGTACTATTGTTATTTGTCCTTACACTTTCCCTTTTTTCTATGCATACTGTGACCTCAATTATTAATATTTCCAAAACTTATGGACAGTTGAAAGTACATAACAAAATCAGACCTATTGCCTGTGTGAAAGGGCTATAATACTGACGTTTAAACTGAGATTTTTGATTGTACCAAATCAAAATTACACCTAACAACATTTTCCCTTGTCACCAATGTTAGAATGCTCCCAAAATCAGATTTCTTATGCATGATAGTTGGCTGCCATAGGTTGCTCAACTCAAAATTTTTGGAAGTAAAGTTTCCATACCTTTCAACAACTTTTGATTTTTTTTGGAAGGTAGGAAACAAATTTTCCTTCACCGATTCATTTTGTCCAAGGCTGCTCATGATTTGGGCCTTTGTCCACTCTATTGTAGTTTTCAAGTCTTCATCCATGTTTTCATCTTCAACTCCTTCAATTGGTAGCCCATGTATGGGAACCAACCTACTCCTTGCATTGCTCAATGCAAGAGATCTTCCAAATAAACCTACACATGAAACAAGCAATTTAAGAAAATCATTGGTGTTAAATAACACCCCTTTGATCCACTTGTCAAATTTTAGGATTCTTTCTTAATGTCTTGATCCTTCCTATCCATTTCACACAATGGATTGCCTTTTACATTCCACAATAAGTTAGAATCTTGATCTTTTCCAATATCTATTTTGATTGTATGGAAGTCTGTTATAGTGTTCTTTTCCTTTAAGCATTCCCTCATCTCATTGTGCATTGATCTATCAAGAAGCCTCCTTGTGCCATCCAACCTTGTCAAAGCTTGCAATCATTTCTTATTTGTGATTAGGAATTGTTCCTTCCAAGTTCTTTCATCTAGAGCCATGCAACATATTTGAACAATTATTATATTTCAAACAAAATTCACTATTCAACTCATACATTTATGTGAATATCTCGATTTCTTTGGCTTTTTCAAACTTTGGGATACTTGACTGCCCCAAAGCACCTAGCATCTCTTCATTTTGATCCATCATTTGCAACCCTCTTTGTTGCTCCAAAAACTCAAATTGTTGATGCTCACAATCTTCCACTCTAGGCTGCCCTTAAATGTCATATTTTTGTAGCTCATCTTCCTCTTTCAAATCTGATTTTTTTGTTTATTTGGCTCCCTCATAGAACTCTCATTAAGGGTTGCCCCTTCATTCTTTCCTTCCAACTCTCCATGTAGTTCAATCTTCTTTTCCTCTACATGCTCCACTATCAAATAAGGCCTCAATTTTTCTTCACAATCAATTGCAACATTTTCAAACATCATATGTGCAATTGAAAAAATTTCCTTTTCTAGCCCCAAACCTGTCAATGAGATATATAATAATGGATTGGAAAGATCATCACTCTCATTGAGTGTCACAGTCAAGATTTTCTGCATAAAAGCTACAACATTTTTTATAGGATTTTTACAAGCAATTGCAAAAAAATGTTGAAACATCTTAACAATAAGTTCATCACACTCATTATCTAACATTAGCACACAAGATCTGACATTTGCCATATTTTTCAGAACAATGATCCTCTTATTAAAAGAACTTGTGATGTCACCAAGACCTTCAAAACTTTCCACCATCAACTGAAATATTTTCTTCATAATGTTGTCACTGTATCGCTGTTCTGGAGCTATTATCCTTGTAATTTCACTAATACAAATGATAGCTACAAGTCTCACATCCAAATCTAAATGTCTCAGAATCTTGGGTCTAACCAAATAAACCACCAAAAAATTCATTGCCCAGAACATAGACTTAGAATCTGATTGTCCTACCATGGACAAACAGTTTGCTACTTCTTCCAAAATATTGAGCAAAACATTTTTTAAATGATGTGGATGCTCATATTTTTTCCCAATCTATAAAGCTTTGTTCTGAATTCATCTTCACTTATTAACTCCATGTTTCATAGACTATGCATCCAAATCTGCAAACAAACCCTCACATGCTAGACAAGATTGGTGCTCTGATACCACTATAGTGACCTCAAATGGTGGGACGATTTCATGCAAAAGGGGTTTTCCCCTGAATTCCAAAATTCTAAAAATGCAATTAGCAAATCCTAGTTTGCAAAATAAGCTTTTGAAACACTTGTTAGGTCCTAGAAACCCTAGACGCCAAAATAGTAGGGTTTTATAGATGCATTCCAACTAACACAGGTAAGACAAGATTGGTGCTCTGATACCACTGTAATGACCTCAAATGAGACGATTTCATGCAAAAGGGGTTTTCCCCTGAATCCCAAAATTCTAAAAATGCAAGCAGCAAATCCTAGTTTGCAAAATAAGCTTTTAAAACACTTGTTAGGTCCTAAAAACCCTAGACGCCAAAATAGTAGGGTTTTATAGATGAATTCCAACTAATAACTTATTCCAAAATAATTGAAAATTGGTAGAAATAACCAGAAATTAAACTGCACAAAATAAGTACTTTTTTGCTTAATTTTTGAAGCACAAACACCGCTTTTTGATGGCTAGAAAATCTGATTTAATTCCAAAAATAATACTATTCTAGTTATTTTTTCCGCTTCAAATCCTTGTCAAAAATCTGCCCTCAACAAATATCTATTTCCTACGAACAGCTAAAAACTTCAAAAATTCATAACTCCCTCAATATTTGGAATTATAATGCAAACAAGAGCTCAAACTGATCATAAAAATAATGGCTATCAATTAAAAATAATTTCAAAATTTTCTTTCCATGGAAAGGTCACCAAAAGTTGTTCTGAAATTTTGAAAACCCTAGTTTTCTCTCAAAATAATTAAATAATAATTTTGAAAATTATTATTTAATTTTCTACTTCAAACCCTTCACGAACACCTCCAATTCCTCACACCAAGCAAATAAAATCAGAATATTTAATTTGCAATAAATAGACTAAAAGAGGCCTCCAAACCCTGGATTCAAGCTTCCAAGGTGGTTTGCATAAGTTGCAAAAATAGTATAAATATTTAGCAAGGTTAATATGTAAGAAAAGAACCACGAAACCCTCACAAAAATCCACACGAAATCGTCAAAGCAAATCACCCCACTTTTAAGACAAGAACAAGATCTCCTTAGCAAAAAGTGGTGTCAAAAGACACCTTTTTAGATTGATCAACCTCTATTAGGCATGCATCCCAATAGTTTTCTTCAAGCATGAAGAACAATTTATCAAAATTCAGCATATCCTCCATTGTAGCCTTCGCTATGTATTTATAACTTTCCAAAGAGGATGAACAACTTTGGGAAGATAAAACACCTTTCCTTATCTTTATTTTAGCTCCCATGCCGTCATGTTTTTAAATAATATATTAATTTATTGACCTTAATTAAAATAAAATTAAAATTACTTTAAGGTAAATAAATTAATATTTAATTCATTTAAGCACCTTAGTAGTAAAAACCACTATTTAAATATTCTATTAATTAATTGATAATTGTCTTATGATAAAAATCACTATTTCGACAATTAATAAATAATTAATAAAATAAGATTCCTCAAAAAGGCCTCATTTAGTCAATGAAAAAATAGACTAAAAGTCTTCAAGCCCTGTTTATTCATGATGTGGAAATGGGGACATTACATCAAGTCCCTACTCAAAAGCAGATTTATTGGTCCTTAAAGGCTTCGACAAAAAATTTAAAATCAATTTTAACTTTTGGCAAAGAGATCGCAACTTATGGCAAAGGAATTATACACAAGCAAAATTATTAAGAGAAATTGACAAACTAGTCAAGGATAAACTCAAGATTCAAATCAATCCCATCAGCAAATGAATAGTCAATAATTCAAGATCTAGTCGACCTTGAAGTGCTGCAATTTACATAGACATTTAAATCGTTTATCATATGTAGTGAAATGTCCGTATCTGTTAATGTTGGAACAACCTATTAAGTAGAACACTGGGATCAAGGTTCCGGACAGCACTATAGTCGTGATATTATTTATGTTAGGTTGCTCTAGTAGCAAAGCAAAAAGTTTCATGAATTGATCTACCATATATGTGTCAGTGTGAATGGCTATAAGTTGTACTCTTCTTCACCAAGACTACATGTTAGCAAAGGTTCAGTTTCTGTCTGGAGGGATAACATATTATTGAGAACACAAACATGCAAGAAGATATGCAAATGCAGAATATATCTCTTTGCATGCGTGCAGTGAACATGTAGTGCAGCTCACTTTCAAAGAGCTGATGGTAGATTGATAAAGCAAACGGTGGTGCTGGCAGATATATGATAAATAAATGCCACATTCTGAAATTTGATTTAGATGCAGAAATCACGTGTTTTAGAAATATGGAAATACATCTTAATGATTGAAATAGCGACAAACTCCAAAGCATTGGTATACATTATGAGATTATTAATGAATGACAAAAGAACAGTGTAATCGGTCACAATGATGTCAGAAATTGCAATTGCAGCTGTCGTAGACTACAGATTATGCAGACTAAAGTTCAATAGAACCCTCCAATAGTGAAATTTTTGTACATCATCTCCTTGATTAATGAACAAATGGACTCAAAATTCTAAAAAAAAAATTACAAGAGATCTATTTGATTCAATTTCCTTTGAAAACTGATATTCAGTGTTCACGTGGTAATCAAAAGTACACTATAATTACAAAAAAGATTGGCCAAGCAAGATATAATTTTATCTAAGAGAATGGGTTGTTTTCTTTGAAAACACGGATCCTAGAAAGTCATATGTAATGTAAATAAGAATCATATTCCCACTAGTGAAATATAGCATTACCTTAGAAGAAAGCTCATAATAAGTAGCATGGCATTAATTGCATTAAAACATCTAACGTCACTTGGGAAAAGATGGAAGATCCTTCTTTCCAATACAGCGATAAAAGAATTTGATGAATGGAGTATCCCCAATGCAAAGCATGGAGTTGAAAAATGTTAAACAAAGAGCTTGCGAGAAAGATGAAGAGATATCAAAGCTACAAAGCCTTAACTAAGACATAAGAAAAAACAACTAAAGGCGAAGCTCACCTATATGGGAACTCTACAACCCACAGCAAATGAATGATAAGAAAAGCTCGAAAATAATTAAGATGAGTGCATGAGAAAAGAACCACAACGGAAACTTGCAAAGAAAAATGACAAGACGTCTAAGTTATGAAACCAGAATTTTTCTTAAAGATATTAAAAACTTAAATGTTAAATAACAGTAATCATAAGGCAGGGTTGAAGTTTAAACAATAAAAAAACGCTTAGGCTTCAAATAAATCAAGAATGAAATACAAGGAAGAATAGACCGAGGCAAGATGAAAATATTAGAAAAAATGAAATCTTAGCTCAACGAAATCAAATCCAAACTAGAAGACAAACAAGATGATGGAATATTTGCTTGATGAAATGGGAATAAAGCAACAAAAAGAAAAAGAACCTAATACAATGCAAAAAGAAAAAGCTGAAGACAAGGTCAAGGATTTACATCCTCAAACCATATGGACATCCTTACCATTGTGAGATCCAACAATTGAAACAAGATGAAGTATATCAACAGCCACACTTTCAGGAGAGTAAATGGCAAAGAAACTATGGAATCAAAAGGCTAATTTTGTGACAAATTAATATCAAAGGTCAGCACCCAAAACAAATGGAAAAGCTATGAAAATATATGAAGTGGAATAAAAACTATCCAAGTGTCATACAAATCAATGAAGGGTATGATCATGAAAAGAATTTATAAAAGTCCCCTTAAGAAAACAGTCAGCCACGTGAAAGAATTATAGAAGACTCAGGAGCAAAACTCATTTCAGAATGGTCAAATACAAATACAAGGCTTATTAATTGAGAGTTTGCGCACTAAAATTAATCGCTTTGTAACTCAAACCTACAATTAATAATAAGTTCAGAGTTATAACCTTTTGTCCTTCAGGCTTTAAGCCTGTGACCAGTGACCACAAGTTTTAAATATTGTAAGGTGATATGCATGAAATCAGGGAGTTTGGGGATAGGGCTATGAATATACAATATTCATGACAATGTTTGTCTAAAATAACTTCAAAATTTTGAATTTCAAAATGTGTACTTGCATGTCTGAGGATTGCAGCAACTTCAGTCTAAATGAGGCTGAAATTGGCCGCAAAGGTATGAAACAAGGTGAACAGACACTGGTCACAAAACTTGGGGCACAAGGAAGACGACTGTGCCAAAATGTCTTCCGTTCATATGAAGCTTGATAATTTCAAAAGGGTGTCTACTAAGATAGAAATGAGACCACAAGGACAAAATTTATGTGGTCAACATGTTCACTTTTGTTAATCAGCTTTGCTGTTGTAAGTAGTGGCACTGGTTTTTAGTAATCACTTATAAAGGGCTCTTTGAATTATTGTGAGCAGTCTTATTTATTCAGATTGTAACATTAAACGTGGTAGGCCAACCTACTGCATATGTACATGTAAATCTATATTTGTCATTTGATAATGCAAGATTGGAGTAGTTTTTGGATTTTATCCAGCTCATGCCCTTGCATCCATTTTACTTTCATTTTTTTGTTTAAGCACTTGTCAATTCTCCATCTTGGTGTCGGTATCTATTGATACAACATTCTTATACCATTAACCAACCCGCAATATTATATATCCATGAGGCCTAAGGGCCTTGGCCTAGGCCAATTGATTGGGCACATATTGAGTGTCTTAAAAGTTCAAACCATTATGCTACAACATATGATCCAATGAAGCACACTGTCCAAGAAAAATTTGATGCACTAATCCATCTGAAGAGTGTTTTCAAAATCATTACGTATCTTCATAGGATTCAACCCTTCATTTATTCAGCAAATGAGCAGGGGGATTCCCTTTCTTAGCTCTTTCCTCTTTGGAGGAACTTGCTTACCATATCTCTAGTACGAGTAGGAGGTAATGTTTGTATGACAATACTTAAAATTCCCAAAGCCTCTGAATATTTCCATTGATCATTTCCCCCCTTATAGGAACTCCATGGATTCCCCCCTTCTCTTCTCCCTTTGAATGGAAGGAATAGGAGATAAATAAGGCAACTAAAAAGTATATTCATAGAGAATAAACAAATGAACTGGATTTCTCCCCTCCAGCCTTCATCCATTGGTTGAACTTTTTACGCCTAGCATTTTCTACAAATCTGTAGATGCTTTATTATATGCCCAAACTACTTGAGGGAACGCTACACACACAAGTGCAGTCACATCAGTTACCTCTTGAGATAGGTCATCATATCTCATATGAGAAGACCTGCCAGCTTTGCACCTTTCAACAGGCCACAAATGCAGACCACTATGGAGCACATTTTGGTTGTCATTGTTAATACCATAGTAAGACAAACAAATGAACAAAGAATGTCATTTTATGCCTCTGATGTGTTGTACTTGAGTTATGAATTAACTAAGTTTTGAGTTATGAAGGTGTTTGACATTCTTACAATTGCATCCAACCATCACAACTACCTCCTCTTACAATATTCACAAGTTGATCAAGGGTCTCCATTATGTGTCTATCGTTAGATCCTATGTAGCCTCGGGTTCTATGCAATTGGTTGATGTATGTAACTTCCAGTTCTATGAGTTGGATGGCCCTACTCATAAGCATATTTATACTTCTAATGATATTGATGTTGTATAGAATGTGTGTCAGGGATCTATGTGGGGTTCTCCTATTCATACCATAGTTGTCTAATTTTATAGAAGATTTTATGCGAGAGCAGTATGGAGGTGTATGTTACATTGAAGGATAATTTTGTTACACTCTTCATCATTAGAGATCAATCTCCGGGACACCTCACCACAAAGGAAAAATTCAAAACATCACAATTCTTTGAATTCAATGGAATATGTACATAAAATACCCAATTCATTAATCAAACCCATTAGGTCTAGTCTTGAGGAAGACCATCAGCAAACCATGTTCGAAGTTAAACATCCTTGACATGCATCACCATTAGGCATCACTAATTTGTGACTCAACCAATGTCATCTTCTTGTCTATTCCAAAACATAACACTATAAGAATTTAATCTCAATTCATTAGCAATAATCAGTCCAGTATCCATTTAATGTCCCATACGCATCCCCAACTTAACCTACCATTATTAGGGGAGCATAAGCAACTCAACTGAAAAGCGAAACTAGCATCTAGAGCATGAGTGACCCCAATTGCACCCAACCATCTATCATCAAGGAGCATAAGAAACCTCAACCAAACCCTATAATCAATCAAATCATTGGAGAGCATGAGAAACCTCAACAGAACCCCACAATTGGAAAAGGAGTTACCTTAACTGAACCTGACCATCTATCATTTGGGACTGTGGGAACCCTCAAATGAACTCGGTCAATCGAACATTTAGAGAACAAGAGTAACCTCAACTATACCCATCACCAATACTGTGGAGGATAAACCAATTCAACTGAACCACTAGACCTCAAAATCTAATGCAGATTGATCTTTATGGCATAGAAACTCATTTATGACAATGCAAGCATCATCACCATGAAGTCCAAATACTATTCATCAATGTGATGAAGTAAAATTGGTCAAAAATATACATACCTTGTGATTTTCTTGGTCAACAACAGATTTGACTAGCCAACAACAAATTTTCTCCCCAATGCAGCAGATATAATTGATATGGACATGACTGGTAATTTGGTGGACAACACACTAAATTGCAGAAATGTAATGCAATATAATAGCAATGAACCAAAGCAAAGGAAAATGAATCCAGTAAGCCTAGATTATATTGTAATGTGAACGAAACCTTCATTGAAAATATGAGTTATGTACAAAAAGGTAGCAATCTATGAGAAGAGTTGTGAAGCTGTGACACTCTTTGCCCCTCTTTCAGAAAATGCACCTTAATATATATAGCCGAGTATATCAAGAAATGAAGAAACTCAAAGGGGAAGATAAAGTGATCCACCTTGGGAATCCAAGAATTTGTCACTTATGGATGGACAAGAACAAACTAGGTTGGAAGCTAAGGGCAAACTGGGTTGGAAGCTAATGGCAAACTGGATTTGTAAATAAGAACAGATTTGGCGGGTATGCCCGAATTTTTTACAAAGTCGTATTTTGCACTTTTGGGGCCTTTTAGAGTGTTTTTCGAGGTCTTTCTTCATGCTCTATACGTCCTAATTTTTTCGACACTTTTTGAACAAAAAGTTTTGAGTTAAGTTTTCAAAGTTATGCCCCTGCATGCTAGCTGTCCTGATTGTCACTTTGGTGCTCCGCCACAGGATCAAAGTCTACCCCAAACTGCTAAATGGATCAGTCATCCCCCCTTAGCAAGCAATGTGTCCAATTGCTTCCAGTTCTAATTTTTATGAACATAAGAACTTCTAAGTGTAGAAACGATTTTCTCCCACTTGAGTGGAGCAATCCATCCAACATTTATTTTTATTAATTGTTAAGATTTATGAGCAGGGAACATCAACAAATCAACATGTAGAACTGCTGTGGTTGCACTTCTCATGATTCACAAGGATGAAGACTTCAACATTGACTAGACTTGTGACCTATTTTGCACAATAATGTATGGTGGTTTGAGAAAATTCCCTGGTGTACCCAGCACCGAAGTTATTGGGCCTCATCTCTACCTCAAAATATTTTCAGATTCTTTTGACCACCTTTGTTAAGACATTGGCCAATGTCAATTTTGTTCTAGCAGTGACTAGTGCTCATTTTGGGGTACTCAAATTGGATTAACATATTGGTGCTAATCAAATAGAATTAACTTATTGAAGTTAATCAAAGATATCTTGTTAGAAGGAGCCACCTTCAGTTTTCTGTAGAGCTGATAACCCTGGGTAATGATAACACTATGGGCTCTTGATCGACAAACACTTTCATTCCTTAAAAATTGGTTAACTAAGCAGAACATTAGAGACTTCCAATGGTGCCATGATGGAGAGCACTTCATCCCAAAACACTTGATTGGGTTTGAGAGGCAGCACTACAAGATGACACATATTCCTACCTTGACTCACTCAATTGGTTGTATATGGCTAAGGGTGAGGTGTCATTGGTCGATTCAACCTCCTGATAACATCCTCAAAAATCACATCCTTTCTGCTGCCACTATCCACAATGAAACATGGAGTTGCTCCCTTCACTCCCTTCACCCACAATTTTCAGTGGAAGAGGCACTATGCCTCCTTTGGCTCGGTAGGAGAGGATTGTGTCATGGTGACAATGGAATAGGGATTGGCCTTTGTGTTTTGCTTCCCTTTGTCCAACATGGTTGGTGGTGCCAATGTTAGTGTTGTAGCTAGTGTTGAAGTCTACACCTCGACCAACAATGCTTGTTTCGCACAACATTATTCATCCAAGTATCACTTGCCCTTGTGGACGTTGCACAACTTGCCAGTATCTTTTGGGGAATTTCAGTCCAGGAAAGCCTTCTTCTAAGGAGGTTTGGCTAGTGGTATTGGTATCATGTCCCTATTTCGTTAGGGACATCCTCGAGGGCCCTTAGCCTTAACCCATTTCCCAGGGGCTACGGGAAAAGAAAGAAAAGGAGAAATAAATGGTTTTGAATGGATATATGTAAAAGGTACTTTATTTTATAAGAGCCACTTAAGTTGGGGCCCTTTAAGGGTCATGAGCGCCACTTGACTTAAAAAAGAGTTTTAAAGGCAATCTTCCTTATGATTTGAATATATGTTTCCCTCCCTTTTGGGGAAGTTGTATAAAAGCAAAGGAAGGTTTCATTTGAAGGAATGCTAATTTGGATATTGAATATTATGCTTAAGTATGTCAAGCTTGAACAAGTGACTTAAAGACAAAACCCTTCAAGTGCACCAAGGAGTGTGGGGATGAAAAACTCCATTCTTCCACATAGGGCAGCTCTATTCAAGGGATATATTTATGCTTCAGATTTGTGGATTGCAGATTTGCACCCTCTCCTGGGGTGGCGACTTGCTTTGGCAAGTGTGGTTGTGTGTTGGGGTTGTGTGGCTTGCTATTGGAAACCATGTACATGTTTTTGGGGAGCTCTAAAGGCTAGTGACTTGGCCACTTGTGTTGAAGTCTCTGTTAAGGGTTGCGCTACAAGGAAATAACCCTCTCTTAGGGTTTGTGGATTTATTGCTATTTGTTGTGCCCTAAATAAAATTATGATTTTATCATAATATTTTTGCACTTTGGCGACTTGGCTTGGAAGAGTTTTTGAGAAGAAATTGCAGTAAACTAGGGTTTTGAGAATTTCAGAACATCTTTTGGTGGACTTCCCGTGGTGGGAAAATTCTATTTCTTGTTTTGTTTGATATCTATCATTTTTATGGTCATTTTAAACTATCATGGGTATTGTAACTCCCAATATTTCAAGAAATATGAATTTATGAAGTTTCAATTGTATTTTGCATTAATAAATTTCAAAATTCTGAGTTTCGGCTTTGAGTGACTATTTTAACTTCTAAAATTGGTGGCTGCAATATAAAACTCATTTCATAATTTTTGGAGGGTTAGAAGTATCAAATCTAATTTTTGCCCTACTCGCCTAGGATTTGGTGGAGTTTGTGAATACTGCTTTCATTTCAGAATTGTGTTGTTAGTTGAATTTACATTTTTAGATTCTTCATAAGGGATTTTGGATTTGATAGGGTTTTGTTGGAAAACCCTTATTTCCAGATTTGTCCCAAGTTGGGGACATTACAATCGGCATTGCGAGTCTTAATTGCATTGCTTACTATCAGACTTAATGTAATTATTGTTGGAGGAAGTTTCTTTCTTGCATTTAAGTTCAAAATTCTCTTAGATATTGACCACATACATGTAGGCTTCTCCCAATGTTCTATCCTTTCAGAACTCTGTTTGTTCTTTGATTCTAGATGCAAGTCGCAACTACATTTAGGGACTCGGTGTCTTTCACTCATGTATAGCAACTTTTTCCATCAAGGCATGGAATGCACTGGTATACTCTTGCACCTTTTGTTCCTGTCCTTGGCACAATTGTTGCAACTTGTACCGGTCATACCAGGTCTTCATAGGGCAGTAATCCTCTCTAATGGTTTCTAAGAATTATGTCCAAGTTTTGACCGAAGTAACCCTCTTCTTGAATGTTAACTCATCTTCATCTTCATCCTCCTCTTGGTTGTTTTGAATATAAAATGATTCCCAACATTTTTAGACATTAGAAACAACTTTTAAAACTGCAATTATTACTTTTCAAAATATTAACTACAGACAAATGTGATTTGGTTGAATCATTTTTCTAGTTCATCTAAATTAGTTGCCTTCAAAAAGAGGGATATTGAAATTCAGTGGTACCTTAAAGGGTGTCAAACCCCCAACAAGACCACTTGACAAAGGGATCAATGACGGGCACAATTTGTGACATTGGTGAATTGTTCCATCATCTCCCTCCTTTGTTTCTCGAGGGATTCCTCGAGCAATAGTTTGAAAGGATCTCCCATTCCCTCTTTGTTTTCCATCCTAGATCATTTGAACTGACAAGGAAGATATTTTGAAGGGTTGCATGTCTCAAGACCACACTTCCAATCCCTTGACCTTGTTCGATGGGACATACAAATAAGGAACAAGTTGCTATGATACCTGTTGACCATTTTTGGCCCAACAGGCCAAAAACCGGTCCTCTTTTTTTTCCCTGCTGTCCTGAGCCAGTACATTTTTGATTTTGCACAAGTCCGAAATTTCTACGGACTCTACAGGGTTTCTACGGACTCTGCAGGTTTTCTACGAACTCTGCAGAGATTTCTATGGACTTTGCAGGTCCATTTCTACGGACTCTACAGGCATGGATTTCTACGGACTCGGCAGAAGGAAAACTACGAACTCTGCAAGAAGAGGCAACTTCCCACTTAGGTGCAAAATGAACCATTTCAAGTGCTAGCGGAGGACATTTCGGGACTCAAGCGCCCTTGCGGAAGGCAGGGAACACTTTTGCGAAGAGGCCACAGAGAAAAGCCAAAAAGGTAGGTTTCTTTCGAAAGTTTGTTTAAGGCAAGGGAAGTACCCTTCGAAAGGGTCGTTTCCAATTTTTCCAAAGGGCACTTTCAAAGGCAATCAAAGAAGCAAAGGAAGAAATCCTTCGGACAAAAAGTCCGAAGGAATTCGGAAGGGTCTAAAGCAGAAAGCCCAAAGAAAGGCGTGGAAAAGACTAAGGCAAGAAGAATAATTTCTTCGGACTTTTTGTCTGAAGGAATTCCTTCAGACAAAAAGTCCGAAGAAATTTGGAAGGAAAATAGCCGCAGGAAAAGTGGCCGAGAAGAAAACCCGAAGGAATTTCAAAGTGGCAGAGACAATTCTTGTGGACTTTTTGTCCGCAGGGAAAAAGTCTGCAGGGAAAGAACCCAAGGAAAAGCTCCGAAGGTTTCCATGACCAAGGGAGCCGAAGGACCCCGAAGGGCAGGTGCCCTTGCGGGGGACTCTTGGCCAAAATGAAGGGGACTTCTCCATAAGCCGAAGGGTCACCTCCCCTTCAGGAGGATGCAAAACAAGAAATCCACAGAAGAAGCCGAGAGAAAGAGAAAGGCCGAAGAAAGTCCAAGGGGTGACAGGCCTGAGGACGTCAAAATCAAGCACGGCGAACTAGCCGTTGGAAGTTCAAACGCAGTGACGGGTGTGCGGATGTCAAATTCAAGGCTCGTGAAATAGCCGTTGATTTTGAAAAGCAAAATAGAAGAGCCCAAAGAACTCAGCGACCCTCCAAAAGATAGCCCCGAGGGCCGAAGGAGCCAGGAAGAAGACAAAGTACAGAAACAGACAAACAGTCCAGGTGGCAAAGGGGACGCGAGTTATTGCCAGCTGGTCATCAAACGGCACAACAGTAAGCGGCGTGGCCTGCTTTCTCTATTTGGCATTTATGAGCAGACAAACCGTGTAAAATCTGGAAGGAGCAGTCTTATTTACAGGAAAAGAGGCGCAACCCGTGCTTTCACATTAATATTTGGACGCAAAAGTCAAGACCGGCGATTACACAGCATGGTCCCAGTAGGCCTCTTCTAGAAGAATGACATCAGCAATAGTGACTTCCTCTTCCCGATGCTCACAAACGCACATGGGCCACTTGCAAAAAAAGTGCCAACGTCTTTTCCAAAAAGCATCAAGTTCTCTTCTCTTTCTATATATTGTAAAACTTCTCATTTTGAGAAGGATCCATTCTCTGAGCCCGTAAGGCAAAGCTCTACCCAAAAATCTCTCGGGCTTGTAAGGCAGAACTCTTCTGGATTTTACCTTGAATCAAGACTTAGCATTTTTACCTCCATTTGGATTTGCACTCACGCATATGTCTATGTTTTCTTTTTGTGTTAAGTCATTTCCTTTTATGCTTTTCACAGATCGATTCCAGCATGTCTAGTGCATTGTGATTTTCTTCTTCTGCAGGTCTGCCAGAAGTGTCTACAGTAAGAATATAAGCGCATGTGAACAGGCTGCCAAAGTGTGTCTCAAAACACCATTGACAGTTCTTCCTCCCTGTATCTCTACAGACCCTTGACTCACTGATACAGAAGAGTCTCCTACATCAGATGAAGTGTATGGGCGCTTCTTGGTGAAAAGTGTATGTTCGGGCTGAGTGGGTCATCTTTTTTGGTGTATCACCTTTATTTTATGTTTAAGCTTAGGTTCTATTTTCAGCTCTTTCTCCCTTTTCAACCCCCCCTTTTTTCCATTTATTTGTTAGCAGTAGGGATCCAAGGCCTAAAAGATACATCAGAGGGAGCTAGCCCTTATCTAGAGACTCTCCCCTCCAGCTTCGCCAGTCCCACGGGTGAGAGGGGAGTTTCCATTGTTGCGTGTGGAAGGCAGGAGCTCGGCCTCCTGCCCAGGGTGCAATCCACTGCATCAACAATACCACTTGTCAGAATATGATTTTATTATAAAATCAATGAACTGAAGAAAGGGAAAAGGAGTATAATAAACTCAAATGATATTGTGATGTTAATAAAATATTTATTGAAAATAAGAGTTATCCGCGAAAGGTAGCAATCTCTAAGAAGAGATGTGAAGCTACAACAAACTCTACCCCCCTTCAAGTGAATATATATATATATATATATATATATATATATATATATATATATAGCCAAGAACATCAAGAAATGAAGACTCAATGGGGAAGATGAAGTGCTTTATCTTGGCACTCTATGAAGTCATCAGTTAAGGATGGAAAAGCACAAATTGGCCTGACAGATAAGCACAAAAGGATTTGGCAGGTATATCCGTATTTGGATCAAAATCATATTCCACAATTTCAGGCCTCATGGATTGGTTTTTGCCTTTGGGGGTAAAACTTTTCAATAATTTTTAAACGGTTCCATTTCCAGCTGAGGTTGCTAAGGTTATGACCCCAACAAGCTAGCTATCACAATTGGCACTCCAATGCTCCAACACATGGATTAGATTCAGCAACAAACTGCCTTCTGGATCAATAGTACTCAAATTGGTCAAAAACCACAAACTAGAATACTCAAACCAGTCTATGTAGCAGAAATTATTTGTCAATATAACTTAACTCAGCTAAACAATAGTTGTCTATGTCAACGCACCAGAAATCCACTCAATGGAGTTCAGAACAGATCAGACACCAAAACCAGAATCAAGTACTAGGAAACTTTGAAAACACAGTATAAGACACGGTCGACTAGGCTATGAAACAACATAAGTTTTTTAATAGACTTTTTAAGGAAATGAATTTCCTTAAGAAACATGGATTCAAAAGGGAAATGGTATCAGAAATGGTGGAAACATCCAGAAACTCTTCGAAATGGCATACAAAACTTTCAGAAACTCTAGAAACCATGTTGGAAACTTCCAAAATGTTACATTTTAGTGCCGGAAACTCAAGGAACTCTTGGAGAACTCAAATTACTGAAAATAATTTTGGAAAATTCTAGCCCCTACAGAGGAGTCTTTGAAAGCTTTTTAAAAAAGGAAACATTTCAAAATCCAAAAATGGGTTTCTAACCCAATAATAACAGTTCTTGGTATTCAAAGGTCTGAACAGTCTTGGACGATAGTCTGGTCCTTATTGATGGTAGCTCTGACATGAATCATACATTATACCTACAAGGCTCCAAGTACCCTTTTTCTGTCCTCAAAGTCAATGAATTTCGAAGGAGAGAGAAACTCGATGAATAATTCATTTGAATCATTTAATAATATTTATAGCTGTTAGTTCTGAATTCAATGTGCTGGTATGGCAGCATTCATCCTAGACAGGATCTCCACCTACTAATTTATGTTGCATTAAATGCTATGTTGGCCAAGACAAAATATGAGAGTTTACAGTGAAAATATCTGAAAGTTCATGGAAAATATAGAAATGATGTCAACATGTATCATGAATCATATGATGTCAGCCTTCTTTCTAAAGACCGAGTTCAAAAATCTAATCAGCTCTCCTGTCTCTGACCGATCTCCAGTAGATGGAATATTCAGCTGACTACTACATTTTTGAATGAAAGCCAACTAGGGGCAATAACATCCATGGTGCGCAGAGAAGAATTTTGGACAATATGCATTTCAATAAAACTGAATTTCTGTCTGATTACAGTATTCTTGTTTCAGGGACTCTATATCATGTATCATTTTTTATCAGTATCATATAAATCTTTTTTTTTTTTTTTCCAGTTAAAAAAAATCGAGGCACTGGTTTCTACAAGACATAAACAGCATTTGGACCTATAATGCAATGCCATAAGTACAAAAACAAAATATATTTACTCTCTTAAGCCAAAATAGCCACATAAGAGAAAACTAGCTGAGGCCAATCAAATCTTATTGACCCATCTGTTTTGTCAACTACAAAAAATAATAAAATTAATTAGAACAAAAGAAAAGACCATAGCTAATAGTGTGTCAACCCACCTGAACGACAAAAGTAACATCAGGATAATCAACTCTGCCAGCTGAGACGTCAGATGTAACAAGAATCAGACCTTTTGAGTGTTGTAATTCATCATACATGTGGAAACCATAAACCTTGGAATTTCTAGAGTTAATCTCCCGGACATTCATATTTAATCCCAAAAGGAACTCATAGAAAATTGTCGCAACTGCTGGAGTTGTGCAGAAAATCAGGACCTGGATACAAACATTGATTCAAGAATATAAGCAATCAGCATAGCTTGGATGAAATTAGAACCAGACTCATACCGAATGTCCCTTATCACACTCTAAAACCAAATTTCACCTTGTAATCAGACAATCTAGAGATATGCTCCATAAGTACACCATAAAGCACAATGAAATGATCTTCATGTGAGCTAACAATGAATCTCTGCACAACCTGATTGCACAACCAATCCAACTGAAAAAAATACATGCATGAGATCTCTGGTTAGTGTAAATTTTTTTAAAAACACAGTCCTTGCACCCAGGGCACAAATAGAAACAACTAAACAATGAATTTCTCAAAGACAACCTTGGCATGAGTTTCTGGACAAGCTAATCCAACCGTGTTAATAAAAGCATGATCTTTTCTTAAAGCAATCTGAGATATTTGGTGAACCTGCAAATATTACAACATTAATAATTAACTAATGCTGAAATGGTTTACATTCAGGTGCAAGGCTTTATCCATTGTTACATTGGAACTTCTCAAAGCATTGCTACTTTTTCATGCATTCAATCAAAAGCAAAACCTACCTCCTCACGAATTGTAGCTGAAAATAAGAGAGATTGCCTGTGTCTGGGTAAAGCATCGATAATCTTGTGAAGATCCTCATGAAATCCCAGGTTTAACAACCGATCGGCTTCATCTAGGACAAGTAATTCCAGTTCCATTAAACGCTTTGAAAAGTCTGGTGCATTGTCAATATGGTCCAATAGCCTCCTAGGTGTAGCTACTATGATCTGAATGATATAAGGAAACGGTCAATACAGATTACCAGTACTTCTTTCATGCATGCATTTTTAAAGGCAGAAATCACAAACATCATAAGTCTGAAGCCCTTACATTTTGAATAAAACGCAGAAAAAATCCACTAACCCTGTTATTGGTATATATTTAAATAACTATTCTCTTGTAATGGTTTATAGAAATTCATCAGCACTTCCCAATTTTTAAATGATGATATTAAAGTATTACAAAACTTTGCAATAACTCAAGTGCAAAAAGTGGTAACAAAAAAAGTGAGGATTTATATATTAAAAGAATGTGAGGTAAGTACATTTTTCTCAGTGAAAAGAGTTTCATTACAGCATCTCTATGCTCAGCTGACAGCATCAATACAATGGCCAAGTTAATATTTGTTCTTTATATACTCTAAGTTAAGCTTTATCCCTTGTTTCCATTCTTGGTTAGACTGAGATCATGCATGGAAAACAAAGACTTGTAGATAGGAAAGTCCTTGATCATGATAACCAACTAAAAGAAGCAAAAAGGGGTATGTGAACGAAAAGACATCCATAAATCGAGTCAAGATATATCTAGAAAGATTTCATATTAGTCTGTTCACGGTGCATTAATGTAGAAGAATTTTCTGTAAACAACTTTGTAAATAAATTCATGTCCAATGTTTCAGGTCTCCCTACTAGAACCATGATTAGGGAAAAAAGATTGAAGCTAATTGCTTGAGGGAAAGGAAGTAGTCTTAGTTTCTAAGATAGTATAATGATACAAGGAAGGGGGTGGTGGGATTGGGAAGTGATTCAACCAAACATTGACTAATAAGAAAAGGTGAGAAGAAAGAGAAGGAAAGGGAGAAAAGAGAAGAAAAGAAAAGGGAAAAAAAGAAAGAGAGGAGAGGAGAGGAGAGAAAATCGGCAGTAAAAGTTTGTGTACGGATTAATCAGTTACTAGTTTAGTTGATTAAGTAATTATCTAACTAACAAACCATTTAACAGGTTGGTTAGTTAATTAATCAATTAACTAAACTAGTAACTAATTAATCTGTATAGAGACTTTTACTACCAATTTCCTTTCCTCCCCTCCCCTCTCTTTTTTTCCCATTCCTCCTCTTTCTTCTCACCTCTTCTTATTTGTAATTGTTTGACCAACTTGTAGGGGTTGGGGGCAAAGTTGGCCAAACAAAGAAAAATAAGAGAAGGTGAGAATCTCCTCTTAATGGGATAAGAGTTCAAAGTATTAACCATTCTTTGGTAAGATGGAGGGCCCCAAATTTGGGTTGGGGTAAAGTTGAATTTTAAGGGAGCTTAGTGTGGTAATCCTAGTATTGTAGGGCTAGGATGCATACTTCGCTCGCCCCATGATGATTTTATTCTGGCATCTTTGACTTTTGTTTCTTTCGCTACCAATAATGAGACAAAGGCTCAAGCGTTGAAGGGTTAAGGTTGGTCAAATCATATGGGGTAGATCGCTTGGAAATGAAAGGCGATTCAATGGTGGTGATCAATGCAATGTCCATTGGCAGCGTCCCAAATAGGAAGCTAAACTTTATTCTTTGACAAGTGTTCGATTTGAAAACTCTCTCCACGAAATCCCCTTCAAGCATTGTTATCAACAGGCGAATCACCCTACAAGCATTAAGGCTAACTCATAAGCCAATTTAGGGGTTTTCACAAAGATCAAAAGCTACCTACCCTCTGATTGGTCGAGATTGGAAGACCTAGTCTCCTTAGATGCTAAGGGACGGTTTCTTTGATTTGATTAATTTGTGCTTTGGGTGCTCAACAAAACTTTAGACATGGCCGGAAGGATGCTTGTGTTTTGGGTGCTTGACAAAACTTTACATGGTCAGGAGGGTGCTCGCGTTTTGGGATCAACTTGCAAATACATAATTATAGGCTATAATCATTAAGGACTGCAAAATCCTACTTGGGGAATTTTTTCCATCACAAAAGATAGCTTTTGATGCAAAGCCCCTTGTTCCTTTGAGGATGATGGGACTTTTTAAGTGTGCAAATATGTAATGTCCCCAAATGGGACAATTAAGCAAAATTTGGGTTTTCCAACAAACCCTACCTAATACAAAACCCCTTCAAAGAATTTGAAAATACAAATTCAGCCAATAACACACTTCAAAAAATGAAACAATATTCATTAATTTTCTCCACCAAACCCTTAGGCAATTAGGGCAAAAATCAGATTTGATACATCTAACCCTCCAAAAAATATGAATTGAGTTTTATATTGCAGCCACTAATTTTAAAAGTCAAAATATTCACTCAAAAGTTGAAACTCCGAATTCTAAAATTTATTGTTGCAAAATTACAACAGAATTTTATAAATTCACAACTTCCACAATACTTGGAATTTCAAAGCAAGTGATAGCTCAAAATTATCACAAAAATAGTAACTATCAAACAAATTTAGAATCAGATTTTTCCCATCACGGGAAGCCCACCAAAAGTTGTCCCTATATTCTCAAAATCTTATTTCACTGTTGAAATAATATAATAAATTTAGAATATTATCTAGGGCACAAAATCACTCTAAATCATGTGCAAATCAACCCTCATACAATTCACCAAACTGGAATAAATTGCTAAAAATACCTCTAAACCCTAGAAGAGGGTTCTGAAGCCAATTAGCCCTCTTGAGAGGGGTCACCGCTCTCCCAAAGCAAGTCACCACCTTAGAGATGGCTTCCTACATCAACCAAACTCCTCAAATCAAGTTCACCCACCTCTTTGACCTGCAAAATACGAATTTTTGGGTCTCTATAGGGTTTGAAACAATCTTTGATGAAAATGGTGTCGAAAAACACCCTTGTAGATCCAATTGCGTGCAACCATGCAAATCTGAAGTACAATTACAGCTCTTAAATAAAATTGTCTTAAATATAGGAATGAAGGTTTTCTCCCCCAAACACTTGTCACATTCACCCTCAAGTTGTGGTGAACAAGCTTGATATACTTGATCAACAAATTCAATATCAAAAAATGCCTAACCTTTCCAAATGAGTCTTTCCTTACCTTTTATACCCCTCCTCCAAGTGTGGTGCCCAAAATAAGGAGGGAGAGTTTACCTTTTTCTTTTAAAAATATAATATATAAAACTTTCTTATAAAAATGTTTTAGGCCTTAAGTGCCCATGACCCTTAAAAGGTTCCAACTTAAGTGGAAATTAGATCATAAAGTGCTTTTCTATTAAATGCTTTTGAAGCCCTCAATTGTCTCACTTTTCTCTTCTTCCTTTGGCCTTTTTAGAAACAATTCAAGGCTAAGGACTTATGCAAGTTTATACCAAAAAGGGGGACATTACAATCCTCCCTATCCAAACTTGCTTGTCCTTAAGCAATTGTAAAAGCCATGGGGCTGTCCCAACACTTCACTACGCAAGCTCTCTTTGTCAATGCCTTCTATGAAATGAAAGCTCCAAACCAAAGCCTTACCTTGTTGTACCCATGTTTTGGGGGCTGCCCCCAAGAGCTAGAGGTGTTCTCATAGCCCTCCAAAGGCTCCATATGTTCCCAATCAACCATCCCTTTCAATACCAAGTGGAAGATAGGCAAACTCCTTTCCCTTATACCTTCAAAGGGGGTGTTATGTGACCCAAAGTTGCAACAAGAAACATGACAGACTATGATTACCTTGCTGCCCCATGGGCAAAGACCTCCCAAATGCCAGGCCACCACTATCCAAATATGCAAAAAGAAACCAACAAGGTACCTATCATGATGTGAGGCATCAAAGACATACCACTCACCATATACGGGCATCTTTGTGCAAACCATGTGCCTTCCAAAAGGCTCCCATGCATGCATAAGACACTCCAAAAGCTCATCAATAGCTCCCAAACACTTATCAAATATAACGGTACCTTCTTCATGTATATGCTTCCTCTATCATCCACCAATGGTGCCAACATATGCATTTTTCTAAGACTTTACAAGCACTGCATTGTATTAACAAAATCAGTCTTTCCTCCTTTGTAATATGGCTGTACATGCATGCATATCTCTGATTTTTCATGTTGACAAAATCGGGAATTGATATATGCATACTTCTCTTCATAAAATTCAGAATTTATTCCCTCTAAACATGGTTGTGTTTACCTTCCTAAATCTGATTTTTCTGAAAAATAATTTTTAGAACTCGCACATGCCTTCATCCTGTCAATACAATCATGGCCTCTGAAAGATATCAGACCATTGTCTTTACTCATCCCTCTATGCCCCAAAGAAGACTCACAAACGTGCAAAGGAGTAGCCAAAAGAATTATCAAGTAAAACATACCTCTAAAGCAACTCATCACCATATATAATCCACTATGAATGGTCCCCATTATATGCAAAGCATGTTTTGTCCAACACTGCTCCTCATGATTGCTATGTAAGTATGTGACCATGTAAACATCAAAGGAATGTTAAAAAAAAAAGTAAGGTACACTATTGTTTCATACTCACAAATTTTACCCACTTCTTGTGAAATCCATGGTCTCCAAAGATGTCATTTTCCAAACTCAAGAACAATTTCAAAACCAATTTTTTATGTATGTTGGGTCGCTGTAATGAATGACACCACTCAAAAATTTTAGAAACAAAATTTTCAGACTTCTTATCAACAATTTCAAGCTCTTTTGTTCGCTGTAGTAGTGGCATAGAAACTTAGTTTTCTGATTGAACAAAATCAGAATTACACCAAGCAACATTTTCCTTTGGTGTAAGTGTCAGAATGCTTCCAAAATCAAATTTCTTATGCATGATGGGTGGCTGTAATAGATTGCTCAACTCAGAATTTTTAAAAGCAAAATTTTCATAACTTTCAACAACAATTCCTGGGCTCTTAGTTGGCTGCCATGTACAAACAATGTGCCTTTTTGGGGGGGTCAATGGCCAAGATTGTTGCTAACAATTTTATGAATTTTCGAAAAAGAAAAAAGACAAATTTTTCTTCACCAATATACCTTGCCAACTGTTGCTCATTATTTGAGCCTTTGCCCAATCTATGATGGACCTTAAATCTTCTTCCATGTCCTCCATATCATCCCTTCCAAGTGGTTGCCCATATATGGAATCCAACTTAATCCTTGCATTGCTCTTTGCAAAGGATCTCCAAAATAAACCTACACATGAAACAAGCAAGTTAGGAAAAACATTGGTGTTTAATAACACCTTTTTTATCGAATTGTCAATCTCTAGGATCATAAGATACATTCTTCCTTGTTGCCTTGGTCCTCCCTTGCTACTTTTTCTTACTTGAAAACCAAGAGGTATTTTATTATTGCTTCTGATATGAATGTAGCAACTTCCTCTTTCTTTAATTATTGCCCCTATGGTGGCTTGGAATTCATTTATGTATCTTTGAACCACCCTCTTGATGTTGGAGGGTGTGACGCCCACCTCCTTGAGACCCATGCATAACTTGTACACCAAAAATCGTGAATGAGACAAACTGGAAATGCAAAAAACAGCCATCAAATGATTATCAACAACTCTTGCAATGACCCATGGGTTATAGTATTTGTTAACTTTTACCGTTCTTATTTCTAGCCAAGCTTTTCCCTTGGCACATCCACTTAAAACACCATAGACAAGGGTTGTATAAGGACTACAACAACCCTTAATTGCTTGCCTTTTCTCTCCAAAAGACAATGCACACTTTGTATAACTTGAAACTTGTGATCCCACATAGCAAGCTTTTACCACACTATCATAGGAAAATGCATTATTTCTTATGTAGTGCAGTAGTGCATCCTTTCACCTAAAAACGGAATTGTAATTATTGTAGTCAATTTACCAACAACAATACATACCTCAAGCCTTGCCATTGGTTGGAAACATTCCTCTTCCATTTTCCTTCTAAACATAACGATTATATGTAGAATATGAAATGTATCAAACGAATAGTGATGCTTACCAATTTCGTGATGTGTTTGCATGTCTTTTAACATGCCCTCCACATTGTCTCTTTTCTTGGTATGATCCTTGTTACAAGTGGCCGCCCAACTTGATCCTTCTCCAATGGTGTACTTTGAGATTACTCTCTTGGTTCAACCACCTCTTTGTCTTCTACTTGCAACCCTTGTTTATAAAAATTTTGGACACTTTCATTTGACTGCCCTTGAATTTTTGGTTCTTGTGGTTTAAAAAATTCAATCATTGGTTGCCCTTTATATATCTAAAAATTAGTTCTTGGCTACTCCAAAATTTCTGATTTTTGTTCCGAATTTTCTGAATGTCCTTCTCTTGGTGGCTGCCCTTCAACTTCAGTTTTACATGCCCTTAATTTTTCTAAATTTTCTGATTTTATTTCCAGCTGATTGCCCATCATAAGAGGCCCACAATTGACTGAATTTTGGTGTCCAAACTTCAAATGTCCTTCACTTGGTGGCTGCCCTTCAAATTCAGCTTTACATGGCTTCAATTTTCCTAAATTTTCTGATTTAAATTCCAGCTGATCGCCCATCATAAGAGGCCCATAATTGACTGAATTTTGGAGTTCCACAAGCTTATGGAGTGGCTGCCCCTTGTATAGTTGGAAACTAGGCTCGGTTAATTGTTTTAAGGGCTGACTTTTATCTAATTGGAAGTTCATGCTTGGTGCCCTTAGTGATTTTGGTTTTGATGGCTCCACCTTTTTACCAAACTCATCAACGATTCTCTTAAAAAACTCCTCATGTATCCCAATGATGTTACACCCTTGTGTTTCCCATCCATGATGCCACCATTCATGGACAGCCCCATCTAAATGTTGGATGACAAAAATTATGGCTTCCCTTCTACCCATAGGCCTTAAATCAAGGTACTCATTCACCTTGTCCACCCAAGCTCTCACCAGAATACCTAGATCGCCATCAAAAGTTGGAAGAACTATCTTCCCCAAGTCGTCATGCGTAGCTATGTGCCCATGGTGCCCTTTGCCATATTTCAAACCTAGCCAATACTTGAAGCTCTTTCCCTTTCTGTACTATGGTGCAAGTGTCAAGTACTCATCATAATCTTTCATTAAATCCCAATGAACCAAAGGCTGGTCCTTCACCTTGAGGGGCTGATTCCCACAACCCTAGGCCTGAGTAAGACTTTCAATACTGCCCTTGTCCATGTCACTGTTTGATATAAATGTTGAATCTCACATATAGCCAAGATATGGCTCTGATAACACTATAATGTCTCCAAATGAGACAATTAGACAAAGTTGGGGTTTTCCAACGAACCCTACCTAATCCAAAACCCCTTCCTTCAAAGAATTTGAAAATACAAATTCAGTCAATAACACACTTCAAAAAATGAAGCAATATTCAGCAAAGTCCTCGACCGAACCCTTAGGTGAGTAGGGCAAAAATTATATTTGATACTTCTAACCCTCCAAAAAATATGAACTGAACTTTATATTGCAGCCACTAATTTTAGAAGTCAAAATATTCACTCAAAAGTCGAAACTCTGAATTTTGAAATTTATTATTGCAAAATTACAATGAAATTTCATAAATTCACAACTTCCACAATACTTGGAATTTCAATGCAAGTGATAACTCAAAAATTATCACAAAAATAGTAGCTATCAAACAAAATTAAAATCATAATTTTTCTATCACAGGAAGCCCATCAAAAGTTGTCGCAAAATTCTCAAAACCCTAGTTCACTGTTGAAATAATATAATAAATTCAAAATATTATTTAGGGCACAAAATCAACCTAAATCATGTGCAAATCAACTTTCAAACAATTCGCCAAGCTAGAATAAATTGCTAAAAATATATCTAAACCCTAGAAGAGGGTTCCGAAGCCAATTAGCCCTCTTGAAAGGGGTCGCCACTCTCCCAAAACAAGTCGCCACCCTAGGGATGGCTTCCTAGATCAACCAAACTCCTCAAATCAAGTTTGCCCACCTCTTTGACTTGCAAAATATGAATTTTTAGCTCTCTACAGGGTTTGAAACAATCATTGATAAAGGCGATGTCCAAAAACACCCTTGTAGGTCCAATTGCATGCAACCATGCAAATCTGAAGCACAATTACAGCGCTTAAATAGAGTTGTCATGAATGCAAAAATTGAGGTTTTTGTCCCCAAACCCTTGTCACACTTGAAGGTTTTCGTCATCAAGTTGTGGTGAACAAGAATGACATAATGATCAACAAATTCAATATCAAAATATGCATAACCTTTTCAAATGAGTCTTTCCTTACCTTTTATACTCCTCCAAATGTGGTGCCCAAAATAAGAAGGGAGAGTTTACCTTTTTCTTTTAAAAAGATAATATATAAAGCTTCCTTATAAAAACACTTTAGGCTTTAAGTGCCCATGACCCTTAAAAGGTCCCAACTTAAATGAAAATTAGATCATAAAGTGATTTTATATTAAATGTTTTTGAAGCCCTCAAATGTCCCCTTTTTTTCTTCCCTTAGCCTTTTTAGAAACAATTCAAGGCTAAGGACTTATGCAAGTTTATATCAAAAAGGCAGGCATTACAAAAGGTTTCTTTTTTAGTAGACATGCTTCAACAGCTCAAGCCACATTGCATCAATTGCAATTTTTCTAAGATATTGATTCCTCATATACTGTGTTGCAGGAATCACCCCTCCTCCCCCACGTTTCACGTATCGGTACGTCCAGAGTACCTGTCGGAGATGTCCTGGATGCGTCAAAAAAGTTATCGACAGGGAGAAACAATGGAAGTCAACAAAAAAATTAAAAAATGTAAATCCAGTCTGAACCCAACAGTATATAAATAAAATAACATTTAAGTAATTCTTATACTTTAAGTTATATTTTATTTATATGCTTTCAGGATGTTTAAGAGGGGTTTCAGACCGCTAGGAGCTATAATGCAAATTCTAGGTTTTAGAGGATCCTATCATATTTCAGAGTTAGTCAGATTCCAGGGTTTCAGATTTTCAGACTTAGCCATTTTTCAGGGTTTCAAGATTTCAAGGAGACATCATAGGAGGTATGAAGGCTCCATGAAGGGATGTATGCGTGATAGAATAGTATGAGAATATCTCTCGCAAAGTGCCACAAGCCGATCCTACCCCATTCCCTATGCACCCCTTATGGCATGCACTCTGTGAGATTCAATGCACTAATGAGCCCTTGTGAGAGAAAGTGTCAGTAAATGATAAAGTTGAAAAATAATGGGAGTGGCATTCATGATTTTGTGAGCAATCGAGATGATTTATTCTAGATTTGAATGTACATTTTGTCTTTGAAGTAATGAATGAATGAATATTATATATTTTTAAGTGTTTTATCATCTATAGACAAATATTTTCATACTATGTAGTTTCAAGTGTTTTACTTAAAAAATGAGTAATATACAATATATATATATATATATACAAACGTACCCACGACGTATCCAAATCAAGTTTTTGAAAAATGACGTACCCATGTACCCGAGACGTCCCCGTATCCATACCCGTACCCGTACCCAAACAACATAGCTCATATACAATTGAAAAACCTGACTTGGGCACATACCCAATCTGAGTATGAGTTCAATCCTACTTGGGAGCAGCTTGGGTTTGTCATGAGCAAAGCAAGTTCGTCCAGGTTCTTCGTAGAAGAACCCGGGCAAACCCAAGTCGCCCAGGGTGAACCAAGGCAAAACTCGAGTGTAAAAACATTTTTTATTTTTATTTTCTTATTTTTTCTCAAATTTTGACATAAATCAATGATTAAAAATAATAAAAAACACATTGAAAACCCTAAAAGTTAAGTGAAAGACAAAAACATAAGATAAAATAACACAAATGATAAAAACAAAACACAAAAGCAAAAACACTTGCCTCTCATTTTCTCTTTGTATACTTACCTTCCATTGTTGATCTTAGGTTGAAGCTTCATCAAGCAACATTCTAATCCATTTCTTACACTGATTGAGGAGCCCATTTGCTGCTAAGGTAAGATTTTAAACTTTTAGGTTTTAGCTTGTATTGTTTTAACTTTTTATATGTCATTTTTTTACAAGTTGTTGCCTTAGGGTTTGTTTTAATTTTTTTTTTTGTAATTTTGTGTTGGTTTTTTAACTTGCAATTAGATATATTACAATGTCAACAAGTTTTACCTCTATGGGCCAAACCCAATTCAAAATCGATGCACAATCACTACTTTGGAAATATGTGACAAAGATAAAATAGGTTTCAGCATAGTTCACATACTCATACTTGGAGAGTACTCGCCCAACTCCCAAAAAGTTTTCTCGGCAATTATTCGACAACCACTCATCATTATTCGACAAATTAAAAAAATATTTAAATTTATTTAAAAACATAAATTTTATAGAAATTATAGTTGTAAAATGTATCAAATGAGTTTGTAAAATGTTGGGGAAGTGTTTTCTATTAGATTTGAATACAAATATTTTACAAATATTTTACAAAATTGTATGATCAAGATTCATGCGAATACAATTATACAAGTATGAACTGTCACAATGTCAAGTGTCAACAACAAACTAATACATATACAAGAATCTGCATTTGTCTCTTCCCTGCTCTAGTGAAAACTAAGGGAGAATGAGAGACTCTAGTCCTCCCACTCGGCTGCCCCTCCTCCCTCTGCCTAGAACGTTATGCATGTGACTGCACCTCTGCGTCTACCTCTACCTCATCTTTGACATCTACAAGGATGTCATCCAATTCAATATCTCCTCCTACTATAGTTGCACCCTCCATAGCTTGCCTCTCAAAATCAACAATCTCGTCCTCTATGAGCATGAGGGCCTCCTCGTCTCGTGCAGTCCAATCACCATAGGGATTGATCTCATTTAATCAATAGGATCATGTGATGTGTTCACCTTTTTTGTGCGAAGCTTGAAGTTGTATTGCACAAAAATCAAGTCATTGAGGCGTTGACTTAGTTTGTTGCGCTTCTTAGTGTGAATAGCATCAAACAAACTTCAGTTGCACTCACATCCAAAAGCGCTACAAAGTTGAGATAAAATGCGGAGAGCTAGCCTTTGAAGATTTGAGGTATTTCCACCTCAATCTTCCAACCATGACCCTGCAAACAAGATATTCAAAAGTTTGTCAGTAATTAAGTATAAATTTGTAACTTGTAAGTTACAAGTAAATACTTCATTTTTTATTACTTGGTGACTATGTGGTTCTCCCTCGAATAGCTAGTGTTGAAAAAAAGAGCCTCCCCTAACCTGCTTGTAAATTTGCAACTCTAAAATAATGTCTCTCGCCTCAACGTCAAGTGTCATACTCTCAATGCATGTTAAGAATCCCTCAATAACTTCTCTATTAGCATCTGTGAAGCCATCAGAGTATAAAACTTGGGGTTAAGATAGTACCCTGCTACATGGATGGGTTGATGAAGTTGATTGTTCCACCTCCGATCAATCAACTTCCAAACGGCATCAAATCTGACACTCCCCCTAAAATAGTTTTGGATGGCCTCTTTGGCCCTATCCATGGCCTCATAAATATAACCCATTGGGTTTTGCTCTCCATCCACCAAGCACAAAACCCTCGCCAAAGGCTACGACACCTATGAAATTACTGTTGTCAACCTGGAGCTGCGCCCTGAATCGAAGACGTGCGTGAAATGGCCAGTCATCTATCCGGCTGAAACAATGGGATCTTCTCACGAGGGTGAGTGCCTCAATGGTGAGAAGAACCTCCAGAGAAGGCTGGTTCCTGTATGATGTATCAATGAGGATCTCTACTCTATGTTGCGGACTACCATGGTAAAGGGAGAAGGAAACTTTAAGGGGAAATCCTACCTAAAAAAGGTGATACACCAGAAGATTGATCCACTCAACTTGGAACCTTGAACACTGAACAAACAAGGGAAAAGGAAGACCTTCGATTTCAATCAATCACTTATACATAAAAATTTCATGAAAAGGTTCAATCCAATGACCAAAATATGAGGGAAAACGATGTAGAGGTCTGATACAAGACACTTTGCAGCGACCTAACATCCACTTATAGCTTCAGCCAAAGACGTAAAGAACACTGAACATGACCTGCATAAGGATAATCTAGCAACTAGGTATGAATCAGAATTTGGGAAGGGAGAGAAATCTACCACTTGTGCAAATTGCTGAATGAATATACACTATGCCAACACTTAAAATCTGAAAGTATAGTCCTTCTATTGATTGAAAAGGTTACACAACTCACCAATGGCAGAGTCTGGTCTAGCCAAGAAAAGGATTGATTATTTTTAATCAAGGCTGAAACCCATTTTATAGAGAATTACAAAAGCCAAAGATTGGCGTTGAAAAATTGAAGAGAAGGATTTACTGAGGTTAACTCAAGGCTGACTTGGCCCTTTAATAAAATATGTTTTCTTTTGTCTTTACATGAAGCTTCTTGCGCTTGAGCAAGTGAACTTGTCCTTGTTCTGAACCGCCCACCTCTCTTTGCATGGAAATCCACGCTAATGTCAATTTTAGAACTCTACGTGAGCTGCTTGATGTCGAGTTGGAACGTCGAAAGGCTGAGTTGGTTGTTTGATAAGCTGAGTTGGACCAAGAGATCATCCTCCTTTGCATGGAAAGCTCCTAGTGGATGCGGCGTTTAACAATTAGTCAACTCTAAATCTAGAACAGTCAACTCGACATTTGAATTTGAAACTTCGGTTGAAGCTGAGTTGGACCTTTGGATGCATGAGTTGATCCGGAGACGAGCAGGGCTTTAACAACCAGTCGACTGAAGCTTTGACGGTCGATCAAAAATAACCCTTGCTTGCATGTATTTTGTCCTATTCTGGTCTGCCTGTTCGTGTCTATTTTTGGCAGAATTTTATATTTGGTCTATATTTCCTCGGATATTCTTTTTTCAACTCTCCATCGGATTATCTATTTTCTATCCTTTCTTGCACAATCAACCTCCATTTCTTTCGGATTTCTTGTTGTCTCCTTGGCTTAATTCTTTCAGATTTCTGGCTGTGGACCTTTCTGTCTGTGGATTTATTTCGGAATTTATGCTTTTGGTCTCATCTCCTTGGGATCTTTTGTTTCACCCTGCATTTGCCTTTGGTTTATTTCCTTGGGCCTGTCTTTGGACTTTCCTGTGGCAACTTTTCCGAATGATCCTTCGAACTTATGGCTCCCACCTTTCCTTCGGCCTTTATGTTTGCCAATTATCCCGAATTTGTTCCTGCGGACTTTTTTGTGTTCCGACTTTCCCTATGAACGGTTTCCGTCGAACAAATTGTCCGCTTGAATTGTCCTTGTCTCTGTTTTATCCTCCAAAGCATTCCTTCGGACAAAAAGTCCGAAGGAATTCCTTTAGACTTCTTTTCCGAAGGGATACTTTCCTTTGCTTTTCCTTTGCTCGGGCTTTTATTTTAGTCGGGTCCTTCTCGTTGTAATTTCTCCGAATTTCTTCGAACTCCTTGTCCGAAGGAATTCCTTTGGACAAAAAGTCTGAAGGTTTGCTTTGTTCTTTGCCTTTGTTGTTTGCATCTATCGGCTTTTTTGTTTGGACCGCTCCAAATTTCTTCGGACTAATTGTCCGAAGGAATTCCTTCGGATTTTTAATCCTTCAGCTTTGCCTTTCTTGACTTGTTTCTTCGGACTTTACTGTCTGTGATTTTCCGAATTCCTTCGGACAAAAAGTCCGAAGGTTTCCTTGTTATTTCCTTTATCTTTACCCTTCGAAATGCGCCCTTCGGGAAAGTCACAGTGGTCCTGTCACCGACCAAGTGCCCTCTGCAAGGGCTTATGTCCCTTCATCTGCGCCTTTGTCGGAAAAATTGTAGGGCACCTGAGTTTTTTGCAAAGGCCCTGAATTTGTTCCCGTACCTTCCCGAAGGGTAGGTGCCCTTCGGGATTGTTGAAAATGACCCTTCTGAAGGGTACCTTGCCCTTCGGGTTTCTTGAAAATGACCCTTCCGAAGGGCCTTGGCTTTTCCTTGCTTCTTTGGGTGGACTTTTGGATTCTCCGAAGTATTCCTTAAGACAAAAAGTCCGAAGGAATTACTTCCTTTGTTTTATAGGCTCTTTCCTTTGTTATTTCCTTCGGACTTATGTCCTTAGCACTTCTCCGAAGATTTGTCCTTAGCAAAAGCCTTTTTGATGAACCATTCCTTTGGAATTTCTCTGTTGTAGCAAAGGCCCTTACCAAAGAAAAACAATGTATTCTTCCTAATGAATTCTTTCTTTCCTTGGATGGAGATGTGAATTTTTCGAATGGTAAGAGACAATCTATCCTGTGGAAGAATTGTCAACAGTTACAAATAAATTAAATTTAAAAACTTACAATTAAATTAAATACTTTAAAAAATTAAAAATGAAGGAATCGATTTGAAATTTAAATTAAAATTTGAAGTTACCTTGACGATCTTGGTAGCTCTCTCCACAAAGTCTTCATTAAAATCTTTGAGACTTTGATTCCATCAGCTTTCTTTGAATATGTTGAGTCCACCCATGCTTGACACACAAACATTTGCTTCAAAGCTGTCAACAAACTGCAAATGCTTTGCAACGTAAGGAACTTAATTGCAAACCTTGTGACCCCTTCTCGCACAAGCTCTTTCTCCTTGGTGTGCTCTCTCATCAAGCTAAGAACCCAAGGATGATTATAAATATATTTTGTGATGTCTCTGGCCTCTTCTACAGCTGGTCTCACCCAATCAATTCTGCCTATGTCCTCTAAGATAAGGTCAATGCAATGGGCTGCACAAGGGGTTCAAAACAGTGATGGATGTCTGTCTTTGAGAAGTCTCCCAACCACCACATATGTTGTTGCATTGTCAATGATAACTTGGACAACATTCTCGATGCCCACCTCTAAAACAACTTCGAGCATCAATCTCAAAGTTTCTGTATTTTTTATCTTACTAGATGCATCAATGGATTTCAAAAATACCAGCTCACCATTTGAAGTCACCAAAACATTGATGAGGTTGCGATTCTTTCGATCAATCCATCCATCAAAAAGAATGGTGCCTCCGAACTTTTGCCACAACCTCTTTTGATCTTCCATAATTACCTTTGCATCTTCAATTGCATTCTTAAGTAATCTCCCACTTAAGTCTTTTAGAGAGAGTGTCTTGGATCATTTCACTGTAACTATCAATGTTGTCACCAAATATTCTTAGTACAGGCTCTTCGCCACGTTGAAAGAAAGGTTGTTAAAGTACCAGAAATTTGCACATGTTTTATCTGCTTTTGCATGCACCTCTTTGTTCCATCATGTACCTTGTAGTGAAAGTTGTGCCCCAAGTATGTTTCCAAGCATAAAAAAATTGTGTAATTGGCTTGAACTTGATGAGGTGGATGTGTCTTGTTTGCGTGGACTACGACTAGAGCTCACAATTTTTATCATAGTTACCTCGGTTGTCTTTGTTGATATGGGACCAATGGCCACTATTAAGGTTGCTTGCATCTTTGCCCTCCTAATTTCTTCTCGTCCAGTAATGCAAGCTCTGCAACCATCTCTCTTTTTGTCTCTTTTGTTACATTGGGACAAAGCAAAACATCATAGTAAGAAATGCATGCAAGATGGTACTTGAGGTAATTGATGCCTCCATCAATCTTCGACGAGCAAAACATATAAATTGTAGTCGTCTAAGACTTTCCAACCCATATAGCATACTTTCAAGCAGCGGTGCAAGCATTAGGGGGAGTCGATTGGTTACCACTGATTGATTCTGATTTTGATGTAGAGCCAGATGCCATTGTATGCTAATGGTAAACATGTAGCATGTTCAAGAATTAAAACAACATTGAAAAACATTACATGATCATGATAACATGTTTACAAGTAAATTACATAAAATTTGTTAGGAGATGAAATTAATATTTAGATTTGATTGGGTGTAAAAATTAATAAATGTGATTTTTGGCATTCAAATGTAAGGATCCCTTGTGATGATCAAAGATTGGGAAAAACTCTAGCAAAAAACATATATGGAGATAGTTAAAACTAAAAAGACTATGAAATGGATGTAGACACCATTACAAATAAAGTATTGAAGTTTGTGGTGCAGTTTAAGTTGGCCAAGTTATTTGTAATGGAAAGAAAACTATGAAATGTCTTTCTAGCACCTACATTACATTACTGATTATAGTGTCACAAAGATTCACATAGGACTAGTGAGGTGCCAACATAATAAATCTATTGAATTTCATTGATATTACTTCTTTGTTCACAGTTCACACAAATCATTATAGTTGCGAGACAATGCCATGGCTTCCAAACAGAAAAGGAGGGTAATAACTAATAGCTGCTGCAAAGATAATGCCTCCACCTACTACTAAATCAGTCAATATTCTTGAAGCATGGCATCAACACTATCTAAAGGCAAAGGTAAGACTTTTAGCTTCATGCAACATGATATGTTTAAATAAATTAAACCAAATCCACTTCCAAAATTAGTCAATATCATCGTATCAAATTTGAATGAAGTAATTTAGTTGCAATGTGTTGAGAACAAGAAGGAAGACTAAGAGACATTCACGAAAAAAATTAAGACTAAATTTGAGAACTCAAAAACAATTGCACAGCAATATGCATTAAAATTATAATTATTAATATTAATATTAGGATCATTTTTAAATATGAACTACTTCAAAAAGCTTAACAGTCTTATAACACTAATTGTTAATGTAGATTCAATAGAAGAAATGAAAGAATCCTTGACAGCAAGTGAGAAAAGTGCATAAATTTTTTGATTCATAGCATTTTTCAAATGAACACTTGAGAAAAAAAATAAAAATAAAAAATGAACCTGGAAAGTTTGCTTAAAAAATCTCCCTCCAATTCGATCCAAATGCTCCAAAGAGTCCAAACGCTATGTGATTCCAATGTGTGGAGGTGTATGCTTTTACAAGACAAATTTATGTGTTTTTTACGCATTTTTTCAGTGTCCTAGATGTGTTTGGAGGTGTCTAGCGTGTTTTGGACATGTTTTGCACACGGTTCTACAGGTACTCGAGCCTCGACGAGTACTAGCACAGTACTCGAGAGATGGCTATTTCGAGTGGCGAATATTGGTTTCAAGCCCAACTTGGCGATTACTTGCCCACTTGACGAGTAATCGCCGACTATGTATACTATGGATTTCAAGTGGTGGGGGGTATATTTGGAAATGCAATTCTAGTGATAACAAATATGTTAGCTCATATAGTCGGGTGAAAGCCCACTTATGTCACGTACCTAGTGCAGGCATCAAATGTTGCAAGGAGAAGGATGGTAGTCCGATGACAATAAAAAATCCTTGAATACATCAAGGAGCAAGAAGATGCAAATGCAGCCCATGCCATGAGATCAACTCACCCTTTGTCAAAGAAAGTCAAAGGATCAACAAAGCCACCAGTTTCCTTAACTCTTTCCCAGTTGTGACTGCAACACATCCATTTTTGGCAACACCCTCCATGCATAAAGAGGTTTCTCCTCTTTCAAACAAAAAAACAAAATGACCATTGGAAAGGTCTTTTCAAAATGAGAGTAGGGATATCACCGATGAACATATCACATGATGAGTGTATGCAAATGGATTGTCCTTCAATGTGGTCAAATAACCATATTGGCAATAAATGGTAGGAGCAATCAACGAGGCCCCAAAAGGTTACAAAGGGCCCATGGTTTGAGAAACTCCGCACCACCCATTGACAAAGGAGAAAAAACATGTTGGAGATTCTTTGAAGCCAATCAGGGCTGAAACGATGATCTCCATCATTTCCAATGGATGGAAAGATGCAAAAATAAAACCTCTAATCAATGTGATTGCAATGTGCCCTAAAGGGTCAATGTTTTTTAAGGCCGTTGATTGTGAGGGGTGTGTGAAGGATGTCGAGTTCATCACCAACATCCTCTTCGAATTCATTGAGGTGATGGGGCCTCAAAATGTTATTCAGGTGATAACGTATAACACAAAATTGTAAGGATGTTGGAGGCAAGGTATGGGCACATTTTTCGGACACCGTGTACTGTCCACTCGCTCAACCTCATGCTGCAAAAAATGGGGAGAAAAATTGAGTGGATCAAGCAAGTGTACCAAGGCTGAGGAGATTCAAATGTTTGTCACCAACCATCACCTCTCTCTTTGGAGCTGCTGAAGGAACTCATAGATTTTAATTTTCATTTTATTTTAGTAATTTTAGTTTTGTTTTAAAATTTTAACTTTTTTAGTCTAGTACTTGCATATTTTCGTAAGTTTTTAATTTGTTTTATTTTAATTTTTTAGTAAGTTGCTAAGACTAGATTCATCTCTCACACAATCATCTTGAGATGACTTATGAAAGTACGAGAGACAATAGTATGGTCATCAATCACATGTGAAGTGTATGCAGGGAGTCAAGCAAAGGGCGGGTCCAAAGAGTGAAAAATATGATCCTGGATGATGATTGGTGGGTCCATGTAGACTATTTAATAAATTTCACAAAGCCCATTATGAATATGATCCGTTTCACAGACAGATCAGCCATGTTTGGAAAAAATTGTAATGTCCCTAAATTGGGACAACAATGCAAAAGAGGGTTTCCCAACAAACCCCTAAACAAATCTGAATTCTAAAAATAAAAACCAGCGAACCCTAGTGTTGTATTTGCACCATCAAACTAAAATTATCACATCTCCAATCACTCAACAAATTAATAGAAAAATACCTAGTGAAGCTTAGCCAATCATAAGTCACACCGTATGAAGAAAGGAGTTGAATTCATATGTTTCCCACTCCAAAACCCTCAATGCCACCAAGATGATTTTTAATGTAATCTTTTTGTCACCAAATCTAACTCAGAAAACCCTCCACAACTGATTCTAGCATGCATATCATATAAAAATTGGCCAATGTCAAGGCCTAAAACATGATCAAATATTCTCCCAATAAAGTCGCCAAAATCAAGAATAAATTTAAAAAATCAGATTTGTAACCCTACCAAATCTGTTGAAAATAGGTTATAAATTCCACCAATATTTGCAATAATAAATGCTCTATTGTTTAGGGCCAATCAAGGCACCCTAAACCCTTGTACACCTCCTTCAAGTGAATCGCCCAACTCAAAAATTAATAGCAAAATTTCAGAATCAATACCCTTCCTTTAACCCTCCAAAAATCCTTCAAACCCTTATGATTAATTACCAAATAAACCATAAATAATATTATAAATGTACCTTGTCAAATCAGAATCTAAAAGCCCTCAAAAGATGTCCAATTCTTCCTCAAACTTATTCTCCCCACATCAAAAAAATATATAAAATAAATCAGATTATTAAACTTACCAATGGATCACCAATTGACCTTCAAAATGCTCCTAGGGCAAATTGCCCAAGCTGAAAAATAATATAAAATATTATGCAATATTTTAGTCTTCAACGAACCCCTTCAAATCATCTCCAAGACCACAAAACCAGCCCTCAATTAAAGTCGTCAAAGCTAAAAAATCATATAAAATATTATGCAATATTTTAGGCTTCAACGATCCCTTCAAATCAGCTCGCATAACCCTCTAGGCAAGTTGTCACCCAATGAAATGGCTCTCAACACTATGAACAAACTCCCAATGCAAGTCGCCACTCTGCAAGACCTACAATTTCTCCAAAAACCAGCTTTCTATAAAGTTTGTAATATTCCTCAATGCAGATGGTGTCCAAAAACACCCTTGTAGATCCACTTGCATGTAAACATGCAATTTTGAATCTCAACTACAGCCCTTGAATAGAGATGCCCAAGTAGTAGAAATGAAAGTTTTCGTCCCCAAACCCTTGACACTTCTTGAAGGTTTTCGTCCTAAAGATGTGGTAATCAAGCTTGACATACTTAATCAAAGATTCAATATCAATATTCAGCATCTCTCAAATAACTCCTCAATTGTTTTTTATAATCATCCTCCAAGGGTGGCGCCCAAGTTAGAGGGATGTCTTTTAAAACATAAGCAACTTATCTTTTGTAAAACTCCCTTTTGAGGTTTAGGCTCTCATGACCCTTTAAGATCCTCAACTCAAGTGAACATTAGATCAAAAATACATTTTTGCAAACTCAACTAAAAATTAGAATACTTAAGTACTTTTCACCTTTTGCTCATAGATTAACCCCCTCAACGTTCTTTTTTCTTTCTTTCCCTTAGCCTTGTGGGAACAACCAAGCTAAGGGTCCATAAATAAGCTATGCCAAAAAAGGGGACATTACAAAAGTATATGATGCCATTGACTCAATGATTGAGAGGATTAAGGCCATCATTAATGCAAAAGATCAAGATCATAAAGAGACGTTTTTCAAACAAGTGCATTCAATCCATGTTTAGTGGTAAAACAAAATGACCACCCTACTACATCTCCTTGCCTTTGCATTGACTCCTCAATTCTATAGCATGAAGACCCTTTCTTTGCTGAAGAGGATGCCATCATATAGGAATGTCGAAGTGGTTGAAGGGCATAAGTTGGTATTCCCTACGATCTTCCCCGATCTTGAGATAGAAGACATGGTTATGAATGAGTTTGTGGATTTCATTACCTCCCAAGGTCATAGTCTAGGTGTTCTTCAGAACAAATACAAGAAAGATGTTCATATGTGGTGGGTACTTCCATGGCCAAAGATCACCGAAACTGCAGCCTCTTTCAATCAAGGTCTTGTCACAAGTAATCTTTTTATTTTTCAAGTTTCAGTTTTTAACTTTCTTTTTGTTTTAAAATTTATGTTTAAGACTTGAGTTTTAACTTTTTATTTGTATAAATTTGAATATAGGTTGCAAGTTCATCTTCTTGTGCGCAGAATTGGCGCACATACAACTTCATCCACTCACAAAATCACAAGCTCACAGCGAAAAAGGCTTAGTTTGGTCATGAAAGATTGGATTCTTTGCCATCTGGATTGCAGAAGTGTCGTGAACCATGAGAGGTGTTGACGAAACATATTGCTCTTGCAAATCTGAAAGAACCCTTCTGAGCCACAAGATCTCTCTAGTTGCCTCTAAAGCGGCCATATATTTTGCTTCTATTGATGAAATTGTCGGCTTCTTGGATTTCCAATTGACAAATGTTGTTCCCAAATTCATCAGAAAACCCAAGGTGAACTTTCCATCTTCATGGTCACCAGCAAAGTCGGAATCTGAATACCCAACTAGTTTGAACTCACTTACCCTGGAGTATTTGAGTCCAAAATTTTGTGTTCCTTTGAGATATCTGAGGACCCTTTTTGTTGTTACCCAATGACTATCCCTAGGTTGTTGCATGAATTTTGAGAGGACACCAACTGTAAATGATATATCTGGTTGAGTTGTAGTCACATAAATCATACTTTCAATGAGTTGTTTGTATTTAATGGCATCAACCAAACCTGTTGAATCTTTGCATGTCAATATCAGATTATTTTCCATGTTCATGTTGAGAGGCTGACAATCTTCCATTTCAAACTTGTTCAAAATGTCACCAACATACTTCTGTTGAGTGATGAAAAAATACTTTGGTTTTTGAATTACTTCACTACCCAAGTAGACCCAAATCAGTTATTTCAAAACTTTGCATTAACTCTGATTTGAACTTTGCAGTGTATCGTTCATTGTTTCCTATGATGAGCAGATCGTCAACATACACCACCACAAATACAATTGTTTTGACAAAAAGAGTTGCATTTTCAAACTCTAAATGTTTGAAATTCATGTTTATGAAGTGCTTAGCTAGTTTGTCGTACCATACTCAAGGGGCTTATTTCAAACCATACAACTATTTTTCCAATTTGCACACCTTGTGCTCTTGTCTGTTGATTGAAAAACCTTCAGGTTGTGTCATGTACATAATTTATTTGAGGTCACCATTTAGGAATACAGTTTTGACATCCATTTGATGAATTTTCCATCCGTTGTGAGTGGCTAGAGCCAACATGGTTTGAATGGTAGTCCATTTTGTTGTAGGTGCAAAGGTCTCATTGTAGTCAATTCCTTCTTTCTAAGCATATCCCTTTGTGACAAGCCTTGCTTTGTGTTTGTCAAGTGAACCACTAGCCTTGTATTTGTTGCAGTAGACCCACTTGCAACCAATAGTTTGCAACCATATGAAGAATCAACCAATTTCTAAGTCTCATTTTTTATCAATGCACTTTACTCATCTTTCATTGTTTTTCTCCAAGATTCAAGCTTCTCAGTCTATTTGAAAGATGTTGGTTCTGAATCAAATGCAACATTGAGTTCTTCTGGAGAATCATTCAAGGTGAACTTTTCAATTCTATCTTGAATTTCAAAAGACTTCTCTGATTGGGATGCGGCTGCATGTGCACTTCATGTGCCTATTTTCTCAACTTCATGTTTCACATCTTTCAATGTTTGAGTGGCCCATTTAGGCATTTGTTTGTGTTTCAAGTGCTTCAAATTCATCCTCTGAAGTTCCATCACTTTCTGCCCTCTGTTCTAGTCCCCTTTGTTCATTGTCTAACGAAGTTTCACTCTCCCATTCAAGAGGAGTTTCAATCTCATGTATAGAAGACAATAGAAAATCGAATCTATTCTCAACTTTGTGTCCTCCACTCATTGTCTGTTACATCCAAATCACTCTCTCCATAGACATCAAACTTTGCATATTTGTCAAGTCAACTCAATTGTCGATCAATGTGCTCTTTGTCCTTTGTAATCTCACAAAAGACAACTCTTGCGACAAGAAACTTCTCTTTCTCATCGTATACCCTGTATGCCTTGAAAGGATTCAAAATATCCCAAGTGGATGCATTTTCGACTCCTTTGGCCCAACTTATTTCTTTTCTCCTTTGGAATAATGCATAACAAATAGATCCGAAAATCCAAAGATGTCGCACTGAAAGGAGATGACCACACCACATCTCATATGGAGTCTTGGATTCAAGAGCAGTTGATGGTGATATGTTGCAAAAGTATACTGTTGTTTTAGTTGCTTCAGCCCAAAAGTGCAGATTTACCCATTTGTAGTACAACATAGCATGAACCATATCATAGTTTTGTTCATCTTTTCTACAAGTCCATTTTGTTGCGGAGTGTAAGCAACTGTGAGATGGTGTTTGATCATGTTTTGCTCAAGAGAGGATTCAAACTGCTTTGAAATGTATTCACCACCATTGTCTGTTCTGAGTGTCTCGATGCAGGTTTAAGCTTCATTTTCAATCATGTTTCGAAACTTTTAAAAAAGTCTCGAAGGCCTCCGATTTTTTCTTCAGGAAGTATATCCAAGTCATCCTGCTATAGTGATCAATGAACAACATGAAGTTGTAATGTCCCCTTCTAGGGAAAATTATGCAAATCTGGGATAAACAGTAAACCCTAACCAACAACAAATATTTTCTGATTTTTCCTCTTCAAACCCTCTTGTAAAACTACAACTTTCTGATTTAAATATTTCAACCCTATCCAATAAATTCAGAATGTTGTAGATGAACGATTAGGGCACCAATAACAATTATTAGTTGTCAAATACTCACCAAAACATTCAGAAATTTACAGCAAGATAAATACCTTGTTTTTGTGATTTTTTCGGAACAATTAAGGCTGAAAAATTCAATGAAAATAATAGAATATTATGCAATGTTCAGATCTGAAATTTAGGCTTAAACAACCCTTAAAACACTCAAATCAGACCCCAAAAGGGGGTCGCCCAGCTCCTCAAGGGGGAAACGCTGCCCACAAACTCCATGCAGCCCTCAAAGGGGGTCTTCAACACCACAAAATCCAACACAACCCTTGAATAGGGGTCTTCAACACCCCAACAGCTATTTGCTGCCCTCAAATGCAGCCCAAACCCTAGGTGCCACTCTCCAACCAAATCACCAATCCCAAAGATGAAGTCGTCACACTCAAAATGAAGAAAATACTGCAAAAGCAAATCAATGAAGTACTTTGCAACTCTTGGATGAAGTTGCCCAATCTAAGTGTTGAAGGGTTCCGTCCTCAACTTCAATACCAATAAAGGTTTTCGTCTCAAAAGGGTGCAAGCCAAGTGTTTCGTGCTTAAACTCATAAATTCAATTCATAAACATGGATATCCCTCAAATGATCATCATTCCCCTACTTATAATATTCTTTTTCATCAAACCATTCCTAAAAGGTGCGCTCTACTTGGAGGGAAAATTTGAATATTTTATAAAGCACGTGCCTTATAATTTCACTTAAGGACTAAACTAGGCCATGATCAAAAAGGGTCCCCTCTTTATATCAAAACAAATTCGAATCAAATTGCCAACATAAATCACTTTTTGACAATTAAGAAATTATTATTTTACTTTTAAGTATTTAGAAATACTTTTTATTTTAATAATAATATTATTCTAATCTTGAAAAGGAGACATTACAGTTCGCCCTTCTCAAATTTGCTTGTCCTCAAGCAAATGCAAGCTCCATTTTTCATTCCTTGTACCCTTCTGCAAATACCAAGATTCCCAATCAACCTTGGGAATTCTTCAGCGTGGACAAACTTCAGTAACCTCTTCCACCTTTGCTGCAACCCCATACTCTTCATCATTTGCTTGGGCTGAAAACAAACTTAGTTGCTCCCACTCATGTTTGTCACGTGCCATGATCATTGTACCTTGGACATGTGCAAACTATATACTCTGACTCATCAGAGTCTCTTTATCAAAACTCCTATGGGTTGCTCGTATTTTAAAACCTACACTTTAGAACAAACATGTCAATGAAATCAAGAGCTCCCCATGCCACTCCTTCAACCACTTCATCATGCCTCATAGGCATGTTGTTCAACTCTCCTCCAATGTTGTTCTGAAAATCAGTTAATGGCTAATCCTTAAGAAGTTCAAAGGATGGTGCATGTTCCTTCACTTTGAGGTCTTCGTATTCAGCACATGAAGCTCCATTCACCTTGGTTTCATCCATATTTTGTTGACACGTGCATGGAACATTTTCCTAGTTCTTGCCAAGGTCATGAACACCATGAACTAGCTTCTTATTGAATGTTGTTTTGGAAATTCTAGTAGGCTAAACATCAACATTATCATCCAACAATTGAGTTTTAACCGCTAAATTCTCTCCCTAATCTTGCAATTCTGACTTTCCTTATTGGCTTCCTCATTCATTTGCTTCTTTGTAGAGTTTTGGAATTCAGACCTTGACTTTTCCTTTTTCTTTTCTTCTACCCAAACATTCTGTAAATTTGAATCCATATCTTTCCCTTTGGAGGGTTCTTCATTTCCAATTTGCAAAGCAAATTCCTCTATGGGCAGCTTGATATTTTGTGGTGATGAAGTATTCATCACTTCCGCTGGTCCTTTTTCTTCTTCTAAGGGAGACTCTGGAGGTCTAGGGCTTAACCCAACGAACTTCATCCATGCCTTGGGACCCATTACCATTAGTTTCCTCTAAGATTCTTGCATAGTTTGGAACATCTCTTCCATGGCTTCCAGTGTTGTCTTCATCTTTCTGGTACTGCCCTGTATGAAGAAGAGTCTGCAAATGACTCGCTACTCACAGTTGGCTAGAAAATGGCTCTGATACCACTATAATGACCCCTTTTGGGAAAAATTATGCAAATCTAGAATAAACAGTAAACCCTAACCAACAACAAATATTTTCTGATTTTTCCTCTTCAAACCCCAGTGTAAAACTAAAATTTTATGATTTAAATATTTCAACCCTAGCCAATAAATTCAGAATGTTGTAGATGAATGATTAGGGCACCAATACCAATTGTTCGCTGTCAAATACTCATCAAAACATTTAGAAATTTACAGCAAGATAAATACGTTATCTTTTGTGATTTTTTTGGAACACTTATGGCTAAAAATTCAATGAAAAATAATAGAATATTATGCAATGCTCAAATCTGCAATTTAGGCTTAAACAACCCTTAAACACTCAAATCAGACCCCAAAAGGGGGTCGCCCATCACCTTAAGGGGGAAACGCTGCCCACAAACTCCACACAGGGCTCAAAGGGGGTCTTCAACACCACAAAATCCAACGCAACCCTTGAATAGGGTCTTCAACACCCCAACACCAATTCGCTGCCCTCAAATGCAGCCCAAACCCTAGGTGCCAATCTCCAAGCAAGTCACCAACCCCAAAGATGAAGTCGCCACACTCAAAATGAAGAAAATACTGCAAAAGCAAATCAATGAAATACTTTGCAACCCCTGGATAAAGCTGCCCAATCTAAATATTGAAGGGTTCCGTCCTCAACTTCAGTCCCAATGAAGGTTTTTGTCTCCAAAGGGTGCATGCCAAGCGTTTCATGCTTAAACTCATAAATTCAATTCATAAACATGGATATCCCTCAAATGATCATCATTCCCCTTCTTATACTCTTCTTTTTCATCAAACCCTTCCCAAAAGGGTGCGCTCCACTTGGATGGAAAATTTGAATATTTTATAAAGCACATGCCTTAAAATTTCACTTAAGGACTAAACTAGGCCATGATCAAAAAGGGTCCCCTCTTTATGTCAAAACAAATTAGAATCAAGTTGCCGACATAAGTCACTTTTTGACAATTAAGACATTGTTTTACTTTAAGTATTTATAAATACCTTTTATTTTAATAATAATATTATTCTAATCTCAAAAAAGGGGACATTACAAAAATACTTATGACCACCAGCAAAGAGGATTGAAAGAGAACACAAATCTGAGTAAACTAGTTGCAATTTTTCTGTCATCTTTCTATTGTGACTTTGGGAATGGTTCTCTTGCGTGTTTAGCCAAGATGCAGACTTCACACTTTTCATCTAATTTTGCGGCCAATGTAGGTATGCCAACAACACCATTCTTTTGCAATACATGAATGTTGTTATAGTGAATGTGCCCAAATCTTGCATGCCACAACATGTTTGGAGACATTCCGTCTTCTGCAAGATGAGCATAATTTCTTGAATTTGATGGCTAACCCTTGAGTTTAAATAGTTTCCCTTCCTCATATCAAGTCAAGACGACTGTATTGTCACTTTTTCTCTTGATAGTGATATCACCATTATCTAACAGAATGGAATGGCCTTGTTGCTTTATGAGAACTATGGATAACAGGTTTCGTTTCAATTGAGGAAGGTAGATAACATCTTGGAGTTTGGAATCTGTAAGTCCTAAACACTTGAGTCTTATTGTACCTCTTCCTTGTGGTTGCAGAGTTGATCTATTTGCGAGGTATACCACACCACAACTTTTTTCATTGAACTTCTCAGAGAAGTCTCTTTGGAAAGTGATATGTAGAGTGGCACCAGTATCAAGAACCCAAGCATCAAACTATGAACTAATTGAGACATTGTTTGTTTCATCATTTGTACTGGAAAACACATTCAATGGTGAATTGCGCAGAATTTGAGTCTTGGATTTTTTTATTTTTCCTTTCTTCTTATTGTATGCTTCAATTTTCTCCCATGGAGTTCAGCGTTTGTGAGTCTCATGACTTCTTTTTTTATCACATAGTTTGCAATATAGGTTTTGTTTATCATTTTGTTTTTTACCACCTTGATTTTCATTTTAACCACCTTTTTCCTTGTACTTTTTGTACTTGTTATTGCCTTCATTTTTAGATGTGGCCTTGTTGGATGTTTTGAAAGAATTTGCTTTGACATAGCACACACTCTCTCTTATTGTGGGCTCAATTTTTCTTCCAAAGGTCTTTTCTCTTTTTTCCATCTTTTCAACCAATTGATCAAATGTGAGTCTTCAATTGATTGCTTACTTGTAAAGACTCCAAGTAGGTTGAATAGTTGGGAAGAAGGGCTTTTATAAATGCGGTCATATAAATGTCGATTTTGACATCCATTGCATTTACGTCATACTTGATGGCACATATCTCTAAAGCTAATCTCATCACATCACCATCTTTTAGCTCAATGTTGAACTTCAACTGCAACTGAATGAATTCCAACTTTCAGTGGGAATCATATAGCTCTTTCAATTTGTGAAATGTTTTCCATGGAGTATTGCACACCTGAATATGATGAAACACATCTCCATTGACTGAGGCCCTCATCAAGGCCAATGCTTTCTGATTTTTTTGCCTCCATGCTTGAATATCCTTTGCATTCCTTGGTGGTTCAACTAGTTGTGTATTCCCCTCGCAAATATTGAAACATAGATCATTGAAGATGAGTGTGTTCTCCACTTACCGAGACCATTCTAAACAGTTTTCTTTGTCAATGAATGTTGTGCCAACAATAGATTTGATTGAATGCATGGTTTTGAGTTTTCAATTTTGAGTTTGAAGTTTTTGTTAACCGCAATTGGTTTCTTATCACTCCAAAATGGTCATCTTTTCTATATACCACTAAGCCGATATAACAAACCTCTCGATATACCCACCCTTCCTATATACCTGTCGATACGTAAAAAAACTAGCCCTTTCTATATATCGGCAGTACATGAAAGAGACCTTAAGGCACATGAGAGCAAAGTGGTGCATGGTACCTAGGTGGCACATGAAAAGGATTCACCTTATTATTAGCATAGATTTAAAAAGAAAACCTCATACATCAATATACTCATTTTTTCTTGATTTTCGGATTTATGTCTATCAATAGTGACAAATGGGTAAAAGGGTAGCTCTCCTTATTTCTCCTTGAATTTGCAAAATTTGGTTGTTGTTTACCAAATTCGCTGAGAGTAGCTTGCCAAGGAAATTAAATGCTTTATGTTTAAATGTTTTTCAAATTTCAATACTTTCAAAATTTGAAATAAAGCATTGAAAACAGAAATTGAAAGTTACTTTTTAAATGAAAAAGCTTAAAATATGAAGTCCCTCTCATCCTTTTGTCTTTATCTAGCTTATATAATTCCAATATTGGAATATGAAAAAGTAAAACTTCCTTGATGGTCAAAGGCATCCTCCAAAAGGCAGAATAACATCCAAAAAAATTGGTATGCAGCCAGAAAATAGGTTAAGTGTAGACTTCAATGAAGTAGCATGTCACATCCAACCCTTGAAGCGCCTTTATTGAAGTTTTCACAGTAAATCAAAGCAAAGAATATTGCGCAACAACTTCAACACTACTCATCTCCAAGCCAAATTTTGCGACACAGTCAATAAAGGTGACCAAGACGTAAATTAAAAAACCACAGTGCAGATCGGACTGCGAAACACTACGTCGACTTGGGTAAATGTAACACAATTTTGTCCTTGTGAGCAGCTAGACAACAAGGGATACGCAGGCCCAACGTCCCACTTCTGACATCAAAACGCCTCCCTCTGTTTTCTTGTTTGCTTCAAACAACTCTGAAGATCAAAACACCTTCTACAAACAAATCTCTCTAATAAAATGTAGACTGAGAATACTGTGAACTGCTATCCAAAACACCCATGTAGACCGATTCACTGCCAATACAGTCATACACAAGCTTTATTGAAAGAGAACTTTTTTTCAATTGCAGGCCGTATCGCTGAATTTGAGAAGGAATTCAAAACAAACGATAAATTAATCTGTGCTCTGATACCAATGACAAGTCATAAATATTATTGATGGAATGACAATGAAATTCTATTTCATGATTCAAGTTGGAATGAGAGCATACATTACAATATAAAATCCAAAAAATGTTGTTCATTTCACATTTCCAATGTGACTCTTTCTACCTACAGGAATGGAGAACTTATTGAATAAGACAAAAACAAGACACTTATGCTAGACACCTAAGATTAATAGAAACTATATATAATATTGTTACACTCCAAATGCAAGATGTGTTGCTCATGGTCCTTCACCAGCTCCCAAGGATTTTGTTCATCCACGTAAATTTTTTTGATAGAATGTGCATCCTCTCCAAGGCCCCTAAATTCCAGCCTCCTACGCTTTGCATCCTGGTGTCCCCCAAAAATATCACTCATTTTTGGGACAACATTTGAACTATTTTGGTCCTACAGACCAAAATCCTCTCTTCCCATTTCAATCAATTGTTCTGAGCATTCAGGTTCTTCATTTTTCAAAGCTTCCTCAGAAATCTCTGGACTCTGCAGGCTTGCATCTACGAACTCTGCAGGCTTAAAACTACAGACTCCGCAGGCTCATTTCTACGGACTCTTTCAAGGCTCGAGAGAAAACTACGGACTTCACAGATTGATTTCTACGGACTCTGCAGGAAATAAACAAGCTCTCAGCACTTAGGCGATTTCAAGGTTGGTTCAACAACAAGGTTCAACCAAAGTGTTCATCAGCAAGCTTCTAAGCAAGGATTGAACCATTGAACCTTGAACCATTTTGGTTCAATGGGTTCAAAGGTTCAACATCAGCAGCAAGAATTAAACGCATTTGTCAAGGTTCAAAGTTCAACCGCTTCAAGGTTCAACGGCTTCAAAACACTTATCAGAGAGAAGGCTTGAACCATTGAACCGTTGAACCATTGAACCACTTTGGTTCAAAGGTTCAACGGGTTCAATGGATCAACGGGTTCAATGACCAAAAGGTTCAACCAGTGCGATGAAGATCAAAGAGCTTAGAAAGAACAAGTGACGGACAAAGGATGAACCAATGAACCGATTGAACCTTGAATCGAAAGAGTTCAAAGTTCAATGGTTCATGGGTTCAAAGGTTCAAAGGCGGCCTCAGTCAAGGAAAGAAGCAGCAAAAAGTTGGTTCGATCGGTTGGTTCAATCGGTAAATTCAAAGGGCTGCCCCAAAGCCAAAGGAACAAGTGCCCTTGTGGAGGGCGGTGAACCAAGGCCAAGAACCCTTGTGGAGGGCAGCGAGCAAAAACAAAGTGAACTCCTTCAGAAAAATGAACAAGGCAAAAGGCAAAGTAGAGTCCTTCGGACAGAATTCACCCGGGAAGAGAGCTCGAAGAAAGCAAAGGAAAAGCCCAACTGAAGAGAAAAGCCCGCGAAAAAGCGCCCGATGGAAAAAGACAAAATGCAGCAGAAGCCACCACGTGTCCATTATAAAGCACAGCGGAAGCCGCCACGTGTCATCTTCTGCAAGACTCTCAAAAGGTTTCTAAAGCTTTTGTAAGTTAAGCAGAATACGTCACGTGCCCTGTTATGACTCAGCGGAATGTGACAAGTGTTTGCATCCGCGTTCCCCTTTTGAAGTTGCTCGGGCAAGACGTGTCATGGATCCCATTTTTTGTAAGTTTCTAATGAGTTTCACAACAACGAAACTTGCCAGTTGTCAAAGACGCAGAAATGACCCCCCAAAGACTTAGACAAGAAGGGCTATAAAGGACAAAGTAGCAACATGGACGATTCCAAAGGCAAGTTCAATTAAAGCGATGGTTCAACCAAAGAGCAAAGAAGCGCTTAAGCAGTGAAGAGAGGAGCGAGACCAAAGGACCAGAAATATCTTCAAAAGAGTTATTTTTAGTAGGTGAAACAGTGGATCAAGTAGACTTCTGAGCACACCAAATCAAGGACGCAAGCCTGTTTTTCTTCCATGAAGTAATGGCGAATTGGACAGCTGCGCAGACATCAGAGAAAGGACCAGACAGTCCATACCAAGGAAGAGACATTAGATGAATGGACACACCATAGTTGAGGCAATGCGTTGTTCCCAGCATGGTCCATCTAGACAGAACTGAAGGCGCATTGAAGACGTTCAATGCAGCATGGGCCTTTTTCATGAAAACAAGCGCCCAAGTCTTTCTTGGAGCGCTATATATTGTAATCTCTCATTTGTTACAAAAGAGATCTTCCCGTTACCAGAAGCAAAACTCTGCCCAAATTGTAGTTCATATTATTTTATTTGAATGAGAAAGCAAGTGACTTGCAGACTTTGTGCTGTTATAGCTTGTGCTATTTTAGGAAATTGTTCTTATGTCTGTTTCTTAAGAGCATTCTGATTTATTTGATTTAACAAGCAGAACTAGCGGAGGTGATAAGGATGGTGTCCTGAAGTCAGCTACTTTCAGACTTTGTGCTGACATAGTTGTCTTCAGTGTGTGTTTATTTTATGTTTTTGTGTAAAGGACTTTGGGACAACTTTGTGCCCCCATTGTTCTTCGTATCTCACTCTTGGGCAGTTGAGGTGGAAACTTTGTGTTTTGTTTCATACTGCTGGTTACTGTGCCCTTTTATCACCTGTTACCAGAAAGATTCCTATTGCCTGCAAGAACAAGCATTTCTAAAAGAAGAGAAGTGCCTTCTATTGCTTCACCAGGATTTCTACTCTCCAGGAAGGGATCTAACTCTTGGCTGAAAGTTACTTCTGAAAGAAGAGAAGTGCCATCACCAATCACCCAGGATTTCTCCTCTGTCTGTGAGTATCATCTCTGAAAAAAAAAGATGAATGGTTTATCCCACCCCTGTGTCTTCCTTTCTGCTTATTTATATAGTATATAGCCTCTGCATATTTAATAGAGAACCTCCCCTTGATGAGAGGAGAGATTTGTCTCCGGTTGATATAGTAAAGTTGCACACCTGGATGACCAATCTTCCTATGCTATAGTGATAGGAACTATTTTAGTCACCAATTAGCCGGCCGACAAAATATTCACCCAACACATCCCCTACATCCTCATTCGAAATAACCACAACATCGCTTTAGGGATCACAAGTCTTACTACCAGCAGTCATACCAAGCTTGTTAGTGCCCTGGTTCAGGGCATTAATAGCTGGCATCATGGAGGCTTCAATGTGCTCACCCAAACGATTCACCATGCATTGCCTCTTCCGACAGGGCCCTAGGGATTCGTTAGTCACAATTTGCTCATAGGCCAAAGCAAGGTTTTCCAAAGAGTTCTTTGGGTTGGGGCCACATTCCTTAGGGGTTGTAGGATTTATACAAGTGCCAACTAGGAAAACAAGGCAATCCAAGTTTAATTTTCAATGACCCATTTGAGATTTCCGAGGAACGAAAACAAAAAACCATAAAACAAAAGACTCACAGTTTACCATAAGACCTGCACAAAGCCTATAGTGTCAGCCAAGGCACGACCTTAGGGAAGAACAAACGTCTCAACCCAAGCCCCACTACCACCCACATTCATTTGGAGACACCATCTAACCCAAATCAGTCTGCTGCAACACAATGCGTATCATAGGTATCAAAATCAGTCAGGATCACTTTTTTATCAAGTGGACCCAAACACCTTTCATAGTTTTCCTAAAGGATACATGTTTGTCTCTAGAGAAATTAATGCATAATTAGAAACAAAAAGCTTATTACAAAAAGGAGGTTTGCAAAGGGATTTGGATTGGTTCCTATATTTCCTCAACATACTAATGATGTCTGACATCACTTCAACCTAGATTGACAAACAACACTGATTTGTGTCATTGATTCATCACCTTTAGGCAATGCCTCACAATATAAGGTGTCTAGAGCTATCCCAAAGTTTTTAAAACATATGCCCTAAATTTGAGATTGGCATGCAAAGACAAAAACTTATGCATGGTCACCTTGCCTTACGAGCAATAGAATCATCCCACCTTATCTATCCTTTTATCCAATCTCACCCAAATTATCACGGTCCAACAAAAGGTGTGGTGGCCCAACCAAAGCAAGTTGGAAAAAAAGCATTTGCCACAGTGTTCCCTTTGCAGAGTTGGTATATTATGTAAAGGTGAGCGAAGTGTTATGCAAGAGAAAAAAAAAATCCTTAACAATGGCTTGCAGTTGCTAATTTTCCATCCCCCAGCAGGGTCCTTATTCAGTGTAAAGTCCCCAAATGGGACAATTCAACAAAATTGGGGTTTGCAACAAACCCTTACACAAATCTGAAAAAATACTGAATACAAACTAGTAACCCTAGCTGTTGTAAATGCACCACAAAACTGAAAATGAAGACTTCAAATCACTGTGAAAAATAGCAAATAAATACCTTATGATTTTAACCACCAATAGCTCTCACCATTGGGAAGGAAGACGCTGAAAAAGAGGTGTTGAACACAACTATCTACTGAGAGGAGGGTGAATCAGTAGATCAGCTAAAACTAGTTCTTTTAGCAATTTTAGAAGAAATACAAATTCATATACAAGTCAAAGAACAAATGTAGAGATTACACACACTAAAACACATTACTCAAGATTTTTACGTGGAAAACCCAAAGGAAAAAACCATAGTGAAAATGGTTGCTAGAATCTACTGTTCTAATCCAGCCTCACTGTTAAATGTCTCATTGGCTAATCTCACTAGTTACATTCAAGAGCACCCACTCTAAGGAAACACCTACTTCCTAAGGAGACACCAATCCCCTAACTGAGCACCGACTCAGTTTTCTGATGGCACCAACCAATTAGAACTGTGAAGCTACAACTTCATAATACAAGATGGATTCACAAATGAATCTAGATCAATTTCTTTGTTACAAGTCTAGTTTGTAACTATTGGCCATTTTTTGGCCCACATATCAAAATTTGCCTAAGTATGAAAAAGGGAGCTTTCAGGGAAAAAAATGTTAAAGTCTTTGGAAAGACTTTGGGTTTTCCAACAATTACAACTTCGGGTTTTTTGAAGGCACAATGCAAATCGGGTTTCCAGCAGTACTTAGCTTCTAAATGTTTTACAAGTAGAAGTAATTTGGGTTTACAAACCCGAATTACTCATAAATAGTGTAGTTCGGGTTCTCCAAGGGGCACTACTTGATTACTTCATAAGTCGTGAGCAGTTAGAAGCTCGAATAAGTAAAGGGGCTTGGCAAACCTAATTTGGTCTTGAAAATGGTGCTTTTTGGGTTCTTCAAGGGACAAGTCTTTTTCAAAAATCCGAAGGAGCTTTTTAGGTCAACTTTTATAAAGGAACACTTCAATTTTTCCGAAGGGCTTTTCCTTCTCCAAGTGGATAGTTGCAATTTTTTCGAAGGGTATGTTACCCTTCGGAGGGACCATTTCAAAATTCCCGAAGGGTATCTTTCCTTTTGGGAGGATCATTCATGGGAATCTAAAGGGACACACAGAAAGCCCGAAGGGTCTCTTACCCTTTGGGAAAGTCCATTGTGAAAAGCCTGAAGGGTAATTTCGAAGACAAACATAGACAAAAAGTCTGAAATAATTGCTTCGGACAACTTATCCGAAGAAATTCTTTTGGGAGATTTCTCCGAAAGAAATAAGCCGAAAGAGAAAACCGAGACCAAGTGTCCAAAGGAAATGACGGGCCAATGGACGTCAAAATCAGGGTAAGCGACTAGCCGTTAGAAGTAATCGGGTTTGAAAAGCCCGAAGTCTTAGGGCTTGGGAAATAGCAAAGTGAGAAGACTTCATGATGGACAACCCTGAAGTAAGTAGACTTAAAGAACCTGAATTACTCTGCATAGAGTAAATCGGGTTTCTCCAAGTATTCTACTTAAAAGACTATAAATAAAGGATCTGGGAAAGTCTGAAGTTGGGGAGTTCGAAGAACCCGAATTACTCTGCATAGAGTAAATCGGGATTCTCCAAAGGCTCGACTTAAGCTTGGTCCAACAATGCGAGAATCACGATGCAACGAATGGAACAAAAAGCGCCAATCAGTAAAGGGCAAGTAGCACAAGGATGTTCAATAAACATGGGAGAGTCCGAGCGGCTAGTAGCTGGAAGTTATGAAGGCTCTCATCCACCATGGTTCATTGCCCGCAATTGTCGTTCGACGCTTAAATGCGTCACGCCAAGAAGAAGCATTCCAGCTGCTCACAACATGACTTTTTAAATGCACCAAAGAAAGTCTTAAAGATGAGAGGGATCGAGAGTATTGGGCGACGATCTGGAACAGTGCATTTATGAACATCAAAGAAGGACAATAGGAGGTGCCAGCCATCTGCGACTTCTTCTTTCCTCCCTTTCTCTCTTCCCCCTTTTCTTTATAAATAGAGGCCTTGGAACCTAGAAATGTATCCCCGAACTAATGATAAAATCACTTTGCAAAAATCATTGTGTAATGGACCTTTGAAGCAATAAAGATTACTTTTACCTATCTCTTTGTCTAAAAATTGCATTGCGTTAGCCTGTGCACTAATAGCGTTGTGAAGAAGCATCCTTCCAATCTTGTTGCCCTTTTTTTTTGCTTGTTTTTAGGTGCTTTCCAATTAAATTGTAGGTCTGAACTCATGTTTTTCGGCTATTAATGGATGCTTGATGTGAATTTTGAAATTCCTCTTTGCCTCATGTGTGATTTAGTAAGTCTAGTTTAAGAAATACTTATGCAAGTTAGCTAGTTACGAGGTTGTGTAAGCCAACTTGTCTTATGCTAAATTAGTGTCTTTCCTAGGCCAGATGGATCACTTATTTTCGATGCATCACCTCCCTTAGCTTAGTTTTCTTTTCAAGTAATCTCTCTCCCCCTTTTCCTCGGCCATTAGTAGAGTTTAGCATAGAAACCCAAAGAGTTGAAGTGAAGCACCTGAGAAACTAGCCTCATAAAAAGTCTAGAGGTTCAACCTCGCCATAGGACACCCACATCCTGAGGTTATTCCCATGCTTATAGTTGGAAGTGAGAGAGCCTAAAGAACTCTTTCACAAGGGTGCAATTCCAAGCTATAACAGTAACTGCTCACTCTTTGCTCAATCTCTGCACATTCTCTGTGTGCTCTTTCTTCCTCTTTGCCTCTCTCTGTTGCTCACTCTTTGCTCAATCTCTGCACATTCTCTGTGTGCTCTTTCTTCCTCTTTTCCTTACTCTCTGTTGCTCTGTCTTTCACTCTATGTCTGCATACATTTTAAAGTGACACTCTTTGAGTTGTTCTACAGCACTATCTCAAATGCAACGACAGCAACAACTAAACAATGTTTTGAAGTCGTGTATATATAATGATTTTAGGGTTTCACGTCTCCAATTGCGTTCATATCCCAACTCCACTTAACCGGTTCTCATTTAATGTGACTTTGACATACACGCTTTCCGTGTCTCGATTCATGCTTCACGCCATAAGTTCTGGTTTCTTTACTATATCTATCAACTGTTGGATTCATGTCATTACTGCATCATTTCCTTTTCGCACTTCAACTCCCCTTTCTAGTTCTTCATTCAATGCGAGTTTGACATATACCCATTTCATGTCTCGGTTCATGCATCACGCCACAATGTTTTGGTCTCTTTACTATGTTTCGCAACTGTTGGATTTATTTCATAAATGCACCTCCTTAATCGATGATTGATTGGTTGGATCGATCAATCTCAAGCTCCGTGTAGACTTTTCGAGCTCACCATTTATCTGGTCATGCCTTTAAATGAGGATTATTCATCTTGTCTTTGGCGCCAATCACTGTCTAACTTGAACCGTCAAATGTATGCCCTATTTCAACAAAACCAACGATCTCTCTTGTATTAACCGTCGAGCTCTTTCTCACATCTCAATATCTTCTGCATGATTGGTTTGCTTTCGCTCCTTTCAATTATATTCGATATGCTCGACCTTTACTTTTTCTATTTTATCGTTAAACTTCGACATGTTGACGTGATCTCATTTTCTTCGGCATTCTTGTAATGCTTTTGCACCGTTGATCTTGTAGACTTGCTCGATCTTTAACATACCTTGTCCCTTTGAGAATGCCCTATAAGACTTCCACACTTTATCTTCGGCAAAGTTGCAAGCGACCTTTCTCTTTAGACAATTTGTTGTGCACTTTTTGTCAAGGGCTTTTCAGGGCAATTTCCCTAAATAGTTTCCCCGAAAGAATTGTTGCTAACAATTTATTCGAATGAATTGTTGCGGATAATTTCCCCGACGGAATTGTTGCGGACAATTTCCCCGACGGAATTGTTGCGGACAATTTGCCCGAAGTAATGTCTAAGTGTCCTTCGGATTTTCTTTAAGGGTCCACATACCCTTCGGCTTTTCTGCAAGGGTCCACATACCCTTCGGACTTTTTGAAAAAATCCCTTCAGACTTTCTGCAATGGTCCACTTGCCCTTTGAAACTTTTGCAACGGTCCACTTGCCCTTCGGACTTTCTGCAATGGTCCACTTGCCCTTCGGACTTTTTGAAAAGATCCCTTCGAAATTTCTCAAAGTGTCCTTTCAGAAACTTTGTTTGGTCTACTTGCCCTTCAGACTTCTTGCAAAGTACCCTTCGGAAATTCTCAAAGTATCCTTTCAGAAACTTTGTTTGGTCCACTTGCCCTTCGGATTATTTTCAATGCTTTGCTCATTAGATTGAAAGAAGTACAGTCATTTGATAAACCTAATCAACTCCACTAGACCAATTCAGGTTCTCAACATTGCTCAACTTATGAAGTTGAACGAAGTAAAGTTGTTCCATAACCCCAATTAACTCTTCATTGACCCATTCGTGTTCTTCACATTGCTTGACTTATTAAGATGAGAGGAGTTAAGTCAATCCGGAAACCCGATCAACTCTGCTAGACCCATCGGGTTCTTGAGACTGCTTAGCTTATGAAATTCAAAGAAGTAAAGTTGTTCTGGAAACCCGATCAACTCTGCTAGACCCATTCGGGTTCTTGAGACTAAGCTTATGAAACTTTATGAGTCAAAGCAATTGAAGTACACAAACCCGATCAACATTCTCCTGACCCAATCGGGTTTTCGACACGGCTTTACTTATGAAACTTTATAAGTAAAAGCGAATGAAGTACATGGACTTGACAAACCCGAATCACTATGCCTTTGTCATTAATGTTTGCCTATTTGATATCAATGACAATCTTACAGACAATCTCTTTATACACCATGATACTCAAATTGCCAACAAGAGGGTTTCAACCTTTAAACCTTAGTGCCACACAAGTTGAATGGTGATGTCCTTTTCCACACTCCAAACCCTGCTCAAACCCTCAAAGATTGTAGACAAAAATCATACCAAATTATAGCAATCATATCATCAAATGAAGCATCATGGATTAGGGCTCCAAAGTGATCAAATCCTAGTCAAACTAGGTCGCCAATATTTAGAATATCACTGTACTAATTAAATCAAAATTTAAACATTGTTTCACCCTCCAAGCAATGCCAAAATCGTTGTAAATAATTATCAAAAATTCATAAATTATTATAGCATTATTTGTCCAACATTTAGGGCCTAAAAGCACCCTTACAAATCCTGCAAAAATCCCTTCAAGTGAATCACCCAAGTGAGAATTTAATTGCAAATAAAATCAGAATTATTATATTCCGTTTGGTCACTAAATGGCCTTCAAATGGGTTGCCAATACGTATGATAGTTATTAGAAAATTATTATAATAATATTCAGAATTATTATTGTCAAATAGGGCACCAATTGGCCACTCAAAGGCCTCAAATAATCTCTCAATTCCAGTTGCCCAAGCTAGAATAAATCAGAAATTGAGGGCACTCAAAGGTCTCAATTAATCAAACCCTAGGAAAGGGTTTCCTATGTAACGCAACCCTCTAAGAGAGGTCTTCAACCTCTCAATACAAGTCGCCACCCTAGAAATAGCCTCTCATGCAAGTCGCCAACCTCTAGAAGCAAGTCGCCAACCCCCTAATCTAAAATTTCCCTGTTGAAGCATAATTTGTAGCCCTTGATGTAGAGCTACACACAATGAGGATGTGAAGGGTTTCGTCTCCACACCTTGAAGCACTTTAAGGTTTTCATCTTCAAGATACTATGGCCAAGCTTGACATACTTGAACAATAAGTTCAATATCATAAAAAGCATAACCTTCAAATGGAATCCACACTTTCTTTTAATACCCAATGCCTCAAAAGGAGCACCCAAGTAAAGGAGGAAAATTTTCGTTTTCAAATATTAACAAAGCATCCTTATAATTGTTTTTTTAACCATAATTTGCAGCCCTTGATGTAGAGCTACTCACAATGAGAATGTGAAGGGTTTCATCTCCACACCTTGAAGCACTTGAAGGTTTTCATCTTCAAAATACTATGGCCAAGGTTGACATACTTGAACAATAGGTTCAATATCATAAAAAGCATAACCTTCAAATGGAATCCACACTTTCCTTTAATAGCCAATGCCCCAAAAGGAGCACCCAAGTAAAGGAGGAAAATTTTCATTTTCAAATATTAACAAAGCATCTTTATAATTTCTTTTTTAACCCATGGGTGCCCATGACACTCAATAAAGCCCCAACTTAAGTAAAATTATGATAAAAAGTACTTTTCATAATTCAGGTTCAAATTAAAAATCATAATGTACCTTTTTCATTAATTGCTCTTCAAGTGGAGCCCCAACGTTCCCCTTCTTTTCCCTTAGCCTTTTGGGAACAACTTTAAGGCTAAGGACTCTAAGTGGCTCATGTCAAAAAGGGGGACATGACATTCAACAAGTTCAATAGGATTTGGGAGTCGATTTCAACTACCAAATGACCAGGCCCCTACTCTTTTTCCAGCCTCATCTCATGCCATAGTCCAAATGTCTCTGCGACATTGTTGGTTGAAGTTCCAAGGCTATAAGCAAAACCAAAATCTCAACAATCCATGGTTGTCTCGGCATATTCCTCGAGCCCTAGAAGAGCCCTTGTAATGTCCTCTTCTTGAGCTTAGTTTGGTTTGGAACCCTTAGCCGATTTACTTAGTTTCTCATTGGCTAAGGGAAGGTTTTAAAAAGGGAAACTTGGTCCTTTGTTCAAGTTGCTAAAAATTAATTACGTCGGCAACTTTTGGCAGTTTGATTTTAATAAAGGGGACTTTCTAATTTAATGTAAGTCAGCCCTTAATTAAAAATTATAAGGAAACTGCTTTTTGAATTTTTGATTTTCTATCCCACTTGGAGTGCCCCACTTGGGAGTTGGATTGGAGGGAAAGGGATATAAAGGAAGGTGAAGAGGTCCATTTTTGGGATCCATGATCATCTATCTATTGATTTCTTTGATATTAAGTGCATTTGCTTGCACTTTCAGCCATTGAGGATGGAAACATTCATATGCTTTTATATTTGAGGACGAAAACCCTCAATTTGGTTTCCCACTGACTAAGGGAAGATTTTTAAAAAAGGAAACTTGGTTCTTTGTTCAAGTTGCTAAAAAGTAACTAAGTCGGCAAGTTTTGGTAGTTTGATTTTTAATAAAGGGGACTTTCTAATTTGATGTAAATCGGCCCTTAATTAAAAATTCTAAGGGAATTGCTTTTTGAATATTTTATTTGCCCTCCCACTTGGAGCACCCCACTTGGAAGTTGGATTGCAGGGAAAAGGATATAAGGGAAGGTGGAGAGGTCCATTTTTTGGATCCATGATCATCTATCCATTGATTTCTTTGATGTTAAGCATGTTTGCTTGTACATTCAACTATTGAGGATGGAAACCCTCATTGATTTTCAGTATTTGAGGACATAAACCCTCAATACTCAGTTGGTGACTTCATTCAAAAGTCACGTTTGGATATAAATTCATCTTTTCAGGCACAAGGGTCACCTATGAGGGTGACGAATCAGTTTGGGCAGCTTTAAAGGTTGGAAAATCAGTTTGGACAGCCTTGGGTGTTGGATGAATCAGTTTGGAAGCCTTGGAAAGCTGAGCGCAGCGGTAGGGCAGCATTTGGAGGGTGAATGTAATGTCCCCCTTTTGAGCGAGCATCAGAGTTTGTGGATTAGCATATCATTTTACCCTCGTAGGCTAATGTGAGTGATTAGAGGGTCCTGTAGTAGAGTTATCTGGTTCTTTTGGGGGCAGTTTGCAGCGTTTGTCATCTCTAGTCCCTTGGCTCATTCGAAGGTTGTCATTCTGGGGTTTTCTGGGTCCATTTGTAAATACTTACTATTTATAGTAAGTTAGTTGGATGTTGGGGGCCAACCTTACTATTTATAGTAAGGCATCCAGGTGTGCAGGCGAGTCAGTGGGTTACATTCTAGCGCAGATGAAATTGATTTATGTTGAGTATTGATGGAGTTATGGAATTTAATTATTATTAAAGTGTTACTCTAATAATGGTTAATTATTAAAGTGAATAATAGTAAATGACTTAATTGACTTTATTATTAAAGGCTTATTAAATGATATAAAGTCAAATTATTTAAGTCATGCACTTGATTGCCCAAATGAGTTATAATATAAAGTGACAACTTAAAAAATGGTGTTTAATATATTTTAATGATTTAATTGTGCCTTGGAGATTGTGATTTTTTGGAGGGGAATATATGAAGGCTTGGAGAGTTTTATTATTATTCATTCTACACTTTTTCTTTTTATGAGAGCTCTTGTTTGGAGAAGAAAACTAGGGTTTGTTGCAATTTGGTCTTGGAGAGCATAGCTTCTCTTTGATTTTTGCTTCCCACAGGTGTGAAATAGCACCCAAAGGTTGCAATCAACAAGTGGCTTATTTCAGAAGTCACATTGTGCACAGATTGGAGGATTTAGATTAGTTTTTACAAAGGTTTGATGTACAAATCAGAAGTTTTTGTACCTGCTGCTACAGTACTCGTGAACAGTGATGCGCTACAGTACCCGCAAAACACTATCATGTTACAATACCCACGCTACAGTGATTCAACTGCTAACTCCAACGTCATCCTTTCCTATTTGGTGTTCCTTTCTGTTGTGCTCAAAAAATGGCATGATATTGCGTCTGCAAGTCACAGTATCACTCTCTATTTTGCTATTATCAGTCATATTGAAGGATTTTGTACCTCTTTTAATCTGTTGTTCATTTTTGGGTTAAAACAGTGATGAATCCACTTCATGTAAATGCACACTCTAAAAATTGTATGAGTCTGAAATCAATTTCTGTACATATTAGTTTATGATCAGTCAATAAATAGGAAATGATATGTGACAGAATCTCAGTTTGTTTAATCCTTTCATGTTAAGCTTTATTGTTCATGCAAAATCTTTAAAACTCCGTTGGATAAAACGGAACATTCAAACTGAAAAATCATTGCAAAATCTATATCACACTTGGAAAGGAACATTTTAGGGATATCAGAACATCAAATAAACTGTAAGACAAAGGCAAAAATAAAAAATTAAATATCCTATCATGGGTAGGACACTTCAGTGGTATTAGAGCGGTTTCCTACCATCCTGTGTTGGTAATTTAGTTTCATGAGCAAAAAGACTATTCATTATACCAAAGGGGCAAAAGTGTGGGAGCAACCGTAGGTACCAGAGGGTGAAACGGTATCAAGATATTTTGGTTTACACAAGAGTGAATCTAGTGACAATGAGGGCATCACAGGGGCTATGGCAGAGAGGGATAAGGCACCGGCAAGTTTTGAGAGCCCTAATTCCCGAGTTGAGAGGAAGTTTGATAATATGATGGACATAATGTCTCAGCTGTTAGGACATATGAGGCAGTTGACCCCACCTCAACACACCGGTAATCCTGGTGAGTTTAGTGGTACAGTGGGTTTTAGTCAACCCAGTGTGGCAGTTCAGCAGTCTTCATCGTCTATGGGCTCAGTCCTTAGGCCCACCCTGTTGGGTGAATATTTTGTCGGCCAGCTAACTGGTGACCAAAATAGTTCCTATCACCACAGCATAGGGAGATTGGTCGTCCAATGTTACAGGTTTACCACATCCAAAGGTGTAATGTCCCATTTTTCCTAGTCATCACATTTTCGATGAGATTGGCCTATCATTAACCTTCGTAGGCCAAGACAGGATGATTAGAAGGTCACTTCGGCAGTTACCTAGCCTTTCGAGGGGTTTTCTCTACCACATTCAGTTGTTTCCCATGGGCGTATTGGCGTTTCAACACCTAGAAAGAGTATCTTTATAACTTTATGTTATAAAATTACTTTATGAATTATAACTTTATTTTATAATAAAGTTATTTTACTAAAAAAAAAAGAAATTAAAAAATAAATAAAAGAAATAAAGTTATTTATTTCTAGAAGTTTCTAGCCCCCACCAAAAGTGGAGACATAAAAAGTATATAAGGAGGTGTTGGGCTCTTTTCTTATCATCCAAGTTTATGTTTTGATATTGATTTGTGGTTGAGGAGACCTAGGGTTTCTACAGAATAGCCATTGAGGACGAAAACCCTCTTGGTTGTGTGACTTTGAGGTTATGAAATATCAACCGAATTGTTACCAGTTGTGGGCTTCACTTTTGAGGCTCAACTTGTGCTTCATTGAGATCATTTGCAGGTTGGAAGAATAAGGGTTTCATTGCAAAATCTGAAGATTTATTACATCTATGGTATTTGGTTCGATCCTCTCGTTCTAGGTGCAAGTTCAAGCAATGAAGACATCCATTTGAGGCTGCCTAGTGTGGAGAAGATTTGCTTGGCAATGGAGGGCGATTTTGGTAAGGGTATGATGATTTATGGTTGACTGTAATTTTTGTTTCAGACTTCTCCATCGGTTCAATTCTCCTTGGTGTGGCACTTTTTAGCATCATGGATGCCCTCTTGGGAAGCGCCTTGGTATTACAATGATGTTGAATGCATTTTGAAAGTCTATAGGGGCTAGAATGCTTAAGGAAAGGTGAATGTTACAAGTCTGCAAACAAAGATAGGGGTCGAATTTGCTCTTAGAGGGGTCTAAAAATCATATAAAACACACCAAAGGGGGCGCCTCACCTTGAGAAACATTTTTGGGCACTTTATTGACACTTGGGGTATCATTTAAGCTCACTAATCAGGTCTGAATCAGACTATAAAAGTTTGAAGCACTGTCAATCAGAGTTGCACATTGAAGCTAAGAAGCAGAGGGGGACATTAAGGAAGGGTTCCAGCTGTTAGGGATCATTGTAAGGCATTGTTATCTTTCATGTGGCACTATACTAGAGGTCTGATATAAGACTGTAAATTCTGAAGCACTTGGTTCCAGATTTGCATTTCAAGCTCCCCACTTATCCAAGAACCAAAGGCACATCTTCTACATTCATCATTGTATCAGGTTCGTTACTATTTGGCAAGTTTGTTATTACTTATACTCGCTGTTATAAGTCTGAAACATTGTATGACAGTCATTTGTAATACTCAGAAAATTAATACAAGTGCCTTGTCAAAGCTCTATTTATCGTTACAATTATTGCTATATTGTTATATTATATTTGCTTCATTCAAAAACATATGTGGCAATTCAAAACGATCAAACCAAACCATATAGTGCACCATATCATATCAAATCAGCAATATTCAGATAAGCATTTGACAAAATTCCTTTGAGCCATAAATCAAAAAAATTGATCAAAGTTCGTCATATTGGTAAGGGGATTTTACAGTGGTATCAGAGCTAAGATCTTGCCATCCTAGTGGCTTCATTCTTGCATGCAGCCACACGAAGTTAGGCCTCACAGGTACTATACATGCAAAAGAGCGAAATTGGAAAGAAATATACAGCAGGGTCCTATGGGTGATAAATGACAAGGCAGCCCACCTAGGAATGAAGGTAGAAATAATACAGGGGTTGATGGCAGGTAAATGGATGTGCTAATTGACTTAGTAACACAGATGATAGCTAAGATGGATCAGCAGCAGAATACCAACACACAGAATCAGAATACAGGGGAACACAGTAGGGTGAATGGCAATGATACTAATCCGAGGAGAGATGACCAGCAGGGTGAGGCCTCTAGAGCTTTAGCGTCTAGACCTCTTTTCCTTACCTTCACGCAAAGGGAGGAAATACATACACCGCCACAAATGGATGCAACAGTCACTTATTGTGAGGAGTCTAGAGATGCATACTGTGAGTATTGTACCTTGCCATTTGATTTGAAGGATCAATGGCCATTTGATGAATACATGAACTCCAGGAACCAAAGAAATGCACTTCGTAATGATCCACACAACTTTCCTAGGAGTGACTTTCAGCATGCCCTTGGTAAGGTGAACATGCCAACATAGGACGGCAAGTCTTCAGAGCGTTCATGGGTCCAAAAATTGGACAACTATTTGTCATTGAGACCGATGCCAGAGGAGGCAATTAAGTTTGCCAAATTGCATTTAGAAAGGTCAGCTCACGAGTGGTGGTATCATGGACTTGTGACACTTGGTCATCATCACATTCATTCCTATGCAGAGTTTACAGATCGATTGATAGAGAGATTTGATGCGAGAGATGCTGAGATTAGGTTCAGAGAGTTGGCACAGCTGCGGCAACAAGGTTCATTGGAGTCTTACATTGAGGAGTTCCAACATATTTCAGTGATGGTACCTAATATCAGTGAGAGGAGGATAGTCGTCCTATTCATGGAGGGACTTATGGAGCCTTTGAAGGGTTGGTTGAAAGCATTTGACCCACCTACATTATAGGAGGCTATGCGGAAGGCACGTAGTATGGAGTTTGTTGCACCTAGGAGTAGACCTACACCTAGAGATAGAGATGTTCCTTCTTCTAGTAGAGAGAGTTCTCAGCAGGTTAAGGACATAAAGAAGAAGGCAACAACACCAACTATCAGTGAGGATTTACGAGAGGAACTAAGGAGGAAGAAGTTATGTTTTTGGTGCCAGCAACCTTACAGTTGGGATCACGATTGTCCAGACAGGCCTAAGGGCAAGGCTAATCACATCATGTGGGTGGAGGATTCTGATACTGAGCAGCAGGAGACTACAGGCGAGGATCAGGGAGATGGGGATCATATTGATGGTAGCTTGGCTCTGTTTGCATACTTTGTCAATTCAAACACTGAGACTACATTCAGATTTAGAGGTACAGTGAATGGACAGCGATGTATTGCTATGTTGGATACAGGGGCGACACATAATTTCATCAGCAATGGTTTTGTGGGTAGAGGTAGACTGGAGGCAGAGAGATTTGATGGATTCAGAGTTCGTGTTGCCGATGGATACACTTTATCATGCACCAGGAAAGTAAGCAATCTCACCTTGACACTAAACGATTATGAGTTACAAACAGATTTCTACATTGTTCAAATAGGAGACATGGATGTAGTTTTGAGCATGAAATGGCTCCAGGATTTAGGAGAGTTCACTCTCAATGTGCCTAGGAATGAAATGAAGTTTGAGGTCGATAAACGTAAGTATACATTGAGAGGCATTACAGGTGGGAGTTTGCATGCTATTACTTATGATGGGAGATTGGATAGGAAGGAGACAGGGCTAGATTGGATTGGCAATCCATTGTTTGAGATGGGTGACACTTGGATATAGGAAAATCCACTTTTTGAGTTTGGTGTTGACCGTCTTTCTAATTGCAATTCAGAGTTGAGTGTTGACGATAGTTCTCCTAGTGCATTCGGTTTGCAGGCAGGGCATGCGGCTGAGTTCCGTGAGGATTTCATATTAAGGACTGCTTATAGCTTTACATTTGATCCTCATATTCAAGACTTGTTTGGGATGCAGTGCACAGCGGCAGATGTGTTGGACGATTTGTATGCTAGTTTTTCGTGTGCAGTGATGGGAGGCAAATGTCATCAGTTTTGTGAGTTGCTTCCCTTTGAGGCTTATATACCTGCGGCACCCGACAGTGAGATTGGTTTGTTTCAGCAGGTACATGTTGGCATTCAGGGGATGACACTTCAAGGGTTGTTTGGTGATGATGGAGATGTTAGGCAGTTTTATCCATGGGATCCAGGCGGTATGATTATTGCAGTTATTTATAGCTTGGAATTGACTTTGCTTGGGGACAAGCAATTTCAGGAGGGGCGGACTGTAATGTCCCCTTTTTCCTAGTCATCACATTTTCGATGAGATTGGCCTATCATTAACCTTCATAGGCCAAGACAGGATGATTAAAAGGTCACTTCGGCAGTTTCCTGGCCTTTCGAGGGGTTTTCTCTACCACATTCAGTGGTTTCCCATGGGCGTATTGGCGTTTCGACACCTAAAGAGAGTATCTTTATAACTTTAAGTTATAAAGTTACTTTATGAATTATAACTTTATTTTATAATAAAGTTATTTTACTAAAAAAAATATATATATAAAAATAAATAAAACAAATAAAGTTATTTATTTCTAGAAGTTTCTAGCCCCCACCAAAAGTGGAGACATAAAAAGTATATAAGGAGGTGTTGGGCTCTTTTCTTATCATCCAAGTTTATGTTTTGATATTGATTTGTGGTTGAGGAGACCTAGGGTTTCTGCAGAATAGCCATTGAGGACGAAAACCCTCTTGGTTGTGTGACTTTGAGGTTATGAAATATCAACCGAATTGTTACCAGTTGTGGGCTTCACTTTTGAGGCTCAACTTGTGCTTCATTGAGATCATTTGCAGGTTGGAAGAATAAGGGTTTCATTGCAAAATCTGAAGATTTATTACATCTATGGTATTTGGTTCGATCCTCTCGTTCTAGGTGCAAGTTCAAGCAATGAAGACATCCATTTGAGGCTGCCTAGTGTGGAGAAGATTTGCTTGGCAATGGAGGTCGATTTTGGTAAGGGTATGATGATTTATGGTTGACTGTAATTTTTGTTTCAGACTTCTCCATCGGTTCAATTCTCCTTGGTGTGGCACTTTTTAGCATCATGGATGCCCTCTTGGGAAGTGCCTTGGTATTACAATGATGTTGAATGCATTTTGAAGGTCTATAGGGGCTAGAATGCTTAAGGAAAGGTGAATGTTACAGGTCTGCAAACAAAGATAGGAGTCGAATTTGCTCTTAGAGGGGTCAAAAAATCATATAAAACACACCAAAGGGGGCGCCTCACCTTGGGAGACATTTCTAGGCACTTTATTGACACTTGGGGTATCATTTAAGCTCACTAATCAGGTCTGAATCAGACTGTAAAAGTCTGAAGCACTATCAATCAGAGTTGCACATTGAAGCTAAGAAGCAAAAGGAGACATTGAAAAAGGGTTCCAGCTGTTAGGGATCATTTTAAGGCATTGTTATCTTTCATGTGGCACTATACTAGAGGTCTGATATAAAACTGTAAATTCTGAAGCACTTGGTTCCAGATTTGCATTTCAAGCTCCCCACTTATCCAAAAACCAAAGGCACATCTTCTACATTCATCATTGTATCAGATTCGTTACGATTTGGCAAGTTTGTTATTATTTATACTCACTGTTATAAGTCTGAAACATTGTATGACAGTCATTTGTAATACTCAAAAAATTAATACAAGTGCCTTGTCAAAGTTCTATTTATCATTACAATCATTGCTATATTGTTATATTATCTTTGCTTCATTCAAAAACATGTGGCAATTCAAAACGATCAAACCAAATCAAATAGTGCACCATATCATATCAGATCAGCAATATTCAAATAAGTGTTTGACGAAATTCCTTTGAGCCATTGTTCAAAAAAATTGATCAAAGTTCGTCATATTGGTAAGGGGATTTTACAAAAGGGGACAAATCTCTCCTCGCATCAAGGGGAGGTTCCCTATTAAATATACAGAGGCTATATACTATATATATAAGCAGAAAGTAAGACACAGGGGTGGAATGAACCATCCATCTCTCTTTTCTCAGAGATGATGTTGACAAATAGAGGAGAAATACTGGGTGATTGGTGAAAGTACTCTTCTTTCAGAAGTAACATTCAGCGAAGAGCTAGATCCCTTCTTGGATAGTAGAAATCTTGGTGAAGCGACAGAAGGCACTTCTCTTCTTTCAGAAGTGCTTGTTCTTGCAAACAACAGGACTCTTTCTGGTAACAAGTGACTGGTAACTGGGTCCAAAGTAAGCAGCAATCTAAGATGTAGCACAAAGTCTCCACCTTGACTGCCCTGGAAGGAAATACGAAAGACAATGAGGGCACAAAGTCGTCCCAAGGTCTTTTACACAGAAATAGAAAAGAAAAACACACACTAAAAATAACTATGACAGCGCAAAGTCTGAAAGTAGTTGGCTTCAGGACACCTTCCTTATCACCTCCCCTAATTCTGCTTGTTAAATCAAATAAACAAAAATGCTTTCAAAAGACAGACATAAGAATAATCTCCTAATGTAGCACAAGCTATAATAGCACAAAGTCTGCAAGTAACTTGCTTTCTCATTCAATCAAAAAAATATGAACTACAATCTGAGTTCAAAGTCTGAGTAATGCCTTTCAATTTGGGCAGAGTTTCGATTCTGGTAAGGGAAAGATCTCCTTAAAACAATAAAAGAGACTACAATATATAGCCACCAAGCAAGGCTTGGCGCTCTCTCATGGGACGGCCCATGCTGCAGTCAACACCTTCAATGCGCCTTCAGTTCTATCTGGAGGGACCATGCCTAGTACAGTGCGTTGCCTTAACTATGGCATGTCTATTCATCTAATATGTCTTTCCCTGGGTCTGGATCATCTGGTCTGTCCCCTTTGACGTCTACACAGCTATCCATTTTGTCTTTACTTCATGGAAGGAAAAACAAGCTGCGTCTTTAATTTGCAAGCCAAAATACCTGCTTAGTGGACTATTCCACCTACTGAAATTACTTTTGCACAGATATTTCGGGCTTTTCCCTATTTCTACTTTTGTCTTTTCCAGCTTTGTCTCTTTCTGCTGAGATTTGAGCTATTGGGCGATCTTTTTGGTCAGTCGCTTGGTTCTTTCTTTAAGTTCTGTGCTCTATTTGAATTTCCACGAATTTTCCTTTACTTTAAATTTGACGTCCGCGGGACCGTCAATGGTCGCTAGCTGCTTGAACCGTGTTGAACTTTGAACCTGTGAACCATTTGAAAGTCCATTGGTTCAAAGCTTCGTCGGTTCACTCTGTCTCTTTTGGTCCATCGCTTTCCTGCTTAAGCGCTTCTTTGCTCTCTGGTTGAACCATCCATTGAACCACCTATTTGTTGCTTCTTTCCTTGACTGAGACCACCTTTGAACTGCTTGAACCTGTGAACCATTTAACTTTGAACTCTTTTGGTTCAAGGTTCAATCGGTCCATTGGTTCTTTGATTCTGCCCGTCGCTTGTTCTTCCTAAGCTCTTTGATCTTTATCGCGCTTGGTTGAACCTTTGAACCTGCGAACTCGTTGAACCATTTGGGTTCAACGATTCAATGGTTCAATCAATTCATTCTTTGAAGCTCTTTGTGCCTAAGTCTTTTGAGGATTCCTTTCTGCGTCTTTGTTCAGCCTTTGGAAAGTCTCGAAGGGAAGGTGTCCCTTCGGCTCCTTGGAAAAGGTCCTTTTTCTGACATCAAGTGTCCCCCGCAAGGGTATCTACCCTTCGAGATTTTTCATGTGACCTTCGGGCTTTAACTTCCCTGGCGCGTTCTTGCATCTTCGGCCGGCTTTTGGCTTTCGGTCTTTTCCTTCGGACAAAAAGCCCGAAAGAATTCCTTCAGACAAAAAGTCCGAAGGAATTTTGCCTTAACATTTTTTCGAGAAAAGTCTTTCCGAAAGAATTCTTTCGGCCTCTTCACTTAATCATTTCCATCGGACAAAAAGTCCGAAAAAATTGTTCCTTTTGGGCCTTTGAATGAATCCAACTGAATTCTGTCTTTTCTTTAACCTTCGAACCAATGTTCCTGCCCGCCGCGAGGGCACTTGCCTCTTTAGCTTTGGGGCAGCCCCTTGAACCTACCGATTGAACCAACTTTGAAATCGCCCAAGTGTTGAGAGCTTGTTTCTTTCATGCAGAGTCCGTAGATTTCTTCCTGCAGAGTTCGTAGATTTCTGGAAAAGCTTTGAAAAATGAAGAACCCGAATGCTCAGAACAATATTTTGAAAACGGGAGAAATGATTTTTGGTCTATGCAGGGCCAAAATAGTCCATAGGTTGTCCCAAAAATGAGTGACATTTTTCGGGGACAACAGCTGGCTCCAGTTGGGGAACTTCCTTCAATTGAAAACTTGGAATTTCTGAGAGGAGTAGAAACCAAAATCTCCAGTGCCTTGAAGTATGCCATTGAGCTACGGAGTCATGCTACCCGAAAAAGAAAGGCTCCAAAAACAAAAATGAAAAGAACAAAACAGAACTAAAGACTATACAGATATACATATGTACAGGTGAACTTATCTGATACTTCAAGAATTGAAGTACTTCAAACGCTGCTCCTTGTGAGGCGAAGAAAAGGGGATGCCATCCTCATAAACCAGTAGGAAACTATTTTGTCCCCAGAAACGGTGACGAGCGAATGGAGCTCTCCACCAGGAAACCAATTTTCTACGTCTTCCTCTTGGCTCTTTCTTCTTCTTGCCCCATGGCAGGACGCGATCTTCAATTTGAAAACCATAACTCCATGCTCTCTTGGCAAAGGGCTCCTTTTGCTAATTTTGGAGTACAGCAGTATGGTCCACCACCATGGCTTGTTGTTCTGTTGGTTCAGCTCAACACATATTTTGATTGTCAGCATTAGACTCCTGACAAACCATCAGCTCAGCATCTCCTTTGGTGTGAAGGAGTTCGATCTCTTCATCCTGAGCAGTCTTCAATCCGAGCAACAAAGATCTGCATCCAGCATGAGTGGAAGAATTGCTGCCATCGGATTCCAAGATCCAAGCATCATCAGACGCTGATCTTCTATTAGATTTCTCTTCATCGGAGATGGAAGATCCTTCTTGATTTGTACTGTGCCCTACCAATTCTTCTGATGCCTGATTTGGATCAAATCCTGGAGTGCCAGCCACGGGACTTTGATCAGCTGAGACATGAGCATCCTCTGTGGTCAAGGAGTAATTACCCCTGCCTGAAGGCTCGAACAGAATTTGAGCAGTAGGGGCTGACATTTGGGTGACCACAATTTTTGTCTTAGACAGGGCCACACCTAGCTCTTCACCAATGTTTAACTGCTCAGGATTGGCTTGCAGGTATTCAAACTCAGTGATTTCAATTTCGGATTTCTTAACATGATCAATCATGTCAAATGACTGAGATGGACTTGGAAGAGAGGATGGGAGTTCATCCTTTTGGTTTTTGAGAGGGGGAGGACTGATCTGCGAATTCGAAGTAAAAGGTGCAAAGATGTTCGATGTACTTACTTCTTTGGCAATCACTGGGTCCTTTGACTGGAAAGAAAGAGGGGTTCTCTGCTCAGCAATTGAAATCGCTGGTTGGGGTCGCTCCTCTGTCTTCTCTTTGTCGGCCTGCTGGGCTGACTGATTCTCGGACCTGGTGAATACTGCGTATGATCCTTCGATTGCTTCACCTTCACTTCTGGGTTCATCCTGGTAATTCAAAAAACCAATGTGGGAGTTGTCAGCTGATTCTTCTTGATCCTCCATGAAGAGACCAGCATCATTTTCTTGCTTGAACTCAGGTTGAAAATAGGAAACATGTTCTGTTTCCAGATATCCCACTGCTGAGTTGGTTGGAGGTGCTTCAAGAGCAAGGTTCCTCTTGGGGGAGGAAGACGATTTGGTTGCCCTTAACTTTTGGTAGCGTTGCCTTGATATGGCTGATTGGGGAATGTCCTTCTTGGTACATCTCTGTATGAAGGAGCAAAAGATATACCTTGTGCCACTTGTCTCTTCAAGGCTAGCAGTTCATTTGCCAGCTTTTGTACCATTGGGTCAATGGTGGTTGTAGGGGAGTATTCAGAAAATGAAGAGGGTTTACCTCTGTTAGGATCTCTCCTTATCTTTCCTGCCAAGATAAGGTCATCCTCTACCTCAATAGCCAAGTCTTGAGCAACCTCAAGGTCTATGTGTCTAGCCCGTCTCAACAGAAAACTCACTTCAGGCAGCTGTGAGTTGATGAAAAAGCATTTGAGATTCTGAGGTGTCGGTTGGGCGACCATGGGAATCCTGTGTCTCAACTTGTTGAACCTGGGAATAAAATCCCTCATAGGCTCATGAAGTTCCTTCTTCATCTGAGTGAGCTAGGCCAACAAAGCATGTGCATCCTCTACAGGCTTGAACCTGGCTTCAAACTTGGCTTTGAGTGTATCCCAGTCAGTCACTGATCCAGCTTGCAGATGGTAGAACCAGTCTGCAGAAGCAACTTGTAGTGTCTCCACAAAAAGCCTGACTGCCATGTCTTCAAATTCCACCCCAATTACACCGCAGGCTATGCTGAAAGCTGCAATGTGTTCATCAGGATGAATCTTTCCATCACCAAAGAATTTGAAAAAATTCTTTCTTGAACTGCGTGAAAGTTCATGCAGAGGTGGAGTCAAGTTGAGTGGGCCAAAAGAGTTACTCCAGGGGCCTCGAACTGCTATGATTTAATTATGACAAACAGGGATAACAAATATGGGTGGAGTGGCCAGTTTGCAGAACAAAAATGGAAAGGGACTGGCCCTGCTTCAGCTTGAAGCTTTAGGCTTCAAACTACGCACTCTTTTCCAACAGCTCTGGTTTTGTTGACCAGATAAAATAACGAAGGTCGAGAAAGATGGAAAGGCTATAATGATAATGGGTAAGACATGGAACGGAGTCGCCGGAGTCTATAATGGATAAGGGTTATAATGATTATGGGTAAGACAGGTGATGTTTCAATCTGAAACTTGAGGTTCCAAATTGCACAAAATTACCGTCCCCAACGGAGTCACCAAAAACTGTTGGGTGAATATTTTGTTGGCCAGCTAACTGGTGACCAAAATAGTTCCTATCACCACAGCATAGGGAGATTGGTCGTCCAATGTTGCAGGTTTGCCACATCCAAAGGGGACAAATCTCTCCTCCAATCAAAGGGAGGTTCCCTATTAAATATACGGAGGCTATATACTATATATATAAGCAGAAAGTAAGACACAGGGGTGGAATGAACCATCCATCTCTCTTTTTTCAGAGATGATGCTGACAAACAAAGGAGAAATACTGGGTGATTGGTGAAGGTACTTCTCTTCATTCAGAAGTAACATTCAGCCAAGAAACCCTGGTGAAAAAAACAGAAGGCACTTTTTTTCTTTCAGAAGTGCATGTTCTTGCAAACAGCAGGACTCTTTCTGGTAACAAGTGACTGGTAATTGGGTCCAAAGTAACCAGCAATCTAAGATGTAGCACAAAGTCTCCACCTTGACTGCCCTAGAGGGAGATACGAAAGACAATGAGGGCACAAAGTCGTCCCAAGGTCTTTTACACAGAAATTGAAAAGAAAAACACACACTAAAGACAACTATGACAATGCAAAGTCTGAAAGTAGTTGGCCTCAGGACCCCTTTCTTATCACCTCCACTAGTTCTGCTTGTTAAATCAAATAAACAAGAATGCTTTCAGAAGACAGACATAAGAACAATCTCCTAATATAGCACAAGCTATAATAGCACAAAGTCTGCAAGTAACTTGCTTTCTCATTCAATCAAAGAAATATGAACTACAATCTGAGCTCAAAGTCTCAGTAATTCCTTTCAATTTGGACAGAATTTCGCTTCTGGTAAGGGAAAGATCTCCTTAAAACAATAAAAGAGATTACAATATATAGCCACCAAGCAAGGCTTGGCGCTCTCTCCCATGGGACGGCCCATGCTGCAATCAACGCCTTTAATGCGCCTTCAGTTCTGTCTGGAGGAACCATCCCTGGAACAGTGTGTTGCCTTAACTATGGCATGTCTATTCATCTAATATGTCTTTTCCTGGGTCTGGATCATCTGGTCTGTCCTCTCTGACGTCTGCGCAGCTGTCCATTTTGTCTTTACTTCATGGAAGGAAAAACAAGCGCGTCTCTAATTTGCAAGCCAAAATACCTACTTAGTGGACTATTCCACCAACTAAAATTACTTCTGCACAGATATTTCGGGCTTTTCCCTCTTTCTGCTTTTGTCTTTTCCAGTTGTCTCTTCTTGCTGAGATTTGAGCTATCGGGCTATCCTTTTGGTCAGTCGCTTGGTTCTTCCTTTAAGTTCCGCGCTCTATTTGAATTTCCACGGATTTTTCCTTACTTTAAATTTGACGTCTGCGGGACTGTCAATGGTCGCTAGCTGCTTGAACCGTGTTGAACTTTGAACCTGTGAACCATTTGAAAGTTCATTGGTTCAAAGCTTCGTCGGTTCACTATGTCTCTTTTGGTCCATGTCATGTCCCCTTCCAGTTGACATATCTCAGAGCTTATGATTAGCCTATTATGCGACCCTCGTAGGCTAATAGGATGGATAGAGGGTCTTGGTTGGAGCTTGGCTTGGCTTCGTTCGTCAGACTTTGCTAGTTTGCTTTTGTTCGGGATCATTCGGACACCATTTGCCTGACCTGCTATTTTTAGCAGTATTGGTCACTCAGCGGAGCACCCCTGCTATTTTTAGCAGTATGGTTTGGTCATGTGCAGAATCAATCACTTATTCACCAGCTTCAGACGGTTCGTACATCGAACAATTTATGAGGGAGATTAATATTTTAATTGTCAAATTAAATATTAATTATCGAGAGCTTATAATATAAAGTTATAATATTATTAATATTATAACTTAAGTGATATTGAAGGGGTCGACCAGCATTGAAAAGGGCCACTTTTAATTATAATTTATAATTAAAAAGAGCGTTGAAGACTATTGGAATAAAAAAAGAAAAGTTCAAATTATTTTTAAAAAAAACCAAATTGGGGAAAATCGCGCTTGGGAAGGATATAAGGTTTTTTCATTGGGAAGGAAGCTCATTATGTTTGGAAATCAAAAATTTGCTAAGTCTTTTCTTCTGAGAACAGAGCCAAGGGTTTCAGTTTTCATCTAGCATTGGAGAACGAGCCATCTTCAGTGTTGCAGTTCAAACGCTGTAAAATACCAGCTGATTTATTGCTTTCAGAGAGGTAGCTTCATTCAGAGGTTATCACAGAACTTCATCAGAGATTGCATCAATCAAGATTTTTCAGCTTGGATTCATCCGGAAGAGTTTCTCTTATAGAGGCGCCTATTTTCAGAGGTTCTAGTACAACAAACAGGGGCATACTTTTTATTGGTTGGTTGTTGTCATAGAGCCGTACTTCTGTACAGCAAGGTTGTACCTTCACAAAAAGGGCGCATTTATTCATCCAGGGCAAATCGCCTGCGTCTTGGGTCATCTACCACCATTCCTTGAGGCACCTACACCTTGGGATCATTTTCCAAGCATCAAACGGAGGGAGACGTAGCTTGAGGACAAAGCTGTACCGTTTTCATGAATTTTTCAGCTGGCTGCCATAACCAGGTTTCATAAAAATTTGTTACTTTTGATTTTGCATGTTATCAGATATTAGTTGTAATTGTCACAGAAAATCAATAAACCTATTGGCAATAATTAATATCCTAGATTCTATCATTTCCGGATTTGCAATATTTTATTTGAATTTATTCAGCAATTCTTCCTAGAATCGCCTCTTTCATATATTTATGCAAAAACACAAAAAAAACCAAAAAACATACAAAACAAGAAAAAACAAGTAGTTTCAGAGAAAGTGAGAACAGGGGTTTCTACAGTGGTATCAGAGCTAAACCCTGTCATCCTGAGGGTTTAGTCATTTCATGCCGTTAGAGGAGGTTGGTTCACACAGGTATTACACACGCAGGAGAGCCTTACTTGAAGGCGAACAGGGTTTAGAACCATAGCCGGTCACCATGGGTGACAGGTGTGAGGGTAGCCCACACAGAGGCAACAGGACTAATGATGATCAGGATACCAGAGACTTCTTTCGTGCTATGGTTACAGGATAGCAGCAGATGGCACAGATATTACAGGCACTTATTACTATGGTAGAAAGGATGAACCCACTTGTTAGACAAAATGGGGAACAAGGGGATAACAAGAGTGCTACAGTTAATTAGAGACCACAGTGGACCCATCCCAGAACAGAGGATAGGCCTACACATCCTACATTTGTTCAAGAGGAACCAGAAGAAGCTCCGACAGAGGCAGCAGGAGACCCCCTATTTGCAGATGCACTCATGGCTGCGAATGATGAGTGGAGATTATTAGCTCCCCAAGTTCGGGAGAGGATGTCCTTTGAACGTTTTGTAAATCAGAGGAGAGAGCATTACAGGTCACTTAGACAGGACAGGAGGCCTAGAGGTCAAAATAGTGAGCTGAAGAAGGTTACAGGGAAGCTTTCTTTGACTACTTTTGATGGAAGTGGTAAGATGACAAAGCAAGCTTGGATTCATAAGCTTGACACATTTTTGGCACTAAGGCCAATGACAGAGATTGAAGCTATCAAATACGCCACTTTGCATTTGGAGGGAGTAGCACATGATTGGTGGTACCATGGTATGGTAACACTTCTGCATAATCAGGTGACAGAGTACCAGGACTTCGTGGATAGGTTGGTTGAAAGATTTGACAAGAAAGATCCAGAGGTTTACTTTCGGGATTTGGCACAGTTGAAACAAACAGGCAACTTGGAGTCTTTCATTGGTGAATTTCAGCTGTTGGCAGTCATAGTGCCAAACATTTCAGAGCGTAGATTGATAGTTCTTTTCATTGAGGGCCTATCCGAACCACTGAGAGGTTGGATAAAGGCATTTGATCCTATCTCTTTACAGGAAGCTATGAAAAAAGCGAGAAGTATGGAACATGCAGTCCCAACAAACAAATTTCAGTCCAAAGGAGCATCTTCTAGTAAGGATAACAAACCATTTTATAAAAAATCAGAGAGGACTGATTTTAAAACTGATTCTAAAGATAAAACTCCAGCACCCTTTGACAAAGAAACATTAAATGATTTGAGGAAGAAAAAATTATGTTTCTACTGCAAGGGTCCCTATGATGCTAACCACGACTGTCCTTTGCGGCCCAAGGGTAAGGCAAACAGAGTTATGTGGGCCTTCTATGACGATTCGGATTTTGAAAATTTCGGACAGCAGGAGAGTTCAAAGGAGTCAGAGTCAGAGGTTACAGAGCCTAAGGTGGAGGCAGAGTCAGAGATCTAGCTCTAGGAGGCACGGTTGTCTAGCATACAGCAGGAGGGATCTTTTAGACTTCGTGGAGTATTAGCTGGGCAAAAGGTTATCACCCTTTTAGACACAAGTGCCACCCATAATTTTATTGATGCCAGATTTGTGAAGAGGCGTGGACTTGTAACAGAAGAGTTTGAGGGCATTCGGGTTAAGGTGGCTAATGGTTACACTCTCAAGAGTGACCGTATGATTAAGGATCTCCCCTTGCGCTTGAATAACTATGAGTTCAAGGCTGATTATTACATGGTGAACATGGAAGATATCGATTTAGTTTTGGGCATGAAGTGGCTTCATTCCCTTGAGGAAGTCACTCTTCGTCTCAGAGACATGGAGATTCGGTTTGATGTGGACGGGAAGACACATATCCTGAAGGCCATTCGGGACATTAATGTCAAGACTATTTCCTTCCATTGGATGGAGAGACTCATGCGTCATGACATGGTAGAGTGGGTTGCCGAGTTCACATTGACACCTATTCAGGAGGGACAGCATAAGGCCGAGTATCATCCTAACATTCAACAGTTGAGATTAAGCATGAGAAGGTTTTTAGAAATATTCCACCAAGGAGACCTCCAGACAGGGGCATTGAGCACATTATAGAGCTTGAGGAGGGCGCTAAGCCCATCATGATTACTCCGTACAGGTATCCTAAGTGGCTTAAGGATGAGATAGAGAAGACAATCAAGGAGCTGATTGCTATAGGTCACATTCGACCGAGCAAATCACCATTCACTTCTTCAGTTGTCTTAGTGAAGAAGGATGGCACCCTTCGCATGTGCATAGATTACAAAGTCCTGAGTAAGAGGACTATCAAAAATAGGTACCCCATACCCCGAATAGATGAGCTTATTGATGAACTCCATGGTGCTTGTTACTTCTCAAAGATAGACTTGAGATCGGGATATCATCATATTAGAGTTCGTGAGCAGGGCATTGAGAAGACCGCATTTCGTTGTCATTGTGGACACTTTGAGTTTGTGGTTATGCCATTTGGGCTAACCAATGCTCCAGCGACATTCCAGTCCACCATGAACAGGGTCTTCCACTCTCAATTGAGGAGATATGTGCTTGTCTTCTTCGATGACGTTTTGATCTACAGCAAGACTTTGCAGGAGCATTTGGCTCATTTGGACACAGCACTCAACATTTTGGAGAGGGAGTCCTTGTAGTCAAGGAGTCTAAGTGTGATTTGGGGATGACTGAGTTGCTCTACTTAGGCCATATCATCAGTGCAGAGGGAGTGCAGATGGATCCTGAGAAGATCCGTGCTATTGTAGATTGGCCTACTCCGGCAGACCTTACACAGCTGCGAGGATTTCTTGGCTTGTGTGGTTTTTATCGCAGATTTGTGAATGGTTATTCATGACATGCAGCACCTATGACGGATTTGTTGAAGAAAGGTGCATTTTGGACTCCTGAGGCACAAGAGTGTTTTGTGAGGTTCAAGGCGCTGATGACTACGTGTCCAATGTTGGCACTACCAGATTTTTTGAAGCCTTTTGAGCTTCAGTGTGATGCTTCTGGTGAGGGCATTGGAGCAGTGTTTATGTAAGACAAGTACCCTATTGTTTATGAGAGCTGAAAACTCAAAGGCCCAGAGAGGTTCTACAATATTTATGATAAGGAGATGTTGGCCATAATGCATGCCTTGGCCAAATTTAGACAATATCTCGTGGGCAGTAAGTTTTGCATTAAAACTGACCACAACAGTTTGAGGCATTTCCTAGGGCAGCGAGACTTGAATGATCGTCAGCAGAAGTGGGTGAGTAAGTTTCAGACATATGACTTTGATATCTCCTACATCAAGGGCACCCAAAATGTAGTGGCTGACGCCCTCTCACGCAGGCCTTATTTGAGCTCTATGGTTCACATTGCCGAGGATTGGAGGCATTCAATTGTGGCAGAGTATGCCAAGGATACTTGGGCATCCAGTATTGTTGAGGGGTTGATGATTGATACCAGGTACAGGCTTGTGAATGACTTGATCATTTACAAGAACAGGATTTTCTTGATCCCAGGATCTGAGATGAAGAACATTATTATGTGAGCCTTTCATGATGTGCCCACAGCAGGACATCCCGAGTTTTTTAAGACATACAGACAGATATGGGAGAGGTTTACATGGAAAGGACTTAAGGCAGATGTTCTTCAGTATGTGCGTGAGTGCCCTGTTTGTCAGCAGAACAAGCAGGAGAACACATATCTGGCAGGATTGTTGCAGTCACTTCTTATTCCTGATAGGAAGTGGGAATGTCTGTCGATGGACTTTATCACGGGCTTGCCCAAAGCCCAAGGACGGGACTGTATCTATGTAGTTGTGGATCGGCTGACGAAGTATGCCCACTTCTTTCCGATCACCACCACTTACACAGCTACACAGGTAGCAAAAGTCTTCTTCTGCGAAGTTTTCAAATTACATGGGTTGCCTCAGAGCATAGTGAGCGACAGGGATAGTCGGTTCCTGAGTCACTTCTGGCAAGAGGTGTTCAGACTTTGTGGGACCGAGCTTACACCGAGCACCAGTTACCACCCGCAGACCGATGGTCAGACGGAGATAGTGAATAAATGGGTGGAAGGATACCTCAGAAATTATATTGCAAGGTAGTAGAAGGCTTGGGTCAAATGGATATATTTGGGCGAGTATTGCTACAATACTACCTTCCACATGACCATTCAGATGTCCCCTTTCATGGCGTTGTACGGTTATGAGGCGCCTAGCTTTCTAGATTTGCTACTGAGTGACAGTAGAGTGCTGAGGGCTGGAGATTTATTGCAGGAGAGTCAGGACATTATGAGGGCTCTCAAGGAGAATATTGCCAAAGCACAGAATCAGCAGAAGCAGTACGCAGATCAGAAGAGGATAGAGAGGTCTTTTGAGGTGGGAGACATGGTTTACCTCATGCTGCAGCCCTACCAACAGTCTAATCTTAGGAAGAGTGGTTCAAAGAAGCTTAAGCCATGTTATTATGGTCCCTTCAGGATCCTGAGGCGCGTTGGAGAGGTTGCTTATGAGCTAGAGCTTCCGGCAGATAGCAAGGTCCACAATGTTTTTCATGTGTAACGCCTCAAAAAAGGTGTTGGGACACCGTGTGGTACCTTCAGCAGTTTTACCTCCCTTAGATGATGAGGGAAAGTTGATTTTAATACCTGAGTCCATCTTGGAGTCTAGAGAGACAGTTGCGTAGGACCATCAAGGAATATTTGGTAAAACAGAGACTTTCCAGTGGAGGATGCTACGTGGGAGAGCGAGGATATTCTGCAGCGTTCGGAGTTGAGATTGCTTGGGGACAAGCAATTTCAGGAGGGGCAGACTGTCATGTCCCCTTCCAGTTGACATATCTCAGAGCTTATGATTAGCCTATTATGCAACCCTCGTAGGCTAATAGGATGGATAGAGGGTCTTGGTTGGAGCTTGGCTTAGCTTCGTTCATCAGACTTTGCCAATTGGCTTATCATTCGAACACCATTTGCCTAACCTGCTATTTTTAGCAGTATTGGTCACTCAGCGGAGCACCCCTGCTATTTTTAGCAGTATGGTTTGGTCATGTGCGGAATCAATCACTTATTCACCAGCTTCAGACGGTTCGTACATTGGACAATTTATGAGAGAGATTAATATTTTAATTGTCAAATTAAATATTAATTATCGGGAGCTTATAATATAAAGTTATAATATTATTAATATTATAACTTAAGTGATATTGAAGGGAGCAACCAACATTGAAAGGGGCCACTTAAAGGGGCGTTGAAGACTATTGGAATAAAAAGATATAAGTTCGAATTATTTAAAAAAAGAAGCCAAATTGGGAAAAATCACACTTGGGAAGGATATAAGGTTTTTCCATTCGGAAGGAAGCTCATTATGTTTGGAAATCAAAATTTTGCTAAGTCTTTTCTTCTGAGAACAAAGCCAAGGGTTTCAGTTTTCATCTAGCATTGGAGAACAAGCCATCTTCAGTGTTGCAGTTCAGTGGCTGTGAAATACCAGCTGATTTATTGCTTTCAGAGAGGTAGCTTCATTCAGAGGTTATCACAGAACTTCATCAGAGATTGCATCAATCAGGGTTTTCAGCTTGGATTCATCCGGAAGAGTTTCTCTTATAGAGGCACCTATTTCTTGAGGTTCTAGTACAGCAAACTGGGGCGTACTTTTTATTGGTTGGCTGCTGTCATAGGGCCGTACTTCTGTACAGCAGGGTTGTACCTTCACAAAAAGGGTGCATTTATTCATCCAAGGCAAATCCTCTGCTTCTTGGGTCATCTGCCACCATTCCTTGAGGCACCTACACCTTGGGATCATTTTTCAAGCATCAGACGGAGGGAGAAGTAGCTTGAGGACAAAGCTGTACCGTTTTCATGAATTTTTCAGCTGGCTGCCATAACCAGGTTTCATAAAAATTTGTTACTTTTGATTTTGCATGTTATCAGATATTAGTTGTAATTGTCACAGAAGATCAATAAACCTATTGGCAATAATTAATATCCTAGATTCTATCATTTCCGGATTTGCAATATTTTATTTGAATTTATTCAGCAATTCTTCCTAGAATCGCCTTTTCATATATTTATGCAAAAAAACAAAAAAAACCAAAAAACATACAAAACAAGAAAAAACAAGCAGTTTTAGAGAAAGTGAGAACATGTGTTTCTACAGTCCATCGCTTCCCTGCTTAAGCGCTTCTTTGCTCTCTGGTTGAACCATCCGTTGAACCACCTATTTGTTGCTTCTTTCCTTGACTGAGACCGCCTTTGAACTGCTTGAACCTATGAACCATTGAACTTTGAACTCTTTTGGTTCAAGGTTCAATCGGTCCATTGGTTCTTTGGTTCTTTGGTTCTGCCCGTCGCTTGTTCTTCCTAAGCTCTTTGATCTTTATCGCGCTTGGTTGAACCTTTGAACCTGCGAACTCGTTGAACCATTTGGGTCCAATGGTTCAATCGGTTCATTCTTTGAAGCTCTTTGTGCCTAAGTCTTTTGAGGATTCTTTTCTGCGTCTTTGTTCAGCCTTTGGAACGTCCCGAAGGGAAGGTGTCCCTTTGGCTCCTTGGAAAAGGTCTTTTTTCTGACATCAGGTGTCCCCCGCAAGGGTACTACCCTTCGGGATTTTTCATGCGACCTTCGGGCTTTAACTTCCCTGGCAGGTTCTTGCATCTTCGACAGGCTTTTGGCTTTCGGGCTTTTCCTTCGGACAAAAAGCCCGAAAGAATTCCTTCGGACAAAAAGTCCAAAGAAATTTTGCCTTAACATTTTTTCGAGAAAAGTCTTCCCAAAAGAATTCTTTCAGCCTCTTCACTTAATCATTTCCATCAGACAAAAAGTCCGAAAGAATTGTTCCTTTTGGGCCTTTGAACGAATCCGAAGGAATTCTGTCTTTTCTTTGACCTTCGAACCAATGTTGCCTGCCCTCCGCAAGGGCACTTGCCTCTTTGGCTTTGGGGCAGCCCCTTGAACCTACCGATTGAACCAACTTTGAAATCGCCCAAGTGCTGAGAGCTTGTTTCTTTCCTACAGAGTCCTTAGATTTCTTCCTGCAGAGTCTGTAGATTCAAGCATGAAGAGTCCATAGATTTAAGCCTGCAGAGTCCGTAGATTTCTAGAAAAGCTTTGAAAAATGAAGAACCCGAATGCTCAAAACAATTTTTTGAAAAGGGGAGAGATGATTTTTGCTTTGTGCAGGGCCAAAATAGTCCATAGGTTGTCCCAAAAATGAGTGACATTTTTCGGGGACAACACAACCAACCCATCTTCACTCCCAAAGAGGCACCACAAGATCAGCAGGTCCCACAGGTTCAGGTGTCGGAGTCACATGTTCTCATTGTAGGGGATATCACTCAACATTATGCAGAGTATATGACTCTCCCTGATGAGATTAGAGAGTTATTGATGCTTAATCAATTTTTGGATCAGAAGAGGCGTAGAGGTGGTGGAGCAATCAGGTTAGAGCACAATACTCATGACTTTCAACAGGCTGTGAGCGAGGCCACCTTGCCACACTTTGATGATAGTGATAAATCCACTGCTAGATCATGGGTCCAAAAACTAGACAATTACCTGTCATTGAGGCCCATGCCAGAGGATGAGGCAATTAATTTCGCTACTTTGCACTTAGATGGACTTGCACATGAATGGTGGTACCATGGCATAGTTACTCTACAACACCACCTCATCACTACCCAACATGAGTTCACTAATAGGTTGACTGAGCGGTTTGATCGGAAAGATCCGGAGTTATACTTTAGAGAGCTAGCTCAGCTCAAACAAGGGCGCAGTTTGGAGTCATACATTAGTGAATTTCAACATTTGTCAGTGATGGTGCCTAGTTTATCTGAGAGGAGATTGGTTATCTTATTTACTAAAGCATTATTTGAGCCCTTGCGTGGTTGGATCAAGGCTTTTGATCCACCTACATTGCAAGATACCATGAAGGCACGTAGTATGGAGTTAGCTGCCCCAAAAAGGCAATTTCCACCCAAATCTATCACTCCTATGGATGAGAGACCACAACAGGTTGCTGATCAGAAAAAGAAATCAGCAACAAAGTTGATGAAGAATTACGTGATCAACTAAGGAAAAAGTGACTATGCTATTGGTGCAAAGGTCCCTATACAAAAGACCATGACTATCCATTGAGACCCAAAGGTAAAGCTAATCGTATGGAGTGGTTTTATGAGGACCAATCAGATTCTGAAATTTCAGATCAGCGTGCTGATATGGATGACCATGAGGTTGGAGAAGCATCTACCAGGTCCAGAAGTGATGCTAAGTTGTCACCCTTGGCATTAGACATGCGCAGTCAGAGTTATGGGTCATTCAGAATGAGAGGAGTCCTAAATGGGCAGCGTTGTCTCACCCTAATTGACACAAGCGTCACGCATAATTTCATTGACGAGGGATTGGTAGTCAGGGGTGGACTACAGGAAGAGGACTTCGAAGGTTTCAGGGTAAGGGTAGCAAATGGTTTTACTCTTACTTGTACTAGGAGGATCCTTAACCTCACCCTTTTGCTGAATGATTACGAGTTCCAGGATGATTACTATGTAGTCAGCTTGGGTGATATGGATATCGTTTTGGGGGTGAAATGGCTTCAAGCCATTGGAGAGTTTTCCCTCAATCTGCAAAAGATGGAGATGAAATTTGAGGTGGATGGTAGAAAATATTTGTTGAGGGGGATTACAGAGGGTAACTTGCATGCCATGTTCATCAGTAGAGGGAAGGGCAGAAGGTTCAGGGAGAAGTTTGAGCAGTTGGTTGAGGAGCGTGAGCAGTTTCAGGAGTGGGGCTCCCTTCATTGCTCCTTAGGTCTTGATGAGGGTAGTACGGATCAGTGTATGGACAGTGTTCAGTATGTCAGCAATCCTTTGTTTGAGACCGATGCTAGTTTGGTTTATGACAACCCTCTTTTCGAGTCAGATGATGTTCCCACCTTAGTCCCTCAGGTGGAGTTGAGCGTTGATCATAGAGTTTGGGATCCCTCTTGTGCATCAGGATTCCAGACAGGGCTTACAAAGGAGTTCCACAACGTGTACATTGTGCAAAGTGCGTACAGTTTCATCTTTGATCCACACGTACATGGCTTGATTCAGATGCACAGTTCTCGTGCATATGCGTTGGACAACTGGTTTGATACTTTTCCTTGCACAAATGTCGGAGGCAAACCATGTCAGTATCCAGTGTTGCTTCCTCGTGTTCATGATCATACTTCTGAGACACATGGCATAAGGATACTACAGAGTTGGTATGATGATCATCGTGCTTTGCCAGACGTTCTTGGGTTGATGCCACGGATATCACTTGGAGATAGCAGGGACATTACACAATTCTTTCTTTGGGATCCTGGTGGTGTTGTGTTTTCTCTCCAGACAGTGTGGGGTATGGATCCAGAGATGAGATTGCTTGTGGGCATGCAATTTCAGGGAGGGCGGACTATGATGTCCCCCTTTTGAGCAAGCATCAAAGTTTGTGGATTAGCCTATCATTTGACCCTCGTAGGCTAATGTGAGTGATTAGAGGGTCCTGTAGGGGAGTTATATGGTTCTTCCAGGGGCAGTTTGCAACATTTGTCATCTCCAGTCCCTTGGCTCATTCAAAAGTTGTCATTCAAGGGTTTTTTGGATCCGTTTGTAGATACTATTTATAGTTAGTGGGATGTTGGGGGCCAACCTTACTCTTTATAGTAAGGCACCCAGGTTTGCAGGCGAGTCAGTGGGTTACCTTCTGGCACAAACGGAATTGATTTATGTTAAGTATTGATGGAGATATGGAATTTAATTATTATTATAAGGTTACTTTAATAATAATTAATTATTAAAGTGAATAATAGTAAATGACTTAATTGACTTTATTATAAAGGCTTATTAAATGATATAAAATCTAATTATTTAAGTCATGGACTTGAGCGCCCAAATGAGTTATAATATAAAGTGACAACTTAAGGAATGGTTTTTAATATATTTTAATGATTTAATTGTGCCTTGGAGATCGTGATTTTTTAGAGGGGAATATATGAAGGCTTGGAGAGTTTTATTATTATTCACTCTACACTTCGTCTTTTTATGAGAGCTCTTGTTTGGAGAAGAAACAAAGGTTTGCTGCAATTTTGTCTCAGAGTGTGTAGCTTCTCTTTGATTTTTGCTTCCCACAGGTGTGAAACAGCACCCAAAGGTTGCAATCAACAGGTGGCTTTATTCAGAAGTCACATTGTGCACAGATTGGAGGATTTACATTAGTTTTTACAAGGGTTTGATGTGCAGATCAGAAGTTTTTGTCCTTGCGGCTACAATACCCATGAACAGTGATGCGCTATAGTACCCGCGCTACACTACCCCCACTACAGTGATTCAACTGCTAACTCCAACGTCATCCTTTCCTATTTGTTGTTGTTCCTTTCTGTTGTGCTCAAAAAATGGCGTGATATTCCAAGTCTGCAAGTCACAGTATCACTCTATTTTGTTGTTATCAATCATATTGAAGGATTTTGTACCTCTTTTAATCTGCGGTTCATTTCTAGGTTAAAGCAGTGATGAATCCACTTTATGTAAATGCACGTTCTGAAAATTGTATAAGTCTGAAACCAATTTGTGTACACATCAGTTTATGATCAGTCAATAAATGGGAAATGATGTGTGATAGAATCTCAGTTTGTTTAATCTTTTCATGTTAAGCTTTATTGTTGTTCATGCAAAAGCTTTAAAACTCGGTTGGATAAAACGGACCGTCTATCAAACTGAAAAATCATTGCAAAATCTATATCACACTTGGAAAGGAACATATCTGGGATACTGGAACATTAAATAAATTGAAAGAAAAAGGCAAAAATCAGAAATTAAATATCCTATCAGGGGTGGGACACTTCAGTGAACGCAACAGCTATAGGCCACTTGGAGTGTGGCGACTTGCCTAGTGGGGCTGTCACTCATTTTGCGCTTGTTCAGTGTGTGGAAAATTCAGTTTCTTCCCTCATATATTCAGTAATATTTTTACAATTTTCAGGATTGCAATTCATTCAAAAATCAAGGTTGTTGTGTCAATTAAAAATATTGAAGTTCCTTGATTTTTATGATGGTTTCTGCGAGGTTTGGAATTTATTTTATGCTTAATTAGCCCCTTTCAAAATTCTGTAATTTTTGGGTTAGGGTTTCAATAAAAATCAGATTTTTTTATTTTCATATTAAGGGTTTGTTGTAAATTCTAGAATTGTCTAATTTGGTCCTAAAAGGGACATTACAGCCCTGGCTCCCTCTAGACATGCCGCCGGTGATCAATTTACACCAGCCTACCTCAAGTGGTTGCCACCTGACATCTCCATCAACCTCTTTACCAACCCTGTCATTGGGGGGAATTATATACACGTTTTAATCTAATAATACAGATTTAGATTTGTATTACAGCATATGATTAGGTTTAGGATTTCGGCCATGTTAAATAATGGTACAAAAGCATCCCTACAAATGCCCGTGCCACTTCATTTACTGGGATTATCACCCACGTCCCTTCTAAAGCCCACTGTACATGTTTTTTCATGGCTCTGGATAAAATGACAATATTATGGGAAATGAGATTGCCTCTTTCCTCCCCTACTAGAAGGATATGTGTCACATCTATGACAGTTCACTAAATGTTTTTTATGAATATTTCTCCCTTTTTGTGTTGATCGGCCCTCATCTTAACTGAAAGGTAAGCAGTAACAATTGAGCTCAGCCTGAGCTAAATGACAGAATCTGCCAGGGGCACATAATTCCCCCCATTAATTTTCTAATGGTATAGATTATTTTTCAGATCTAGAAGAATGAAAGTTTAGAGCAAGAGTGGAAAAACAAACTTCAAGTTAAAAGTCTTGATTTTCAAAGCAAAACACTTAGGAAATCTATTTGAATGCAACTGTTTTGTCCTTTATTTACCAACATTTTGGGTCTAACTTATAGGCCCTCTTCAGGCATATTATCAATAGTTGTATGAACTATGACATATAATGATGGTTAATTTTTTTCGTTTTAAGTCTTTTTGGGCCAATTCTTTCAATGTTCAATTGTTGATGTAATTAGTGAAGTTTGGTTAAAAAAGAAAATCTTTACCTATAAATGGTCTCAGTTTTCTTTATGTATCCTTCATGAAAAATGTTTAAATAAAAAACCAGCCATGAATTCAACAGAACACTTAAAACACTTGACCTAAAATAGGTTCTTAATAAAAATTCATGTTACTTCATGTAGTAGTTAATAGATGTGAAATGCACAAAACCTGACAAAGATTTACTTCCAGCGGTATTTTCTCTTCATATAATCTAGTACCCTCAGTGACCACCTGGACCCCAATGTTAAAATGGTATTTCAATAGTGCATTAGCCTCTGCAGAAGTCTGGATAGCAAGTTCTCTGGTAGGACACACAATCAGTACAACAATGGGTCTCTCATGATCTCGACTGGGTGGATGTAACTTTACAACTGCCTCAATTGCTGGAAGCTGCAAAGTAAAAACATAATCAAATATTCTGCTAGCATGTCACAAACTAAATGCATGAATTTCCTGAGTAAAATTGCTGGCAGAAAAAATTATAAACAAGTGATATCAAATTACATTTCCCTATAGTAAAATTTTAACATGCATACCAAAAAGGCTAGAGTCTTGCCCGTTCCTCTTTTAGCTTTGACTAGCACATCCTTTCCTGCATCCAATACCTAAAAATCATTAGAGTACTTCCAGATACTTCAACTACAATGATTTTAAAAGCTTGCGAAGACTATATAACTCCTCGAAATTGTAGATAAATTGCTCTGTACGATCCTCTCAGAAGAGACTCGAGTTTTCCATGGACATTTTAACACAAATCCCTTAGGTGATCTTTCTTGATGCAGGAATTTTATCATGAGTGGAAAGCTCTCCAGTAATGGATTCTATTTCTCATTTTGCAAATTAAGCAATTTATTAACAAATGACTTCACTCTTCATGGTCTGGACTGGATTCATATGCCTCAGAAGCTACTACTTTGCAATACATCAAGCGAGAATGTACATAAACACTGAAGATTAGAATTAATTAGAAAAGTGGCTTAATGTAGACATCTTAAATCAAAATTAGTGTCAAGTTAGAAGGTTTCTCACAAACATGAAAAGGAATCTAAATACCCCAATCATCTGTATCTTTTGATACCCTCTAAGAGCACAAACATGTTTGCTGGTTCCTTCCACAATGAAATTCATAGCTACGGCAGGCTTCCCCAAACTCACAGTTAAAGTGAAAATTGGAATATCAAGAGAATTTATCAGAACAAACTGTACTAGAGCATTCTAATGCCAACTATGACTTCCTGTGCCAATAATAAGTATCAATATTAAGGCGAATGATAACAGGCCAATGTCACCTTCAAGAATAACTGGAAGAGTGGCTTCCTGCACAACTGTCATTTGCGCATACCCTGCCACTGAGAGAGCCCGAAGTGAAAGTGGTGAGATATTACACTGACCAAATCTGCAAGCACAAAAAGAAATCAATTAGATTAAAAAACGAAACAAATTTGTTAAAGAAACTAAAATAACAAAATCTATTAGTTAATTCATCAAATGAGTGGTGCATATATAGGGCTTGATCTCCTATAATTGTGGAGTCAACCCTCATCTTCCCTTTCCTAATTTTACTCACTCATTCTAATCTAGGTGAGTTGTTACAACTCACATACAAACACAGTGACTAACAATATGACTAACATACTAATACTACTCACAACTATGTTGTACTAACTTAATATTTCCAATATTCCCACATTAGTATGAACATAGGGAAAAGGAAGACTACGCACGTACTAGAAAAACCATGTAATTCAATGCATAATTTGATGACTGGGAACACATCAACCAATCCACGGATGGGAACACATCACCAATCCAAATATGAACTAAGACACATTAGTTCATACTTTATATCTGTTTGAACATATACATTTATTTACAAACACACCAGGTATGCACAAATAGGGGTACACTACTATTCGTGATGACCTACATACATAAACAAGAACTAACGCATCTGTTTACTTTCAGTGAGAACAGATCGTCACTAATACACCACATATGTAAATAGAGACACACATTTGTTTACAATTTGTCTTCAATTGAACACATCATCACAGAACACACACAAAACACAAACATAGCAAAAATATAAAAAAAATAGTGGAACTAGATCCTCACTATGTCCTTAGTGGGTGCTGGCCACCTCTTTGAACCTCGCATTTGTAACCATTGTACATGATCATTGCCACCTAATTACGAACAACACAAATGGTCACCACTGCCACTAGACACTATTCTTGGCTTTAGTCTATTTGATGCAGGTTTTTAATCGTCAGCAGCCGAAGAACACCATCATTGCCACTGATGATTAACAACTCTTCAAGCTATGTAGTCGTTTGGGTGCATTTTGGTTTTTACAACTACAATGGACTACAACTCTGAGTTAGCAGTGAACTCGCGATTAGATTGGGCCTCCTCCCTCCTCTCCTTTGACCTCCTATGAACTCAATCGACTAGGTTGATATTACTGCATGTCGTATTTTGAACAAATTCCCCACCCCCAGCGCAAAGAATGGACATACTCATTCCATTAATGTCAGGTTCACCTGATAATGCACTCATACAAAGTATATAATTGGCATTTAAACTTGTATGCTTTATTTGGACTGTCATGACAATTGACAACTAACGACACAATTATTAAAAAACAAACTTTCACTAAACACTAAAATACTAAACAAAACATTAAAGTATCGAAATAACAAATTATAACCTAAGATAAATGCTAGCATTGTCTAATAAAACGAAACTAAACAATAATAAATTAAATCAGATAACTTAAAAAAAACTACAAATTGAACCTATGAACCTAATGACAATCACCCCTTGATCATTTAAATAAAACTTTACGACTCAATAAAATCATAAAAAACATACACTGATAGACATGGATGGCGAATGCCAATTGTAAGGCACATGTGGTGGTGGATAGGTCAATAGAGAGAAATGATGCATGAGAGTGCAGTCTTGCATGATGGCTACAGATGCACGTTGCTAGTAGAGAGAGCGTCAAACAATAAATAGAGATGCATGAAGCTGAACGTTCTACAGACAAGTGTGGAGCAAGTGCACGAGACACCCAACGAGTTTAATGATCCGATACAGAACTGACAGGACTACAAGGCAGTGATTGACAATGAGAGCCACACAAGTACAAAGAGCATCAACCAACAAAGGAGCTAATAGAATTAGAGGATGAATGGAAAGAGTATATGCGCATGAGATGGTAGGCAAAAATGAATGTGAGGGCGTTGATGCATCAAATATGGTAGATTAGAGATACTTTCCCACAGATTTAGCAGACTACAATGCAGTAGATGAATGTGCAAGGGAACGTGACTGCTACCTGTCAAAATTACACGAGTCATATGAATGCTAGCAGAGTTGTAGGATGTCAATCAACTGGACTGAAATTAATCTTGAATTAATTTAATAATTGCAAACAATCCTTAATCTACTCAAAAGTATATTAAACTTAGCAAAAAGACAGCCTATAATGATTTTTTTGCAAATGGATCTAATAAATCAGAACAACAAATAATAGAGTTGCCCCTATGGACAAATCTTTACTATCAAAAGTACAAGACCAGACAGTGCTCTAATACCAACTGAAATAACAAAGCTATTATTTAATTCAGCGAATGAGTAGTAAATATATAAGGCTTGATCTCTTGCAATTGTGGAGTCAACCCACATCTTCTCTTTCCTAATGTTTCTCACTCATTATAATCTAGGTGAGTTGTTACAACCAAAGATTCAAAAAATTGTTTGAAATCGCCAATAAATCACGATAAATCACAAGTTGACCTTGCAACGATTAATCTTATGATAAATCGTGAGTAGAGTTTTTCTGATAAATTGGTGATTTTGAGTAATAACAACGATTACTCAACAAAAATCATGACTTTATCACCGCGACTCACCCAGATAGAGGACAAAACACAAAATGAAAAAAATTATTTTATGCTTATTTATGTGTTTTTTCGTTGCGATTCATGAATATAGTGCACAGTCAATGGAGCTAGGGTTTTCTGGCAATTTTTAAATCTATGTTCACACTCTCAATTGATTGACAATGGTACATACAAATACAATTAATGGAACCTAGGGTTTTTATTGTTCAAGGCTGCCTCAAGGAATACATATTGATAAATGATTAACAAAGCCCAAGGGTATACAGTAGTAAGCATTCACAGTCACAACCTATAATTGCCTACAACGTTTTTATACATACTTTGTTTTCAAGCCTCAAGGAAAACACAGTCACACAACTTACAACCTATAGGGATTTATTTTATTTTTCATTATCTTTCTAGTATAAATCATGATATCTACTTCATCTTCTACTTCTTCCTTTGATTAGAAGCTAAGGTTAGCTTCTACAACATTATTTTTATAGGGTTTAAGTTTGTTGTTTAAGAATCACATTAATATCCAATTCTGTGTATCATAAGCCTAAGCCCCTTGACCCTTCTTGGAAGCATTATGAACCAGCAACAGAGGGCAATTGTGTGATATGCAATAATTGTGGGATGAAGATGAGTGGAGGTGCCTATCGCCTTAAATACCAATTGCATAATTATTGGGAAATGATGTGGTGTTGTGTAGACAAGCACCACTTAGGCTCAAAGAGATGGTTGTTTATCGTGAGGCTTATGCAAAGAAATAAGAGAGAGAGAAAAACTAATGCACAAAACCAGCAACAGAGGGCAATTGTGTGATATGCAATAATTGTGGGATGAAGATGAGTGGAGGTGCCTATCACCTTAAATACCAAGTGCATAACTATTGGGAAATGATGTGGTGTTGTGTAGACAAGCACCACTTAGGCTCAAAGAGATGGTTGTTTATCGTGAGGCTTATGCAAAGAAATAAGAGAGAAAAAAAAAGGATGCACTTGAAGCCTTAGTGAATAGAAAGGTAGAGAGGGATGATTATGACATTGGGGCCTCTTCTATTTCCCCAACCCCAAGGGGTCGGGAACAAGGCTTATCTACTGAAGATAGTTTAGCTACTTTTTTTGTTCCTCAAAGTAGTCATGGGTCACAACATTCACTCAAAGGTACCGCTTGGAATTGGGAAGTGCACAATGAAGCAAGGATAGTTGTGGCAAACTTTTGGTACTACAACGACATTCCTTTCAATGTGACGAAAAGCATATAATGGAATAATTCGATCACTGCATTGACCATTGCCGAAAACGAGTTCAAGGCTACTACTCATGATTGAGTGACCCCTTGTTGGAGGATTCCATCAAACATACCAAGTCCATTTGTAGAAAAGCAAAAAAATGTTGCACCATTTTGTCTAATGGGTGGACGAATGGAAAAAAAATGTATATTGATTAACTTTATAGTGGCTTCAAGTGGGCAATTGGTCTTCTTGAAGCCAATTGATGCCTCCCCCAAAGTGAAAAATGCAAATAGTTTGTGTGATATGCTAGATGAGGTGGTGATGGAAGTGGGTGTAGAGAATGTTGTACAAGCTATGTGACAGACAATGCAGCAACATATGTAATAGTAGGGATACTTTTTTAGGAGAGGCACCCTACACTTCTTTGAACCCCTTGTGCAACCCATTGCATTGATCTCCTACACGAGGACATAGGAAAAATCTCATAGGTGAAAAAAATGGTTGAAGCGGCAAGAAATATCACTAAATTCATTTACAATCACACTTGAGTGCTAAATTTGATGGGAAAGCACACTAATGCACAGAAGCTTATGCAACTTCACTAACATACCTTAAGCAGATGTTTGTGAGTCACCAATGGTTAGAGTCTCACTCTGCTAGGAAGACTGAAGGGGAAAGGGTCGCGAAGAGCATTTTAATGATGTGTTTGCAAATGTATGAAGGAAATCCTTAAGGTAACCTTTAATTATTTTTTTGATTATCATTTATTTGTTATAAAATGAAATTCTTAATTTTGATTTTAAATTTATGCATTATTTTGTTTTAGGTGTCAGAGCCTTTGGTTCAAGTTCTATAGTTGGTGCATGGGGAGAGAAACCCAATGGGTTACTTATATGAGGCCATGGACGTGGCCAAGGAGGTCATAGCAAAATATTGTGGGCAAAATCAAAGAAAACATGAACCCATTTGGTGCTTAATTGATCAAAGATGGAACAAGATACTCCATTGACATATTCATGCAACGATCTACTACTTGAACCTTAAGTTTTTTTATTCCAATTCATTTAAGGATGAAAAGATTATGGATAGCCTCAATACATGCATAAAGAGGATGATCCCTGATGATGACACTAGAGCAGTTAATGAGGAGCTACAAATTTACAAGAATGCAATGCTAGAGCAGTTAATGAGGAGCTACAAATTTACAAAAATGCAACGGAAAGACTTTTTTCGGCCATATGTGTTAAAAGAAGAAACACCTCTCAACGAAGTACTCTCAACGAAGTAAAAACAAATTGAGTCATTTGTTTTTACTTTTGAGTCTCATTAGTCACAAAACTAGATACTACTACTAAACTTCTTTCATTTATTCAAGCCTAGTTGACTTGCAAAACTATAAATGTCCTATTTGCACATGTGTGGTGGAAAGATTATGGTGCGAAAACACTAAATCTTCAAAGGCGAGCCATCCACATTTTATGCCAGCTATGTAGTTCTCAGTGTGAACAAAATTGGAGCATATCTAAAACTATTCACACAAAGAAGTGCAATAGGTTGACAACACGACGTCTCAATGACCTTGTTTTTGTACAATACAATCTTCATCTTCGCGTGAGACAAGTGGAGGGGGAGGAGAGTTATGAAGCAATTGGCTTGGATGATATTGATCCATATGCTGAATGGATTGCTAATGATGTGGAGCCCATGTTTACCATGGAGGAGATTATAGATTTGGAGAGAGAAGCAAAAGAAGCAATAGCATCAAAGGCAACAAAGGCATTAAGAGGGGTTGGTGAGAATCCAGATGATATTGTTCTAGAAGAGGAATCTATACTTTCCACTTCTACGAGGCAGCCGCAACACACTTATACTAGGCACTAGAGATGAAATGTAATATGTATATTTGATATTTCATATGACTATATGTAATGTCCATTTTTAGGGGTATTAGTTAAACAAGAAATTATTCAACCACTCCAATAATAAAATATTAATTTTCAGATTTTTCCTCAAACCCTAGCAATCTGAAAATGACAAAATATTGTTGCATATGCCTTGAAAATAGCTCCAAAAATAATATTTCGAGTCTCCAAAAATAGCAGAAATTATATCAATGTTATTGGCCAAATAACCAACTAAAAACCTGATTTTTGATTAAATGTATGGCTGGAAAATTAGGATAAAATATCAGAAAAAATGTGTGTGGCTGATCCACACCCTCCAATGGCCTTGTATGACTCCAAAGTGGGTTGCTCACCCTCAAACCCAAGTCGTTGCCCTTGTGAAATGTGCAGCCTTCAAAAACAAACCTTCACTGCTCTACGACAGCCCCTTATGCATGCATCCAATTCCTCCAATGGTTCGCTCCTCCTACAAATGATCCTTGGTGTTGAAAACACCCTTGTTGTCAATTTTTGCTCAATACAACTCCGTGATGAGTTGTTCCAAGTTTGAATTCAAGGGTTTTCATTCTTGATTCAGCTCTCTTGAAGGGTTTCCATCCTCCAAGTGCAAGCCCTTGCTGTTCATGCTACGACTCCAAGAAAATGGTTATCAAAATTAGTCATGAATCTGCAAATGATTCTTTCTTTTGCCTTATGTAGTCCTCCCAAGTGAAACACCCAAAATTGGAAAGAGAGAGTAACTTAAGGATCTTAACAAACCCTTCCCTTATGATCTTTTTTATTTTTTATTTTTTAAAGACCACTTAAATCATCAAGACCTTTAAAGGTCCTTGTTGGCCATTTTTTGCCCACATATAAAGCTCTTGCATGGTTTGATGAAGCAGTGGATCAAAGACTTAGAAATGGATCCAATATTTGCAAATAGAGAGGATCCAAGCAAGGTTTTCTAAGGATCTAGCAATAGTGTTCAAGGATAAACCTGCAAGCCAAAAGCTAAGTGCAAAATCTTTTATTCAGCTAGGTCTTTACTTGATCATTCTTTTGAACTTTGCAGGGACTAAGTGTTTCTTTTCTTTCGAGATCCTTTTTGGCTAAGTGTTAAGTGTTGAATTCTTTCGGACAAGTGGCCAAGACAATTTTTTCGAAGGGATTTTCTCGAGGACATGATCCAATACAAAAACTCCAAAGGGCATTTTCAATTCTTCCTAAGGGCACTTTTCAAAGGCAAACTGCCAAAGGAATTTTCAAAGGGACACATTTCCTTTGAAAAGATTGTCCGAGACAATTTTTCCGAAAGAAGATTTCTTTCGGAACTCTTGTCCCGGAGCAAAGGGTTCATTTTCAAAAGGGCCAAAGGAATTCCTTCAGAAAGAAGTGCCAAAACAAAAAACCCGAAGGGGCAGTTTCCCGAAGGGGACATTCCTTTCGGGAAGGTTCATTTTCAAAAAAGGCAAAGGGTCCTTTCCCTTCAAAAATGTACATTGGCAAGATTTCCAAAAGGGGCATTTTTTCAAATGCAAAGGGCACTTTTCTCAGCAAAAGGGAGCACTTGCAAAAGCCGACAGTTCATTTCAAATAACCACAGGACATTTTCAAAAGCTCCAACGGATACTTTCCCTTTGGAAAGGGGCATTTTCAAAGTGGCTGAAAGATACTTTTCCTTCAGAAAAGGCACTTCTCCAAAGGACTTTTCAAAATTCGAACAGTCTTTCTCAAAAAATCCAAAGTTTAATTCCTTCAGAAAAGAGTCCGCAGAAATTGTTCAAGCAAATTGTCCGAAAGAAAAAGGCCCGCAAGAAAGTATCTGAAGGAAACATGACATTCATGCCAGTGTCAAAGTTCAAGCTCATAAAATAGTCATTGGGATTCAAATATCCCATGATGGGCCTACAAACATCAAAATCTAAACCCCTGCAAGTCGCTGTTTGGATTTGTATGGACTTACATCAACATAAATGGGTACAGGAAAACCAATGTCCTTAGATTGGTTTTCCATCTATAGGAAAGATCTGGTCCAAGTTTCAAGGCAGGAGCTGGTAGATGAAATTAATGGAGAGGTCCTCGTCCTTCGACATGGCCATCATCTCTGACAAACAATCAGTCAATGCAGAAGCAGCATGGCTCGTCCAGATTCAGAGTTATGGAGATTTTGTCCTTATACGTGCAAGACAAGTGAAAGATGGTGTGGGAATGAAAGGTGAAGATCAAGTGATTAGAAAAGGTAGCTCAAGCATTAAAGATGTTCTTAGAGAAGTTCTTGTCTTCTAGCATGTTTGCTAATCAATGAGGGGCTCGAGGAGATTTGTGGTGATCTTGGACGGTTCATTTCACGGTCAAGATAGTTGCACGCTCTGAATGCAAAAGAGGTCAAGGACATAATGGTGGTTGCAGCCATTTATGACCCCTCCATTTTCTCGCGCAAGCCCCCTATTCTCTCATCCTTTTATGCTATATATACAGGGTTTTGAGCCTAAAAAGGGATCCCTTGACTGGCGATAGAGTCACTCTGTCAAAATCACCTTGTAAATGTCATGTCCCCTTCTCAGTGACATCTCTCGGAGCACAGGATTAGCCTATCATACGACCCTCGTAGGCTGATCGTTTGGATAGAGGGTCACCTTGGAGCTTGGCACATGCTTCAGATTGGCAGAGTTTGATCAGTTGGCTTTCGTTTGGGCTCGATCGGATACTTCTGGCAGAAGTTACTATTTTTAGCAGTTCTTGGTGGTCAGAGTGGGACCCCTGCTATTTTTGGCAATATGGGTTGACAGCATTCGGAATCACTTCAGTATATGACCGCTTCAGACGGTTCAGTCATCGGGCGAGTAACGAGGGAAATATTAATATTTAATTGTATTAATTAAATATTAATATTGCGAGACTATTATTATTAAGTTATAATTAAAAATTATAACTTAAGTGTTTTTAATGCTGAGGGGGCGCCCATCATCAGGGAGGGGCCAAATTTAATATTATATGTTATTATAAAATTTGGCCTAAGTTGAAAATATTAAAATATTTAAGAAGTGCGATTTTTAATTAAAAGCCCTATTATGGAGGAAATCGCACCTCTTTGGCTACTTATGCTTTTGCATTGGGAAGTGTGCCATTATGTCATTTTGGAGAATTGAAAATTGATCAATTTGCTCTGAACAAGAAGCTTCAGGGTTTTCAGTTCAAATTCCTTGGGGAACGTGCCATCTCCATTGGAAGCAATTCAGAGGGTGTGAAATAACACCTGATTTATTGCAGCAGGGGTTTCTTCATTCAGGAGAAAACATTGATCTTCAGAGGATATCATTACAGGTTTTTCATCAGAGTTATTCATTCTACAGTCAGGGTTTATTTAGGCGCCTATTTTGGAGATTCAGAGAGTCAGAAAGACAGGCCGTACAGCAGCATTAATTGCTGGTTTTAACCCAGCCGTACATGTTCCTGTCCGTACTATCCACAGCAGGCCGTACCTCTCTATCATTGGGAATTACGCCTCTCTTTTGGTCTTGTTCTTCATCATTTGGGGGCGCAGTTGTTTTGGGAGCAAGCAGAGGTCGTCAGATTCAGGAAAGGATGTCAAACACATGAGGCTGTACCATCTTCAGCAGGGCATTTAATGCTGGACCAGAATAACCAGGTTTTTAATATATTATTGCTTTTACCTTATATGCATCTGGTTTTCATTGTAATCGATTCAGGAAGATTTTATATTAAAAGAAGCTTGGAGTTTGCAGTATAGTATTCAATTTACGAAGTTAGATATTTTTATAGAATTTATTTATCATTTTTATGCAAAATCGCATTTCCTTCAAATACTGGCAAAAAACCCAAAAACATCAAAAAATACAAAAACTTCAGAAAAAAATCATATAAATAGTCAGTTGTCAGAATCAGAGGGAACTTGGGGTTCCTACAGTGGTATCAGAGCTAAATCCTGCCATCCTACGGGTTTAGCTATCTTATGCAGCCAGATCAGATTGGGTCACCCAAGTATTACACACGCAGGCGAGCCCTGATTGACAAGCAACAGAGTTTGAGCAGGCAGTCGGGAAATATGGCTGACAGAACAGATATACCTAGGACAGGACATAATGACAGAGATCAGGAGGGTGCAGAGTTCATGCATACACTCAGAGATCTTCGTGCAGGGCAACGGCGGTCCGATGAGGTATTGCAGCAGGTGGCAGCGGCACTGCAGAGGTTGGGTACTTCGAGGAGACCGTCACCTAACAGTGACGATGATAGGAGTGATGCAGGGTCACGGAGAGCTACTAGGGCAGCGTCACGGACAGCAGATAGGCCTACTAGGCCCACTTTCACGAGACAGGAGCCCGGCGAGGCTATACCAGATGAGGAGCATGATGAGTTATTCGCTGATACCCTTATGGCAGCTCATGAAGAATGGGAGTTGGTACCGCCTGCGGTCAAAGAGATGATCACTTTTGATCGCTTCATTACACAAAGGCGAGAGCACAACAGATCTCGACAGGATAGGAGACCTCGTCAGCAGAATAATGATCTAAAACACGCTACGAACCGGCTCACATTGGCGACGTTCAATGGTAGTGGTAAGATGACTGCCCAAGCTTGGATTAGCAAGCTTGACACATTCCTTACACTGCGCCCGATGGCTGAGAGTGACGCCATTAGATATGCTACATTGCATCTTGAGGGAGTTGCCTACGACTGGTGGCACCACGATATGGTGACCTTACAGCATGACAGGGTCACTACATACCAAGAGTTTGTGGACAGGTTGGTTGAGCGCTTTGACAAGGATCCAGAAACCTACTTCCGAGACTTGGCACAGTTGAGGCAGAGTGGCAGTGTAGAGACCTACATAGGTGACTTCCAGAAGTTATCCGTTATGGTCCCTAACATCTCCGAGAGGCGCTTGGTAGTACTCTTCATGGAGGGGTTGTCAGAGCCATTGCGAGGTTGGATCAAAGCTTTTGATCCTCCATTACAGGAGGCGATGAAGAAAGCACGAAACATGGAGTTAGTAGCACCATCGAGTAAATTCAGCTCCAGAGGTTCTTCATCATTCAGGGATAACAAGGGCTTTAACAGGAATAAGGATAAGTCTGATTTTAGCAAAGAAAAATCAAACTCTAGGAATGATCCAAAAGGTAAATCAGCAGCCCCACCTTTGGATCATGAGGCCCTTAATGACCTACGCAGGAAAAAGCTTTGCTTCTACTGCAAAGGACCATATGACGCTAATCACGATTGTCCTCTAAGACCTAAGGGCATGGCAAATCGTATAATGTGGGCGTTCTATGAGGACTCGAAATCAGAGGATTCCGAACAGCAGGAGAGTTCCGAGGATTCAGAGCCAGAGGCTCCAGAGCATAGAGTTGAGGCAGAGCCCGAGCTTCAGGTACAGGAGGCCCGTTTATCTAGTATCCAGCAGGAGGGTTCTTTCAGGATTCGTGGTGTGTTGGCAGGACAGAGGGTCATTACCCTACTTGATACAGGAGCCACGCATAATTTCATAGATGCTAGATTTGTTGAGAAACGTGGACTCATCACTGAGGAGTTCGAGGGCATAAGAGTCAAAGTGGCCGATGGGTACACTTTGAAATGTGAACGCATGATTAAGGATCTCCCTTTATGCTTGAACAAATATGAGTTCAAGGCAGATTACTATGTTGTTAATATGGGGGACATTGATTTGGTCTTGGGGATGAAGTGGTTACATTCACTGGATGAGGTCACACTTCGTCTCAGGGACATGGAGATCCGTTTTGATGTTGACGGAAAGACACACATACTTAAGGCAATTCAGGACAGCAACATCAAAACAATTTCTTTCCGCCAGATGGAGCGGCTTATGCATCACGACATGGTAGAGTGGGCTGCCGAGTGTCATTTAGCACCTATACAGGAGGGACAGCAAAAGATAGACTATCATCCGGATATACAGGAGTTGAGAGTCAGGCATGACAAGGTGTTCAGTGATATTCCGCCAGGTAGACCTCCAAACAGGGGCATAGAGCACATCATTGAGCTCGAGGAGGGTGCGAAACCCGTTATGATAACTCCTTACAGGCATCCTAAAAGATTGAAGGATGAGATAGAAAAGACAATAAAGGAGTTACTTGCTATGGGTCACATTCGGCCTAGCAAGTCACCATTTGCTTCTTCGGTTGTGTTGGTGAAGAAGAAGGATGGAACATTACGCATGTGCATTGATTACAGGGTCCTGAATAAGAGGACAATTAAGAATAGATACCCGATACCGAGGATTGACGAGCTTATTGATGAGCTCCATGGGTCATGTTACTTCACTAAGATTGATTTACGGTCGGGATATCATATCAGGGTCCGAGAGCAGGACATAGAGAAGACTGCCTTCCGATGCCATTGTGGGCACTTCGAGTTCGTAGTGATGCCATTTGGACTCACTAACGCACCAGCCACTTTTCAGTCTACGATGAACAGGGTTTTTCATTCATTGCTGAGGAGGTTTGTGTTGGTCTTTTTCGATGACATCCTTATATATAGCAGGACTTGGCAGGAGCACTTAGCTCATTTGGAGACAGTGTTGAGTATCTTGGAGAGGGAGTCCTTGTACGCCAAGGAATCCAAGTGCGACATAGGGATGACCGAATTGCTATATCTCGGTCACATCATTAGTGCAGATGGAGTGCGCATGGATCCTGAAAAGATCCGCGCCATTGTTGACTGGCCTACACCGGCAAACCTGACACAGTTGAGAGGGTTTCTCGGTTTATGCAGGTTCTACCGCAGATTCGTGAATGGGTATTCACGACATGCAACCCCGATGACAGATTTATTGAAGAAGGGGGCCTTTGTTTGGACTTCAGAGGCACAGGAGTGTTTTATGAAGTTCAAGGAGTTGATGACTACATGCCCTGTTTTAGCACTATCCGACTTTACGAAGCCGTTCGAGCTTCAATGCGATGCATCAGGTGAGGGCATTGGTGCGGTGCTTATGCAGGACAAGCACCCGATTGTGTATGAGAGCCGCAAGCTCAGAGGACCCGAGAGATTGTATAGTATATATGATAAGGAGATGCTCGCAATCATGCATGCCTTAGCAAAATTTCGACAGTATCTTGTCGGCAGCAAATTTTGCATTAAAACTGATCATAACAGCTTGAGACACTTCTTAGGGCAGCGAGATCTCAATGATAGGCAGCAGAAGTGGGTCAGTAAGTTGCAGGCTTATGACTTTGATATCTCATATATCAAAGGTACACAGAACGTAGTGACTGATGCACTTTCACGTAAGCCGTACTTGAACACTATGGTTCATATTTCAGAGGATTGGAGGCATATGATAGTGGCAGAGTATGCCAAGGACAGTTGGGCCTCCAGCATTGTTGAGGGATCAGCAGTTGATACCAGATATACACTTGTGAATGATTTGATCATTTACAAGCACAGGATATATTTGATCCCAGGGTCAGAAGTGAAGAACATTGTTATGCGAGCCTTTCATGACACGCCTACAGCAGGACATCCTGGATATTTCAAAACATACAGGTAGATTCGGGAGAGATTCACTTGGAAAGGACTCAAGACAGATGTTCTTCAGTATGTGCGTGAGTGCCCTGTTTGTCAGCAGAACAAGTAGGAGAACACGTACCCGGCAGGTTTGTTGCAGCCACTTCCGATTCCTGACAGGAAGTGGGAATGCCTGTCGATGGATTTTATCACGGGCTTGCCTAAAGCCCAAAGGCGTGATTGCATTTATGTAGTTGTGGATCGGCTTACGAAGTATGCCCACTTCTTTCCGATCACCACGACTTACACAGCTACGCAGGTAGCAGAGGTTTTCTTTCGCGAGGTATTCAGACTTCATGGGTTGCCTCGGAGTATCGTGAGCGACAGAGATAGTCGGTCCCTGAGTAACTTCTGGCAGGAGGTTTTCAGACTCTGTGGGACGGAGCTCACTCCGAGCACTAGCTACCACCCGCAGACTGATGGGCAGACAGAGATTGTGAACAAGTGGGTGGAAGGATACCTCCGAAACTACATAGCAGGGCAGCAGAAGGCGTGGGTCAAATGGATACATTTGTGTGAGTATTGCTATAACTCGACATTCCATATGACCATTCAGATGTCACCCTTCATGGCGTTGTACGGGTATGAGGCGCCGAGTTTCCTTGATTTGCTACTGAGCGACAGTAGAGTGCCGAGTGCAGGAGGTTGGTTGCAGGAGAGTCAGGACACTATGAGGGCTCTCAAGGAAAATATAGCTAAGGCACAAAATCAGCAGAGACAGTATGCAGATCAGAAGAGGACGGAGAGGCATTTCGAGGTGGGTGACATGGTTTACCTCATGTTGCAGCCCTACCGTCAGTCCACTCTTAGGAAGAGTGGGTCAGAGAAGCTCAAGCCGCGCTATTACAGACCTTTCAGGATCCTGAGGAGAGTTGGCGAGGTGGCTTACGAGCTTGAGCTTCCAGCGGAGAGCAGGGTACACAACGTTTTTCATGTATCACGCCTCAAGAAGGCGTTGGGTCATCGTGTGGTACCGTCTGCAATTCTACCTCCCTTAGATGATGAGGGAAAATTGATTTTAGTACCTGAGTCCATCCTGGAGTATAGGGAGAGACAGTTGCGTAGGAGGACTATCAGGGAATATCTGGTGAAATGGAGAGATTTGCCTGTTGAGGATGCGACATGGGAGAGTGAGGATATTCTACAGCATCCGGCATTGAGATTGCTTGAGGACAAGCAATTTCAGGAGGGGCGGACTGTCATGTCCCCTTCTCAGTGACATCTCTCGGAGCACAGGATTAGCCTATCATACGACCCTCGTACGCTGATCGTTTGGATAGAGGGTCACCTTGGAGCTTGGCACATGCTTCAGATTGGCAGAGTTTGATCAGTTGGCTTTCGTTTGGGCTCGATCGGATACTTCTGGCAGAAGTTACTATTTTTAGCAGTTCTTGGTGGTCAAAGTGGGACCCCTGCTATTTTTGGCAATATGGGTTGACAGCATTCGGAATCACTTCAGTATATGACCGCTTCAGACGGTTCAGTCATCGGGCGAGTAACGAGGGAAATATTAATATTTAATTGTATTAATTAAATATTAATATTGCGAGACTATTATTATTAAGTTATAATTAAAAATTATAACTTAAGTGTTTTTAACGCTGAGGGGGCGCCCATCATCAGGAAGGGGCCAAATTTAATATTATATGTTATTATAAAATTTGGCCTAAGTTGAAAATATTAAAATATTTAAGAAGTGCGATTTTTAATTAAAAGCCCTATTATGGAGGAAATCGCACCTTTGGCTACTTATGCTTTTGCATTGGGAAGTGTGCCATTATGTCATTTTGGAGAATTGAAAATTGATCAATTTGCTCTGAACAAGAAGCTTCAGGGTTTCCAGTTCAAATTCCTTGGGGAACATGCCATCTCCATTGGAAGCAATTCAGAGGGTGTGAAATAACAACTGATTTATTGCAGCAGGGGTTTCTTCACTCAGGAGAAAACATTGATCTTCAGAGGATATCATTACAGGTTTTTCATCAGAGTTATTCATTCTACAGTCAGGGTTTATTTAGGCGCCTATTTTGGAGATTGGGAGAGTCAGAAAGACAGGGCGTACAGCAGCATTAATTGCTGGTTTTAACCCAGTCGTACATGTTCCTGTCTGTACTATCCACAGCAGGCCGTACCTCTCTGTCATTGGGAATTACGCCTCTCTTCTAGTCTTGTTCTTCATCATTTGGGGGCGCAGTTGTTTTGGGAGCAAGCAGAGGTCGTCAAATTCAGGAAAGGATGCCAAACACATGAGGCTATACCATCTTCAGCAGGGCATTTAATGCTGGACCAGAATAACCAGGTTTTTAATATATTATTGCTTTTACCTTATATGCATCTGGTTTTCATTGTAATCGATTCAGGAAGATTTTATATTAAAAGCTTGGAGTTTGCAGTATAGTATTCAATTTACGAAGTTAGATATTTTTATAGAATTTATTTATCATTTTTATGCAAAATCGCATTTCCTTCAAATACTGGAAAAAAACCCAAAAACATCAAAAAATACAAAAACTTCAGAAAAGAAATCATATAAACAGTCAGTTGTCAGAATCAGAGGGAACTTGGGGTTCCTACAGTAAACACTCTTGAAGCAATAAGATAAACTTTTTATGATCCTGGCTTGAAGTCAAGCATACATTATTGGAGTTTAACTTGCAAGTGTATGTCTCTTTTCATCATATGTAGATTCTCTACGTATCTTGCATTAATTCTTTTGGTTCCTTGTAGGTTGTGTGAAGTGTTAGACATTGGTCCCTTTCTGGAAGTCTCACGAGTTTATAGTGTTTTGTACAGACCTATTTCTTTCTATCCTTCAAATTGCAGGGTTTCCCTTCGACCTCCACAAAAAATACTTATGCTTGTGGCCTTGAGATAGGATCAGATTAGTCCGTGTCTTGGTTAGGTTCATTAGTAGTTGTTAAGGTTTCCAGGGTAAAAGTGGATCATTTCATATTTTGGTGCATCACCATCCTTAGCTTAGATTTCCCTTTCATATTATCTTCCTCTCCCTTTTCCTTAGTCAGCAGTAGATTTTAGTGTGGAAAACGAGTTGAAGTGAAGCATCTGAGGAGCTAGCCTCATTAAAAAGCCTAGAGGTTCAACTTCATTATAGGATACCCACAACCTGAGGTTGTTCCAATATTGTAGCTGGGAGTGAGGGACCCTGAAAAACTCTCCCTCGAGGGCTGCAATTCTAGCCTACAACAGTTTCTGGCACGCCCAGTGGGGCCACTTTCGACTAAGATTGGTCAAGTTTGATGCTGGTTTGATCAATTTGCAACGGTTATAGCTTTCATCTTTCAGTATTTGGTGACTCCGAAGAACACTCAGCAATCTAGTGATAGACAATAACTATCTTTCATGCCAAAGGTGACTACAAAATCAACTTCTAGAGGTATTCCTTTTGAGTTTGTTGAACTCCCCTTAAATTCAGCCAACAAGTTAAGGTTCGTCCATACTCACCCATACGTAGGAAACCATTTTCCTAAACCAGTCATGGGGTGTACCTACGAAGACTTTTGTTAGCCCCTTTTGTTACCATGATTCCCCAAAGGGCTTTTGTAGGCTTCAGTGGCCAAAGTCTTTTAAATCTGCCACAATACGATCATATGCCAGTAGCAGCTCTCAAAAGCGTCCCATATTTTACAAGAGACCAAGCCATAACCCTCGCTGAACACATCAATGACAACCAATTTTTGCAATATCCATAATGTCGTTGCAGAAAATATAGCTATTAGACTATTAGTTGTATCCCTTAAGGGAAAAGCTTTAGATTGGTATAGAGGCTTAGCTCCTAATTCTATTCAATCATGGAATCAACTAGGAGAGGCTTTGTGTAAAAGATTTGCAGACAAGAGTGAACATTTGTCACTAGCAGAACAACTTACCACAATCAAGAGAGCCCCCATGAAGTCATGAAAGACTTCAACACAAGATTCCAAAAAGCTTGGGACGGAATTCCAGCCTCTTTTAGACAGTTCCCTAACTTTGTGTTTCTATACTACTTGAAGGCTCTAAATAGTGATATAGCTGTAATAATCCAATCCATGGGAGGGGACATGTTGCCAGATGCTTATGAGGTGGCTATCAACGCAAAAAATTGCCTAGTTCAGGTTGGCAAGCTTGCTCCTAGACTCGCAATGCCTCTTTTCCCTGAAATCAAAACACCCCCTGCGGATATTCCCCCACTTGATGTTATTCTTCCAACTCCAACAATTGCTGCTATACCTTCACCCAAGCAGGAAAAGGCCTCCACTAGTGGATCAAGTGATTTCAAAGAGCAAAAAAACTACCTAGAACTTAAGAGCATGCTCCAATCCTTGGGAAATGATGTGGTAAATGTTAAAAGACAGCAAGCTCAGTCCAATAAACCTTATCAAGCTCCATATCAGCCTACATGGCAATCTTATCAAGGGAATAGACCACCCTTCAAGGGAATTCTCCAAACCCAGAACCGTGAGCAAGGGCAAGGACAGCGTATCTACAATAAGCAGGGCAGCTATAACCCAAATGTCACAGGCTCTTCCAACTCCTTGGTTCCTATTCAAAGCAATATGGCTCAAGAAGCTGAAGGGACCATACCTTGGGATCAATCTTTTGGGCAATCCATTGTCCCAACTAATGGTTTTAACCAGGCCTTCAATGACCAATCGCAGCAGGTTGTTGCTTATGGATATAATCAAGCCTTAATGGCTCAAAACACAGAGACCCCCATGATGACAAAACTAGGGCAATCTCCACAAGACCAAGGATTTGATCAGGGACCAAACCAGTTGGATGCTACAATGGTCATCAGTGAGCAAGACGAGTGTTATGCACTCAATCAACAGGCTAGTTCTAGCCAAGCATACATTCCAGTGGAAGCTAATACAAGATTCAAAAGAAGGAATATGGATGGTAATCAAGAGGTGGTCAAAGAACCTCCTGTCATTACTCCATTGCCTAAGCCTAATGAGCCTATTGCCACTCCAAAGCCCTCGGCACCTAAAAATCAGAATCAAGGGGCCCATTTTGATCCAATAAACTCGCAAATTCAACAAACAGTAGTGGCCCTCGAAGCGCATGCGAAGGTTGGTGGTCCACCAATCAACATTGTTGAGCAAATGAAGAAATCTAGTGTGAATGTACCGATGTGGGACATGTTTTCCATGCCCGGTCAGGTGGATATCCTTCAAGAAGGTTTGTCCAAGATAGTTGTTACAACAACTATGGGCAAACAACCAAGCAAAGAAACTGAGGTCCTCACCAATGCAACCCAAGGTCCTATGGGACAAGGATCAAGTAAGATAGTCAAACCTCCTTCGTTCTACATTTAATTAATCATTGGTGATTCCTTGATGCATAATTGCTTGGTAGATAGTGAAGCTAGCACTTCAGTAATGCCAAAGTCTATAGCTGATCAGCTGAACTTCAAATATGAGCCACATACTAAGGGAGTTTTGTAGCTTGACGGTTCTTCCACAAAACCATCTGGTATCATCAGAGAATTAAGCTTGACCCTACATGCTTGTCCTAATGTTTCGGTGGTTCAGGATGTGTTGATCCTTGATGTAACTCCTCGCTTTGCGTTATGCCTCTCTAAAGAATTCACAGCGAAAATTGGGGGTTATCTAGCAACAGATTGGTCCTACATGGCATTCAGAACAAGGTATACGACTAAGGTATCATTCAAGGTTGAGCCCATGGCACAATTTCACATTGAACCCCATCAGTCAAATAGCATAAACCTCAATTGTACTATCTCTGATGAAGATGAATTTACAATTGGTCAAGCACTGAATACTTATCTTGAGGAGATTCCAAACTTGTTCTTAGATGAGCTATGGGGGGAAAATCAATTTCTCAACCCTTTGGAAGGTGTTGAAGAAAGAGACATGGGTTTCTATTTGCTACATGAAGAAAATCAACCCATGCCTTCCCTCATTGGACCTAAAGAAGACCTCAATGGTATGTGGAAGTTATTCTTTGATGGTTCAAGGAGCAAAAATGGAATAGGTGCAGGGACAATGCTAGTTTCCCCTTCAGATGATAATTATTTCTCTTCTTATAGGCTCCATTTCAGTTGCTCCTCCAACGCAGCAAAATATGAAGGCCTAATTCATAGTCTCCAATGGGCTAGTAAGAGGGGAGTCAAGCAGTTGCAAGCATATGGAGACAATGAGCTTATAGTGAACTAAGTCAAGGGCCTGAACATTACGAAGAATCCTTTGATGAGGTCCTACAAAAACAAAGTATGGGACCTAATTGAAAGTTTAGAAGCCTTTAACATTCAAGTTGTGCCAAGGTACCAGAATCAGCATGCTCACAAGTTGGTAGCTTTGGGAGCCCAGTTTGATATTCCAAGTAAGCTAAAAGAGGCCAAGGTTCAGCCACATGTCAAGGTGGCGGTGAGGCCATCAGTACCAGATAATGAAGCCCACTGATAGGTCTTCAAAAAATGACAAACAAATTGCTTGTTTTTTACAGCAAGAAGCAGAGTTCTCTGCTAACTAGGAGAAATTTCAACATCAGTATGAGGATCAAATTGTTCAACTAAAGTCTAACAAACTTCCTAAACAACTAGTCACCCTTGAAAGCATTTTTCATGAGGGAGACCATATAAGAAAAGACAAGGCAGTGATGTCAACTGATGAGGAGAACTATGAAAGAGTCCTTATTTTCAAGGACAAGCTCTTCAAGCTTGGGAAGGTAAACAATGAGGCAAAAAGGCACGCTTTCATTGAACTTTGTAAGGAATATTCAGACATCTTCGCTTGGGAATATAGTGACCTGAAAGGTTTTGATCCAAAGTTAGCCCAAAATACTATAGAACTGAAAGCCAATGCTAAGCCTGAGGCAAAAACAAAGGCCCATTAACCCCAAAATAGAAGAGCTTATGAGGAGAGAGTTGACCAAGTTAATTAAATCCAAGATCATACTTCCCATCAAGCACTCATCATGGGTAGCCAATTTGGTGCCTATAAGGAAAAAGAGTGGCGAGATTAGGCTGTGTTGACTTTAAAGATTTGAGCAGGGTCTCCTTGAAGGACCATTACCCTCTACCATCCATGGAGCAACTTCTTCAAATAGTTGCAGGTTCAAAACGTTTTTCTCTTTTGGATGGATATTCAGGTAACAACCAAGTATTAGTAAAGAATGAAGATCAATACAAGACAACCTTCACCACCAAATTGGGCACGTATGTGTACCAAAAGATGCTTTTTGGCTTATCAAATGCTGGGGCAACGTTTCAAAGAGCCGTGGACATGGCTTTCCAAGGGTTGTTGAATCAAATGGCGCTGGTCTACTTGGATGACATCACAGTTTTCTCCAAGGATGGCAACAAACACATGGACCACCTGAGGTTGATCTTTGAGAGATGTAGAGAGTATGAGATCTCTTTGAATCCCAAGAAGTGTGTGTTTGTTGTACATGAGAGCAAACTCTTGGGGCATATTGTCTCAAAACAAGGATTAGCTATTGATCTTGATAGAATAAGTGTCATATTGGCCTTATCCTTGCCCAAGCATAAGAAAGGAATCCAGAGTTTCATTGGAAAAATAAACTTCGTGAGAAGGTTTATACCTAGTTTTGCAAACTCGGTCAAGCCCATCACTGTCATGCTTAAGAAGAACCAAGTGTTCACTTGGTCAAATGAAGGTAAATCAACATTTGAGGCTATCAAGCAAGCCATTGCCCAAGCACCCACACTCATGAATCCTGATTTCTCAAGAGATTTCATATTGTATGCCTTTGTCAATATTGACAATATATCAGCGATGCTGATGCAAAAGAATGGTGAAGGACTTGAACAGAAAATAACATTTTTCAATCAGGGGCTTGAGGGGTATGTGGTGAGATATACTTTTGTAGAAAAACAAGTCCTTGCAGCGGTAAGAAGCCTTAAAATGTTTAGGCCAATGCTCTCCAATAGCAAAATCTATCTTATGGTGTCTCATCCTGGAGTGAGAGACTTCCTTATTAACAAAGACTTGAACAAAAAGAGAGTTGGTTGGATTACCAAGGTCATGGAGTATGATGTGGAGATTAAGGTCATTAAGCTAGTGAGAGGCAAAGGTTTGTGTGAGCATATGGTTGATGACCTTCAGAGGACAAAGAAGTTGCCATGGTGATACAAGACAACTCACAGGCAGAGGCACATCTACTTCATAAGAGCTGGCTCTATGATATGGCACATTTTTTGCTAACAGAAGAATGCCCTTAAAGTCTACATAGGGCAAAAAGAAGGAATTTTAGACTTCAATCCATACCTTATGCATTGGTTGATAGGGTTTTATTCAGAAGAGACCTAAATGGAGTGCTCATAAGGTGCATAGATGATGATCAAGTGACAAGGCTCTTGGAGCAATTCCATGATGGGCCTGCAGGAGGCCATTTTGCTCCAAGAACCACAGCAGCAAAGATAATGAGAGTTGGTTATTACTGGCCCAACCTCTTCAAAGATGCATATGCATGGGTAAGGAAGTGTCAAAAGTGTGTCTTCTTTGTGGGTAAGCAAAGATTGGAAGCCCTTCCTCTCAATCCAATTCAAGTAAAGCAACTCTTCATACAATGGGAGCTAGATTTCATAGGAATGATCAACCCTCCAAGTGCAGAACAAAGATGGGTGCTTACTACAACCGACTACTTCACCAGATGGGTGGAAGCCATTGCATTGAACGAAGCTAATGAAATTGCAGTCCTAAAATTTTATGACAGCATTGTGACTAGGTTTGGTGTTCCATCCACTATCATTTTTGATAATGCATTAGCATTCCTCGGTCTGAAAACGAGTGAATGGGGTCTCAAGATGGGCATCTATCTCGGCACCTCTTCCAACTATTATCCTCAAGGAAATGAACTGGCCGAGTCCACAAATAAAAATTTGCTAAGAATCATCAAGAGAACTATGGAAGAGAATCAAAGGACATGGCACACTAAACTAAAGATAGTGTTTGGACTAACAAGGTGACTCCTAAAGCTACCATTGGCAATTCTCCATATGTCTTAGTATATGGAAGGGAGGCCAAGTTGCCCATTTCTTGTGAGCTGCCTGCATTAGAACTAGCCCATCAACTGGAGTTGATGGAAAATGAGCCCATACTGTGAGACTGGCAGAACTCATGGAGCTTGAAGAAACGAGAAACCTTGTAATGAAAAACTAGAATCACATCAAGCTCAAGTCAAAGCCATTAACAAGAGAGCCATAGCAAGGGACTTCAAGGAAGGGGATCTAGCCCTCAAGTGGGATTCAAACAAGGCCAACCCAAGCAACCATACCAAATTTGACAGCTTGTGGAGAGGTCCTTATTTGATCCACAAATGCAAACAACATAATGCTTTTCAGTTGATCTAACTACATGGAAAGGTACTACACATCCCAATCAATGGGATTCATCTAAAGCCTTCCTATTAGAAGATTTTGCAGCCATTGTATATATTGTACAATTTGTATAGCTTTTCATGTTTTCTCCTAAGTGTCTTGTGCACTTTCCTTTTCAATTGTGTGTTTCCCTTCCCTAAGTGCCTTGGGCACAGAGTTTGTTTTGTTCTTGTTGTCCTTGTTGCTTTAAAAAGTTTCAGACCAGCTCAGTTGCAGAGGCTAATAACTCCATGCCCAATGGACTAGACAAAGCCACATGGTCTAGGTTCCCTTGCATCGACAGGCATGCAACCCCTATGTGCCGCCAAAGATGTTGGCCATTTTTGGCCCACATATAAAGCTCTTCATGGTTTGATGAAGCAATGGATCAAAGGCTTAGAAATGGATGCAACATTTGCAAATAGAGAGGATCCAAGCAAGGTTTTTTAAGGATCCAACAGCAGTGTTCAAGGATAAGCTTGCAAGCCAGAAGCTAAATGCAAAATCTTTTATTCAGCTAAGTCTTTACTTGTTCATTCTTTCAGACTTTGCGGGGACTAAGTGTTTCTTTTCTTTCAGGACCCTTTTTGGCAAAGTGTTAAGTGTTGAATTCTTTCAGACAAGTGGCCAAGACAATTTTTTCAAAGAAATTTTCTCGAGGAAATAGTCTAATACAAAAACTCTGAAGGGCATTTTCAGTTCTTCCGAAGGGCACTTTTCGAAGGCAAAAGGCCAAAGGGATTTCCTTCATGAAAATTGTCCAAGATAATTTTTCTGAAGGAAGATTACTTTCGAAACTTTTGTCCCAAAGCAAAGGGTTCATTTTCAGAAGGGCCAAAGGAATTCTGTTGAACACAACTATCTACTGAGAGGAGGGGTGAATTAGTAGATCAGCTAAAACTAGTTCTTTTAGCAATTTTAGAAGAAATACAAATTCATATGCAAGTCAAAGAACAAATGCAGAGATTACACATACACACAAAATCACATTACTCAATATTTTTACATAGAAAACCCAAAGGGAAAAACCATGGTGAAAATGGCTGCTAAAATCTACTGTTTTAATCCAGCCTCACTGTTAAATGCCTCACTAGCTAACCTAACAGGTTACATTCAAGAGCACCCACTCCCTAAAGAGACACCAATTCCCTAACTGAGTACCAACTCAGTTTTCTGATGGCACCAACCAATCAGAACTATGAAGCTACAACTTTAGAATACAAGATAGATTCACAAATGAATCCAGATCAATTTTTTTGTTACAAGTCTAGTCTATAATTGCTCAATCTCAGCACATTCTCTTTGTGCTCGTTCTTTCTCTTTGCCTCACTCTCTGTTGCTCTGTCTTTCACTGTGTCTACATACATTTCAAAGTGACACTCTTCGAGTTGCTCTATAGCCCTCCCTCAAATGCAACAACAACAGCAACTACACAATGAATAAGATGTGTATATACATTGAGTTTTAGGATTTCAACTATGCAACGTGTTCACACTTCAGCTCCTCTTGGCTGACTCCTGCTATCTGTTCACATTCAATGCAAATTTGACATTTGTGAATTCCTGTGTCTCGATTCATACATTACACTTCAATGCTCAGATCTCTTTAATCTTTGACGACTACTGGATTCTTGTCATAACTATGCCGTTTCTTTTTCGTGTCTTCATTCATGCATCACATCGTAATGTTCTAGTCTCTTTACTATGTTTGGCAACTACTGGATTTATCTCATAAATGCACAACCTCCTTAATCAATGACTGATCAGTTGGATCAATCAGTCTTGAGCTATGTGCAATCATTTACAGATTTTTTCTGTTCTTTCATTTGTTCGTTGAGAACATATTAAATGCGGGCCTTTCATTTCTTTCTTCGCGCCAAGTCTAACCATCGAGCTCCTTTTTGCATCTCGCTATTTCCTATATATCAGGATTGCTTTCGCTCCTTTCAATTTATTCAAATATGCTCGATCCATAACTTTAGTCAGACGTTAATCTCCAGTAGATTTGATTATATCTCGCTTGTCACGGCATTCATGAGAGCTTTCGCTCCGATAGATCTTACCGGACTTGCTTGGTCTTTAACTTTGCCACTGTGCATTAACCTTCACGCACTTTTAAAGCTTTGGATTTACTCGCTCCGTTGGATCTTCTTAATTCTAACTTGCGTGTGTCGTTGAATCATCAAAGATGCTTGCTCTTTATGTTGACTAGATCATTTACCTTCGACATGTTGACTTCATCTCGCTTCTTTCAATGTCTTTGAGATGCTTCCCCTTCGTTGATGTCCTCAGACTTGCTCGAACTTTAACATGTCCCCTTCGGGACAATTTCCATTGACTTTTTGTCCGGGTCCCCTTCGGGACAATTTCCATGGACCTTTTGTCCGGGTCCCCTTCGAGACAATTTCCACGGACTTTTTGTCCAAGTCCCTGTTAATGCACAAAATTGTACCCGTGGGAGAGTTTTTCAGGCTCTCCCACTTCCGGCTATAAGCGTGGGAACAAGCTCAGGACGTGGGTTTCCTATAGTGAGGTCGAGCCTCTAAAATTTTTAAAGAGGCTAGTTCCTCTCTGGTGGATCACCTAAACTACTGTTGAAATGAAACTTTCACGAGAAAATGGTTAGAAAAGGGAAAAATGGCTCCTAAGAAGGCTACAAAGTGATGCACCAAATTTAAATGGACACTCATCTACACTCGAACCCACACTAGATCAGTCATGAGACGACTTAGGCTTGCATGATCTCAAGATCAAGCTAACACATGCTAGAAGAGGTTCAGGGAGAACACTAGTCCTAACCTGCAAAACTTGAAAAGACTTCAAAGAGGCAAGCAACAGGCTAATGGATAAGGAATACGTGCATTCACGAATCCACCAAGCAACAAACATAATAAAGTGCTAATCGAAGATAGGAGATGGGCAAAGAAATCGAGTCTCATCACATTCAAGAGGCAATTCTTACAATATCTTGGCAGTGTCAAGCCTAACCAAGGGAGCACGCTTTTGCAAACATCTCAATGGGCATCCGTCTCTTAGCAAGATAAAAAAAAGTCTATAAAACTGGGAACCTTTAGAAATCGTAAATCTCATGATATATATAAAGGGAAGAGAGAGAGAGGGAGAGCCACACAGCTGAAAAGAGAGGAAGAAGACGTTGGAGACTGGGACCACTGTCATTGTCTTGCCTTGACCATGAACGCATCGCCCATGATCGCTGTAGATCTCCTCGAGCCCTTCCCATGCATTGAATTTTCCCTTTGTGAGGACCACAACTCCATGCTTGCAACGTCATGATTACCCTGTTCTTGGATGGCTATTTGTTTGCTTTGAGCAAAGTCATGCCGCTGCATTAATTTCTCGTCTGCCCACGGAGATCAAAATTGATTATTGAGGAAAACCAATCCAAGACATTGGTTTTCCTATAGTTGATATATAGAATATATAGCCTCCCTTTGGAAAACCACCTATGCCTTCTTGGGCGCGTCTATGCCATTCGTCCACTCTACAGCTTGCCACTTGTCCTTTGTTGATTGGCCTTTTTGTTCCAACTTGTGCCACACAGCAGCTTTGTCATCCGTTGCTTTCATGTCTCCCGTGTTGCTAGATGGCTTAAGTCAAGCTCCTGAAAAAATCCCGACTTAGTCCATATGGAGTAATTCGGGCTTTAGCATCTTCTTTGCTTATGAAAGACCTTTAAGTGAAGCATTTGGAGAAACCCGATTTACTCTACCATGAGTAATTCGGGTTTACCAAGCTTCTCAACTTCAGACTTTGGCCGCTTCTTTGCTCATGAAGCCTTCCTAAGTACAGCACATGGAGAAACCTGATTTACTCTAAGTGGAGTAACTCGGGTTTTGCAAGCCTACCCACTTCAGGCTTTCTCATGTCTATGTCTTCGAACTTCTCCCTGTTGAAGTCTTCGGACTTTTCTTAGTTGAAGTCTTCGGACTTTTGCCTATCCAAGACTTCAGATTTTTCCTTGTGGATTACTTCGGCTTTGTTTTCCACACACAAATTGTCCACGGCAATTATTTTCCTCCAGAAAAATCTCCGAAAGAATTCCTTCGAATAAATTGTCGAAAGGAATTCCTTCGGACTTTTTGTACGAAGGTTGTCCTTTTTCTTTTCATTCGGAAAAACTTTTCCAAAGGAATTCTTTGCCTTTTTGTCTTTCTTTTTAGCTTTTCAGACTTCTTCTGGATGAAGACTTGCTCCTTAGAAAACCGAGAAGCACCCTCAAAGACCAAATCGGACTTTTGGCACCTCATTCGGATTTTGCTCAACTGATTACTTATAAAAAGGAGAAATTGAGCTGCCCCAGAAACCCAAAGTTGTCATTGCTGGAAAACCCGAAGTCTTCCCAAAGACTTGCTATTCTCTTGCTTTGAAAGTCCCTCCTCCCATGCTTAGGCAAAATTTGATATGAGGGCCAAAAAATGGGCAACATTTTGGCAACTCGCAAGGAAGCATGCTTGCTATGCTTGGACAAACCCAGCGTGTTGCCCCACCTAGTCCATTGGGCATGGAATCATCATTAACTTGCAACTGATCTGGTCCGAAACTGGATACAAGGCTGACCCTTGCTGGAACTCCCTCTTGAAGCAATAAGGATAGCACAAAACAAAACAAAGCAAAGTGCCCAAGGCACCTATTGAAAAGAAACTAGACTAGAACAAAGCATAAACAAATGTGCCTGAAACAGCTCTTGGAGGAATTGACCAAAACTAAACCTAATATACACATCATAAAACTATGTACCCCTTTCCTCCTAGATCAAAAGGAAAGCCTAATATTTTTCTTGCATTATGAGTCAAAGGATTACTCGAGGCATGCAGCGTTTTGAACCCTGGCCTTGATGCCTACCTCTTATTTGCTGCAACTTACAACTTCTTCGTCATCATGTTTAATGAAAACCAAGGAGCTCCAAATAGATCAGCTATGTGAACCAAAGCAGTCCCAAACTCTTCATATGGCTCCTTCAATGCAGCTTCCAATGATGGTTCAACAAGGCAGACCTCTTTGATTCCTACGGCCTCCTTAATAAGACTGGACTTGTTCTTTACTTCATGTTTTCTAGGCTCATCAAGGAGTTGATAGCCTATTCCGAAAATCTGAAACAAGTCCAAACCAGCAATGCACTCTTGAGGTGCCAAAGTTGAAAGCTTGTCCACACCATCTCCTTTGATTTGCTTGATAACATTGCTTTCCTTGGCTGCAACCAGACCATAGTTGTCTTGGAGAAGAACATAACAAGCTCCCAAGATCTCAAACAAGTCCTCAAAAGAGCCTTTCAACTGATTGGGAACCTCTGGTTGCTCCACAAGTTCATCAGTTTGATCAGCTTCTTCATTCATTTCGTCATCCTTCCCATCACGTGGCAGCTCATCCGAGGAAATGACAGCCTCGACCCCTTCATCCTCAACATAAGGTGGCAGCTTTGCATCCTTAATAGTGAAATCTACTTCATGCACTACTGCAAAATAGTTTTCAATATATTCTTCATTCAAGAAGGTTGCGTTGATCTTTTGCTGGCAAAGGGGGGACCCTATGGTGATTTCTTCTTCAAAGTCACTCATGACATCCTCCTCCTCAGCCTCTTTGGATACATCATCCATAGGTCCCTGATCTGGGTCCTTAAGCTGCTCTACCTGGATCACCTCCACCTATTCTTCCTTCTTCTCGGGAATTGGTTGAACCAATTTCCAAGATGGAAATGTGCAGGGAACAGCCACTTCTTTTTCCTTATTCTCTGCTTCTTGAAAGACTCTCCATGAAAGAAAGGCTCTAGGCTTTTGAGGGTAAAGGAGTGGAGGCTGCAAGGTCTCTTGACTAACTTTAGGAATCACCACCTTCTGCCCACTGCTTTGAATAAATTTCCAAGATGGAAAATATGGAGGCTCTTCAGGGAGGGATGGGGGTTGAATGACTTTGGGCTTACTTGGCTACGTGACTTGGCCCCAAGATGGGAAAGGTAGAGGTTCAGCTTTCATTTGTTGATTTTGCCTTTCCTCTTCTTTCCTTGCCTTCAACGCCAACTCTCTGATTTGCTTCGCTATATTTTCTTGAAATAGCTCCTCCTTAAGGTGATCAGGAACAGAAGAAGATTCTTGGAAAGGAATGAAGTATTGGACGCAAACAGCGCGTTGTTCCACAACAGGCACTTCGTTTTTTTGACAACCTCCTTGGATGGATTTCCAACAAGGAAAAGACTGCGAAACATGTGACGAACTTGGAAGATTCAAAGGAATACTTGAAATGGCCTCTTGAGGAAAAGACAGCACATAAGAACGCTGAGGTGGCGAATATGTGGGCACAAAAGGTTGGCGAGGCTGCCCCCGCTGTTCCTCGAGTCCTTCTAGCTTGTCCTTAATGCTTGGAATGTAACCGCATATGTCCATCATGTCACCATTGAGGCTTCTCCAATTTGCTCTCTCAACAAGTGCCCACTCTGCTTTGATTTGCTGCAATGAATCCCTCACATAATGGATTTGTTGAGGGGGGACATTTTGGCCATAACACGTTTATGAGCACAACTCAAGTGCATGCTTGTCAAGGCTCACTAGAGTTTGCCTGAGTGCTGGTATAGATGGCTCATGATAGGGTTGATGAGGAGCAAAATTTTGATGGACTTGTTGATATGGATGAGCAGGGCAATATTCTTGCATATATGGATCATAAGGAACTTGCCAAGGTTCCTCATAGTCTTGATAGAAATCTTGGTAGGGCTGATTAAGCTCATATGGATCATACTGGGGCTGCTGATAAGGAGCTGAATAATAAGAGTATTCACGATAGATGTTCATGTTAGCCTCACATGTCAAGTGAAAAGTTGATTAAAACTTTAAAGAGATAACCCTGGTCTGCTCATAACAAAGGTTTGATTTGAAGTCACCAATAGCACTAATACTTGCTTTCAAAAACAAGTAACAATGATCAGGCACTTGGGCTGCTTAAACCAACTGATAGATGCTCGAGGTCGCCATTGATGTTTGTTGAATGCCTCCAAAGGCTGATAAGTAGAAAGATAACACCAAAAATCCTCCACTACTATGGACCTTAGTCCCACCGGACGTGCCAGAAACTGTTATAACATGGAATTGCACCCCTATGGGAGAATTTTTTAGGCTCTCCCACTTCCGGCTATAAGCGTGAGAACAACCTCAGGACGTGGGTTTCCTATAATGAGGTTGAGCCTCTAGGATTTTTAAAGAGTCTAGTTCCTCTCTGGTGGATCACCTAAACTACTGTTGAAATGAAACTTTCACAGGAAAAGGGTTAGAAAAGGGAAATAGGGCTCCTAAGAAGGCTAACAAGTGATGCACCAAATTTAAATGGACACTCATCTAGGCTCGAACCCACACTAGATCAGTCATGAGACGACTTAGGCTTGCACGATCTCAAGATCAAGCTAACACACGCTGGAAGAGGTTTAGGGAGAAGACTAGTCCTAATCTACAAAACTTGAAAAGAATTCAAAGAGGCAAACAACAGGCTAATGGATTAGTAATATGCGCATTCATGAATCCACCAAGCAACAAACAAACTAAAGCACTAATCGAAGACAGGAGATGGGCAAAGAAATTGAGTCTCATCACATTGAAGACGCAGTTCTTACAATATCTTGGCAGGGTCGAACCTAACCAAGGAAGTATGCTTTTGCAAACATCTCAATGGGCATCCATCTCCCAGCAAGATAAAAAAGGTCTATAAAACTGGGAACCTTTAGAAGTGGCAAATCTCATGATATATATAGAGAAAGGGAAGAGAGAGAGAGGGAGAGCCGCACAGTAGAAAAGAGAGAGGAAGAAGACGTTGGAGACTGGAACCACTATCGTTGTCTTGCCTTGACCATGAAACGCGTCGCCCATGATCGTCGCACATCTCCGCGAGCCCATCCCGTGCATTGAATTTTCCTTTTGTGAGGACCACACCTCCATGCTTGCAACGTCATGATTAACCTGTTCTTGGATGGCTATCTTTTTGCTTTGAGCGAAGTCATGCCGCTGCATTAATTTCTCATCTGCCCATGGAGACCAAAATTGATTATTGAGGAAAACCAATCCAAGACATTGGTTTTCCTATAGTCAATATATAGAATAATAACCTCCCTTTGAAAAACCGCCTCTGCCTTCTTGGACACGTTTATGCCATTCGTCCACTCTGCAACTTGCCACTTGTCCTTTGGTGATTGGCCTTTCTATTCCAACGTGCACCACATGGCAGCTTTGTCATCCGTTGCTTTCATGTCTCTTGTGTTGCTGGATGACTTAAGTCAAGCTCCTGAAAAAATCCCGATTTACTCCATATGGAGTAACTTGGGCTTTTGCATCTTCTTTAATTATGAAAGTCCTTTAAGTGAAGCATTTGGAGAAACCCGATTTACTCTATCATGAGTAATTCAGGTTTTCCAAGCTTCTCAACTTCGGACTTTGGCCGCTTCTTTACTCATGAAGCCTTCCTAAGTAGAGCACCTGGAGAAACCCGATTTAATCTAAGTGGAGTAACTCGGGTTTTCCAAGCCTACCTACTTCGGACTTTCTCATGTCTACGTCTTCGGACTTCTCCCTATTGAAGTCTTTAGGCTTTTCTTAGTTGAAGTCTTCGGACTTCTGCCTGTCCAAGACTTCAAGTTCTTCCTTGTGGATTACTTCAGCTTTGTTTTTTCGGAACAAATAGTCCACGGGAATTCTTTTCCTTAGGCAAAATCTCCGAAGGAATTCCTTCGGACATTTTGTCCAAAGGTTTTGTCCTCTTTCTTTTCCTTCGAAAAAACTTTTCTAAAGGAATTATTTGCCTTTTTGTCTTTCTTTTTAGCTTTTCGAACATCTTCTGAATGACGACTTGCTCCTCTAGAAAAACCCAAGAAGCACTCTCAAAGACCAAATCGGACTTTTGGCGCCTCCTTACTTCAAATTTTGCTCAACTAATTACTTATAAAAAGGTGAAGTTGAGCTGCCCCAGAAACCCGAAGTTGTCACTACTGGAAAACCCAAAGTCTTCACAAAGACTTACTATTCTCTTGCTTTGAAAGTCCCTCCTCCCATGCTTAGGCTAAATTTGATATGGGGGCCAAAAAATGGCCAACATTTTGGCAACTGGCAGGGAAGCATGCTTGCTATGCTTAGACGAACCCAACATTTTGCCCTGCCTAGTCCATTGGGCATGGAGTCATCATTAGCTTGCAACTAACCTGGTCCAAAATTGGATACAAGGCTGACCCTTGCTCGAACAACCTCTTGAAGCTATAAGGACAGCACAAAACAAAACAAAGCAAAGTGCCCAAGGCACCTACTGAAAAGAAACTAACCTAGCAGAAAGCAAAAACAAGTGTGCCTGAAACAGCACATGGAGGAATTGACCAAAACTAAACCTAATATACACATCCTAAAACCATGTACCCCTTTCCTCCTGGATCAAAAGGAAAGCTTCATACTTTTCTTGCATTATGAGTCGAAGGATTGCTCGAGGTATGCAGCTTCTTAACCCCTGGCCTTGATGCCTACCTTTTCCTTGCTGCAACTGACAGCGTCTTCGTCATCATGTTTAATGAAAACAAGGCAGCTCCAAATAGATCAGCTATGTGAACCCAGGCAGTCCCAAACTCTTCATATGGCTCCTTCACTGCAGCTTCTAATGATGGTTCAACAAGACAGACCTCTTTGATTCCTTTGGCCTCCTTAATAAGACTGAACTTGTTCTTTACTTCATGTTTTCTAGGCTCATCAAGGCGTTGATAGCCTATTCCGAAAATCTAAACCAAGTCCAAACCAGCAATGCACTCTTGAGGTGCCAAAGTTGAAAGCTTGCCCACTCCATCTCCTTTGATTTGCTTGACAAAGCTGCTTTCATTGGCTACAACCAGACCATAGTTGTCTTGGAGAAGAACATAACCAGCTCCAAAAATCTCGAACAAGTCCTCAAAAGAGCCTTTCAACTGATTGGGAACCTCTGGCTGCTCCACAAGTACATCAATTTGATCAGCTTCTTCATTCATTTTCTCATCCTTCCCATCACGTGGCAGCTCATCCGAGGAAATGACAGCCTCGACTCCTTCATCCTCAACATAAGGTGGCAGCTTTGCATCCTTAATAGTGCAGTCTACTTCATGCACTCCTGCAAAAGAGTTTTCAATATGTTCTTCATTCAAGAAGGCTACGTTGATCTTTTGCTAACAAAGGGGGGACCCTATGGTGATTTTTTCCTCAAAGTCACTCGTGACATCCTCCTCAGCCTCTTTGGATACATCCTCCAAGGGTACCTGATCTAGTTCCTTAAGCTTCTCTACTTGGATCAGCTCCACCTCTTCTTCCTTCTCGTCAATTGGCTGAACCAATTTCCTGGATGGAAATGTGCAGGGCACAGCCACTTCTTTTTCCTTATTCTCTGCTTCTTGAAAGACTCTCCGTGAAGGAAAGGCTCTAGGCTTTTGAGGGAAAGGAGTGGAGGTTGCAAGGTCTCTTGACTGACTTCAGGAATCACCACCTCAGTCTACCCACTGCTTTGTATAAATATCCAGGATGGAATAGATGGAAAAAATGGAGGCTATTGAGGAGGGAGGGATGGGGGTTGAATGACCTTGGGCTTACTTGGCTGCGTAACTTGGCTCCAAGATGGGGAAGGTAGAGGTTCAACGTTCATTTGTTGATTCTACCTTTCCTCTTCTTTCCTTGCCTTCAGCACCAACTCTCTGATTTGCTTCACTATATTTTCTTGAAATAGCTCCTCCTTAAGGTGATCAGGAACAGAAGAAGATTCTTGGAAAGGAATAAAGTCTTGGACGCAAACAGCTCATTCCACAACAGGCACTTCGTTTTTTTGACAACCTCCTTGGATGGATTTCCAACAAGGAAAAGACTGCAGAACATGTGATGAACTTGGAAGATTCGAAGGAATACTTGAAATGGCCTCTTGAGGAGGAAAAGAGGGCACATAAGAAGGCTGAGGTGGCGAATATGTGGGCACAAAAGGTTGGCGAGGCTGCCCCCGCTGTTCCTCAAGTCCTTCCAGCTTGTCCTCAATGCTTGGAATGTAACCGCATATGCCCATCATGTCACCATTGAGGCTGCTCCAATTCGCTCTCTCAACAGGTGCCCACTATGCTTTGATTTGTTGCAAAGAATCCCTCACATAACGGATTTGGTGAGGGGGGACATTTTGGCCATAACACTTTTGTGATCACAACTCAAGTGCATGCTTGTCAAGGCTCACTAGAGTTTGTCTGAGTGCTGGTATAGATGGCTCATGATAGGGTTGATGAGGAGCAGAATTTTGATGGACTTGTTGATATGGATGATCAGGGCAATATTCTTGCATATATGGATCATAAAGAACTTGTCAAGGTTCCTCATAATCTTGATAGAAATCTTGGTAGGGCTGATTAAGCTCATATGGATCATACTAGGGCTGTTGATAAGGAGATGAATAATAAGAGTATTCACCATAGATGTTCATGTTAGCCTCACATGTCAAGTGAAAAGCTGATTAAAACTTTAAAGAGATAAACTGGTCTGCTCATAACAAAGGCTTGATTTGGAGTTGCCAATGACGCTAATACTTGCTTTCAAAAACAAGTAACGATGATCAGGCACTTGGGCTGCTTAAACCAGTTGATAGATGCTCAGAGTCGCCATTGATGTTTGTTGAATGCCTCCACACGCTGATAAGTAAAAAGACAACACCAAAAATCCTCCACTGCTTTGGACCTTACTCCCACCGGACAAGCCAGAAACTGTTATAACATGGAATTGCACCCCTGTGGGAGAGTTTTTCAGGCTCTCCCACTTCCAGCTATAAGCGTGAGAACAACCTCAGGACGTGGGTTTCCTATAATGAGGTTGAGCCTCTAAGATTTTTAAAGAGGCTAGTTCCTCTCTGGTGGATCACCTAAACTACTGCTGAAATGAAACTTTCATAGGAAAAGGGTTAGAAAAGGGAAAAAGGGCTCCTAAGAAGGCTAACACGCGATTCACCAAATTTAAATGGAAACTCATCTACACTCGAAACCACACTAGATTAGTCATGGTGACTTAGGCTTGCACAATCTCAGGATCAAGCTAACACATGTTGGAAGAGGTTCATGGACAACACTAGTCTTAACCTGCAAAACTTGAAAAGACTTCAAAGAGGCAAGTAGCAACCTAATGGATTAGGAATACGCGCATTCATGAATCCACCAAGCAACAAACATACTAAAGCACTAATCAAAGATAGGAGATGGGCAAAGAAATCGAGTCTCATCACATTCAAGAGGCAGTTCTTACAATATCTTGGCAGTGTCAAGCCTAACCAAGGGAGCACGCTTTTGCAAATGTCTCAATGGGCATCCGTCACCCAGCAAGATAAAAAAGTCTATAAAACTGGGAACCTTTAGAAATGGCAAATCTCATGATATATATAAAGAGAAGAGAGAAAGAGAGGGAGAGCCACGCGGCAGAAAAGAGAGGAAGAAGACGTTGGAGACTGGGACCACTGTCGTTGTCTTGCCTTGAACATGAAATGCATTGCACATGATCGCCGAAGATCTCCTCGAGCCCTTCCCGTGCATTGAATTTATCCTTTGTGAGGACCACACCTCCATGCTTGCAACATCATGATTAACCTGTTCTTGGACGGCTGTCTGTTTGCTTTGAGCAAAGTCATGTCGCTGCATTAATTTCTCTTCTGCCCATGGAAACCAAAATTGATTATTGAGGAAAACCAATCCAAGACATTGGTTTTCCTATAGTCAATATATAGAATATAGAGCCTCCCTTTGAAAAACCACCTCTACCTTCTTGGACGCGTCTATGCCATTCGTCCACTATGCAGCTTGCCACTTATCCTTTGTTGATTGGCCTTTTTGTTCCAGCTTGCACCACGCGACAGCTTTGTCATCCATTGTTTTCATGTCTCTTGTGTTGTTGGATGGCTTAAGTCAAGCTCCTAAAAAAATCCTGATTTACTCCATATGGAGTAACTCAGGCTTTTGCATCTTCTTTACTTATGAAAGTCCTTTAAGTGAAGCATTTGGAGAAACCCGATTTACTCTTGTTGATGCAGTGGATTGCACCCTTGACAGGACACTAAGCTCCTGTCTTCCACACATCACAATAGAAACTCCTCTCTTGCCTGTGGGTATGGCAAAACTGAGGGGAGAGTCTCTAGATAAGGGCTAGCTCCCTTTGATGTATCTCTGTGGTCCTGGGTTTCCTACTGCTAACAATGGGGGGGGGGGAGGTGAAAAGGGAGAAGGATGCTGAAAACAGAACTAAACTAAACGATGATACACCAAAAATTTGATCTACTTAGCTTGAGCATACACTTTCCACCAAGAACACGCTGATATACACTTCATTTGATATGAGAAACTCTTCTACATCAGTGAGCTAGGGGTCCTCTTGAGATACAGGGAGGAAGAACTACCAGAGGTGTTCTAAGACACACTATGGCAGCCTATTCACATGCGCCTATATTCCCGCTATGGACACTTCTAGCTAACCTGCAGAAGAACTCACAATACACTAGACATGTTGGAATTGTTTTGTGAAAGCATAAGGAAAATGACTTAACACAAAACAAAAACAGACATATACGAAAGTGCAAGCTCAAATAGAGGTAAAAATGCTATGCCTTGATTCAAGGTAAAATCCCGCAGAGCTCCGCCTTACAAGCCAAAAGATATCCTTCTCAAATGAGAAGTTACAATATATATAGAGAAAGAGGGAAAAAAATGGCGCCCCATTGGAAAAGACTTTGGCGCACTTTTTTACAAGTGGCCCATGTGCGTTGAGAGCATCGAGAAGAGAAAAACGTTGAAAGAGAATGCTGTGTTGGCTGTCAGTCTTGACTTTGGCGTTCAAACGTTGATGTGAAAGCATAGGCCGCACCTCTTTTTCTGTAAACAAGACTGCTCCTTCAAGATATTCACGCAATTTGTCTGCTCATTAATGTAAAGTGGAGAAAAAAAGGTCGCGCCATTTACTATTTGCGCTCCTTGATGACCACTTGGCAGAGACTATTCCAATTGCAGGAATAACTCGCCTCCCCTTTGCCACTTGGGCTGTTTTGTTTGTTTCTGCGCTTGGCTCTTTGGGCTCCCTTTTTGGCGGGTCGTTGAGTTCACTCTTGACTTTTGTCCTTTCCTAGCTTTGTCTCTTCCTGGTTTTGTCTTTTGCTGGTTTTTGTCTCTTCCCTCAGCAGTTCTTTGGACTCCCTTCTGTTTGGCGCTCAAGTATTTAAAGATCAACGGCTATTTCATTGCCGTAAAATTGGCGTTTGCGCTCCCGTCACCATTTGAAAGCCAACGGCTAGTTTATTGCCCTGAATTTGACGGCTTCGGGGACGTCACCGGAAGTCTGGATTCCAACGGCTAGTTCATGGTGCCCAACTTTGACATCCACAGGCCTGTCATCCCTTGGTCAATTCCTTCGGCTTTTTCCTTTGCTTCGGCCTTGTTTGCTTCCTTTCCTTCGGGCTTTTGCTTTGGACCCTCCCGAAGGGAAGGTGTCCCTTTGGCTTTGGAGGAGTGTCTTTCTTTCGGCAGCCGAGAGTCCCCCACAAGGGCACCTGCCCTTTGGGGTCCTTCGGCGGCCTTGCTCTTGAAATCCTCGTTTTATTCCCTCGGGCCCCTTTTCTTTCGGGCGAATTCCTTCGGACTTTTTGTCCGAAAGAATTCGCCTGTCTCTTTTCCGCGGAAAATCTTCTCGAAAGACATTGTTTTTGCCTTATGAATTTCTTCGGACAAAATGTCCGAAGGAATTCCTTCTGGCATTTTGCCCAAAGAAATTCTCCATCTCTTGCCTTGAACAAATCCGAAGGAATTCCAATTTTTCTGCCTTGTTCACTTTTCCGAAGAAAAACTTACCTTTTCAGCCTTCTTTCTAAGTGCTTTCCTGCCCTCCGCAAGGGCTCCCGTACCTTCCCGAAAGGTACCCTGCCCTTCGGGTTTCTTGAAAACGACCCTTCCGAAGGGCCTTGCTTTAAAACTTGCTTCTTTAGATGGACTTTTGGATTCTCCGAAGTATTCCTTCAGCTTAGGCACCTTTGGCCTTGTCCTTTGCCTTGCGGATGAACTCCTTAGCACTTTTCTGGAGGGCTCTTTTCCGAAGTAAAATACCTTTTTGATGAACCATTCCTTTGGAATTTTCTTGTTGTAGCAAAAGGCCATTACCAAAAAGCAATGTATTCTTTCCTCCTTGGCTTATGTGTGCGTGGACTTTCTAAAAGGCAAGAGACAATCTGCCCTGTTGAAGAATTGTCAACAGAAGCTTTGTAAAAGCCTTGCATCCTTGAACTGGTCCATCTTCTGCCAAAAGACTTATGCAACCAAAATTGAACTGGCTCAGAACAGCAGGGGAAGGAGACCGATTTTGGCCTACTGGACCAAAAATGGTCAACAACTCTACCATGTGTAATTTGGGTTTTCCAAGCTTCTCAACTTCAGACTTTTGCCGCTTCTTTACTCATGAAGCCTTCCTAATTAGAACACCTAGAGAAACCCGATTTACTCTAAGTGGAGTAACTCGGGTTTTGCAAGCCTACCCACTTCGGGCTTTCTCATGTCTAAGTCTTCAGACTTCTCCTTGTTGAAGTCTTCGGACTTTTCTTAGTTGAAGTCTTCGGGCTTCTGCTTGTCCAAGACTTCGGGTTGTTGTGGATTACTTCGGATTTGTTTTCCGCACACAAATTGTCCGCGTGAATTCTTTTCCTCGAGCAAAATCTCCGAAGGAATTCCTTCAAACTTTTTGTCCGAAGGTTGTCCTTTTTCTTTTCCTTCGAAAAAGCTTTTTCGAAGAAATTCTTTGCCTTTTTGTCTTTCTTTTTAACTTTTCGAACTTCTTCTAGATGAAGACTTGCTCCTTAGAAAACCCTAGAAGCACCCTCAAAGACCAAATCGGACTTTTGGCACCTCCTTCAGATTTTGCTCAACTGATTACTTATAAAAAAGGAGAAGTTGAGCTGCCCCAGAAACCCGAAGTTGTCAATGCTAGAAAACCTGAAGTCTTCCCAAAGACTTGCTATGCTCTTGCTTTGAAAGTCCCTCCCATGCTTGGCAAAATTTGATATGGGGGCCACAAAATGGCCAACTGTCCCCTTTCGGCACTTTTGTTTAGGACACATACCCTTCGAGGCTTTGCAAATGTACCCTTTAGCTTTTTTGTAAAGGTCCACATACCCTTCGGCCTTTTGAAAAGATCCCTTCAGACTTTTTGAAAAGATCCCTTCAGAACTTTTGCAACGGTCCACTCACCCTTCGGACTTTTTGAAAAGATCCCTTCGGAACTTTTGCAACGATCCACTTACCCTTCAAAATTTCTCAGAGTGTCCTTACGAAAACTTTGTTTGGTCCACTTACTCTTCGGACTTCTTGAAAAAATCCCTTCGGCATTTTTGGAACGGTCCACTTACCCTTCGAAAACTTTGTTCAGGGCCATTTTTTGGAAAACGACTTAACCTTTTTTTCAAAAGAAGTCTTCCTAAAGAATTCTTTCAAGACCATTTCGGGTTCTCCATATTGCTTGACTTATAAGTTCGAAAGAAGTTAAGTCATTCCATAACCTCAATTAACTTCATTAGACCCATTCGGGTTCTTGATGTTGCTCAACTTATAAACATGAAGTAAAGTCATTCCTGAAACCCGATTGACTCACCTAGACCCATTTGGGTTCTTCACATTGCTTGACTTATAAAGAAGAGAGCAGTTAAGTCATTACGGAAACCCGATCAACTCTGCTAGACCCATTCAGGTTCTTGAGACTGCTTAGTTTATGAATTTGAACGAAGTAAAGTTGTTCTGGACACCTAATTTACTCACCCAGACCCATTCGGGTTCTCGAGATTGCTTTAATTGTGAAACTTTGAGTCCAAGCAGTTGAAGTACACAAACCCGATCAACATTCTCCTGACCCTGTCAGGTTTTCGACACGGCTTATGAAACTTTATAAGTAAAAGTGAATGAAGTACATGGACTTGAGAAACCCGAATCACTATGCCTTTGTCATTAATGTTTGCCTATTTGACATCAATGACAATCTTATAGACAATCTCCTTATACACCATGATACTCAAATTGCCAACAAATTCCTTCAGAGGGAATTCCTTCGAAAAGAAGTGCCGAAACAAAAAATCCGAAGGGACAGTTTCCAGAAGGGGACGTTCCTTTCGGGAAGGTTCATTTTCAAAAAAGGCAAAGGGTCCTTTCCCTTCGAAAAGATACATTAGCAATATTTCCAATAGGGGCATTTTTTCAAATACGAAGGGCACTTCTCTTGGCAAAAGGGAGCACTTGCAAAAGCCGACGATTCATTTCAAATAACCAAAAGACATTTTCAAAAGCTCCGAAAGGTACTTTCCCTTTGGAAAGGGGCATTTTCAAGGTGGCCGAAAGATACTTTTCCTTCAAAAAAGGCACTTCTCCAAAGGACTTTTCAAAATCCGAAGGGTCTTTCTTAAAAAATTCGAAGTTTGATTCCTTCGGAAAAGAGTCTGCGAAAATTGTTCAAAAAAAAATCGAAGTTTAATTCCTTCGGAAAAGAGTCTGCGAAAATTGTTCAAACAAATTGTCCGAAAGAAAAAGAACCACAAAAAAGTATCCAAAGGAAACATGACATTCGCGCCAGTGTCAAAGTTCAAGCTCATAAAATAGTTGTTGGGATTCAAATATCCCATGATGGGCCCACAAACGTCAAAATCTGAACCCCTGCAAGGAGCCGTTTGGATTTGTATGGACTTACATCGACATAAATGGGTACAGAAAAACCAATGTCCTTAGATTGGTTTTCCATATATAGAAAAGATCTAGCCCAGGTTTCAAGGCAAGAGTCGGTAGGTGAAATTAATGGAGAGGTCCTCATCCTTCGACATAGCCATCATCTCCAACAAACCGTTGTTCAATACAAAAGTAGCATGACTAGGTCTAGATTCAGAGTTATTGGGGTTTCATCCTTTTATACGTGCAAGACAAGTGAAAGATGGTGTGGGAATGAAAGGTGAAGATCAGATGATTAGAAAAGGTAGCTCAAGCATTAAAGACGTTCTTAGAGAAGTTCTTGTCTTCTAGCATGTTTGCTAATCAATGAGGGGCTCGAGGAGATTTGCAATGATCTTGGACAGTTCATTTCATGGTCAAGGCAGTTGCACGCTCTGAATGCAAAAGAGATCAAGGACATAGTGGTGGTTACAGCAATTTATGACCCCTCTCTCCAAATTCTCATGCAAGCCCCCTATTCTCTCATCTTTTTCTGCTTTATATATAGGCTTCTGAGCCTAAAAAGGGATCCCTCGACTAGCGATAGAGTCACTCTGTCAACAACCCCTTGTAAACACTCTCTTGAAGCAATAAGATAAAAAAAAATTGATCCTCGCTTTAAGTCAAGTATACATTATTGGAGTTTAACTTGCAAATGTATGTCCCTTTTCATCATCTGTAGATTCTCTACATATCTTGCTTTAATTTTTTTGGTTCCTTGCAGGTTGTGTGAAGTGTTAAACATTGGTCCCTTTCTTGAAGTGTCACAAGTTTATAGTGTCTCATACAGACCTATTTCTTTTTGTCCTTCAAATTGCAGGGTTTCCCTTCGACCTCCACACAAAATGCTTATGCTTGTGGCCTTGACATAGGATCAGATTAGTCCGTGTCTTGGATAGGTTCATTAGTAGTTGTTAAGGTTTCCAGGCTGAAAGTGGATCATTTCATATTTTTGTGCATCACCATCCTTAGCTTAGATTTCCTTTTCATGTTATCTTTCTCTCTTTTTTCATTAGTCAGCAGTAGATTTTAGTGTGGGAAACGAGCTGAATTGAAGCATCTGAGGAGCTAGCCTAGTTAAAAATCCTAGAAGTTCAACCTCATTACAGGATACCCCCAGCCTGAGGTTGTTCCAATATTGTAGATGAGAATGAGAGACCCTGAAAAACTCTCCCACAAGGGTGCAATTCTAGCCTACAACAGTCCCCTTTTAAGTGAATTCGAAAACATAAAGTACTTTTACATATATTCACTTAAAAACATTTCAATTCTCACTTCCTTTTATATTTGTCCATTAGCCACCGGGAAGGGTTTTAAAGCTAAGAGTCTTCCATCATGTCCCCATCAAAAGAGGGACATGACAATCCTCCCTGTCCAAAATTGTTTGTCCTCAAGCAATGGAAGCAACCAAAAAGCTATCTCCATGGTTGGTCTTGTGCCAAATTCGAACTTAGGCTCTTCCCAAAGAAGAGACCCCTCTTGGTGATGTTTGCTACAACTGCATATGAAGTTTTTGTGTGGCTTAAGCAACCTAAAAATGCAAAACCAGCAGTACCTCATGTTGTCACTTCTCACTCTTGACCCCATATATTCAAAAGATGCTCCTAAGACGTGAGAAGCAAAAAAATCCTGGAATTTGTCATCACAAAGGTGGCTGGAAATTGGTATTCCAGCTAGGCAGTCTTCATTTGTGAGGGCTTTGATTGCCCCTATGTCTTCATCTGCACAAGAAGCAAACATGTTAGTCAAAACAATTATTTTTTCTTCCTCTTAAGGGTTGTTGACCAAGATTTGTTTGTGAAGTATGGCTGCCAATTTCTGAATGTCACAAAGTATGTAGCCCTTATCAACCTCCTTAACCCTACATCCACGGATTTTTCCCTTTTCCATCTTGTTGCCCCAAGTGTAACCTGATGTATGCAACTCATAATAGCTGAATAAACTCTTCAAATTCCTCCCATGGTGCACCCCAAGGACTGAAAATTTATGTGTAGGAATGTCAAATCCATTTTCACCCCACCACTTCACTTGTACCTTGGTATTGGAGTGAACCAACTCCTTTTTCACACAACTACCATGTTTTCTTATAACCCTGTAATTCTTGGTTGGAGTTAAACTATTCAACTTCTTAATGCTTATGCCACCTACAAGAGCCATTATGATCATAAAAAAGAAATCAGATTTAAAAGATATCAAAGAGCTGCCCTCTATGTGTACCTTGAGGGTTTTGAAAGCATAAGTTAGATTCCTCAAGTGTGGATGTTGCTTACCTTGGAAAAGTGAAGTAGTAATTGGTCCCTTGTCTTCCAAATAAAACTTATCCTGTTTTGAAAAATCAGACTTTGTAGTGGGCTGTTCATTGCCCCTTTCAACCTTGTTCCAAGCATACGTACCCAGCTGAAGTGGACCATTCATTCCCTTCTTCATGTCATTACTACGTGTCCCTTTGATTTCAGATCTTTGAGCATTTTTTCCCAACTGAATTGACACTTTATGGAGCATGTTTTCAAATCGTATGATAGGCTGGAATGGCCTATAACACTCAGAATTTTTACGAATGTACTTGAAAATTCCTTCCTAAATCATTTTCAGATTTTTTGTTTCTCCCCAAACATGGATTTTTAAGTTCCCCAAACACCCAATTTAAGCAAAAATTCCCAACATTGGTAAGAAAAGGAGTTGAATGAATCCTTGTATACCTTGGAAACCCAATTTCATTAGCTCTTTTCAACAAACCTCTCACATCACCATGCCTTATGATACATACTGTAGTGTACTTAGAAAACCAGCTGATGCAAATTAAATTTTGGAAACTTTTTTCTTACCTTAGAGGCTGCCTTAGACTCCCCATATTGTATTTTTCATATTGGAAACACTTTCCTATCATTCCTTCACTCCATGTGTCATATATGAAATATTTTTCCTTCGTGAGAGTTGGCTGTCCCAACTCTGAGAATTCCATTTGCCTAGCTGCCCCAATTTGAATTTCTTCATTTATCATGCTTTCCATTTTTTTGGAGATTGACCCCTTGGGTGTCCTATCTTGCAACCCATGCAATACCACTTCCTTCCCCTTGGCATCAAACTTGAGCTCCATGGTTTAGTAGTTTTGGGTGTACTCCCCAAGCGAGTGCAACCATTGTATACCAAGCACAAGGTTAGTTTCTCCAATACCAACCACATAAAAATCATCTTCAATGAGGTGTGTTCCCATCATTATGTCTCGCTTGGGAATTTTTGTGGTGCAAGGGATGGTGAAGCCATCCGCCACAGTTACCCAAAAACCATTGAATTCAATAGATTGCAAACCACATAAAGTCACTAATTTTTTATCAATGAAATTATGTGTGGCTCCACTATCAATAAGAATAGTGACCTCCATACCTTTTAAACTACCCTTTACACGAAAGTGATAGTACTCAGAGGTTCCAAATAGGGAAGCAAAGGTGTCTTCCAAGTTTTCTCCACCAAAAATTTCCAAGTGCTCACTTTCATAGGTGGTTGCCCCTTCCTCAACATCCTCATCTTCTTCATCCGAATGCACTTCAATTTAGTGCACTTGACCTTTTCTACGCCAATGATGACCCGATGACCAAGGGTCTTTGTAATCAAAACACAATTTCTTCCTTCTTAATTCATTTCTTATTTTAAAACTCCCTCTTGGCAGCTCTCTTTGTTGGCCCAAACCCTGGGTTTGGCCTATCAAACTGCCCTATACCATATTGATTAGGCTTGTCCAATTGCCCCAAAGGAGCTGATCTAGGTGGCCCAAAATTGTTGCCCCTGGGCTGCCCCCAATTATTATTCTTAGGCTGTCCATAGGGCTTAAAAACAATAGTTTTCAGAAAATCGAAGGGCATAATTTTACCTTGTGGCGTTGAGGACTCAAAATCAAGAGCCTTTTGAATGGCTCCTTGGAGAGTGGAAGGATCAAAAGCCTTGACTAACTCTTTAATCGAATCAATCAAACCTTCCATGAAAAGAACCACTAACCTTCTTTCAGAAACATCCGTCACCATAACCGAAAGCCTTTGAAATTTCGTTACATATTCTTCCACTGTGTCTTTTTGTTTTAGTTGAGCCAATTCTCTAAAATACAATTCCGGATCAGCACTATCAAATCGCTCAATAATCCTTTTACTGAATTCCTCATAAGATGAAATAAGATGGTGACCTTGAGTAACCAAACCATGATACCACCATTCATGGACAGCCCCTTCCAAGTGCAAGGTAGCAAACTAAATGGCCGCTTTTTCCAACATAGGTCTTAGTGAAAAATAAGTATTTACTTTTTAGATCCAAGCCCTAGCTAAACTTTTAGGAGAACCATCAAAATTTGAGAGTGCAAGCTTACCCAAAGCGTGATCGAGTCCTCATTGGCTGCCCTTGTGCTTGTGGCCTGCTCTATTGCCTCCTATTTGACCATGCTTCCAAAAAGTGAAAGCTGAAAAATCCATTTGTTTCCTAAAAGGGGCTGGATATGTCATGTATTCATCACAATCCTTCAACAATGTGTCCCTTAATGAGGGTTGTGCTTCCCCCTCAGGAATGGCCACCTCATCTTACAAAAAGGTATGCTGGTTAGGCCTAAGTGAAGCTCCTTCAATACCCTTAGAAGGCTGATCCAAGACATTGTGACTTCCTGAAGCACTACCATCCCCATTGGATGGCTTGTCCCCCTTCAACTCTAGTTTGCACAAATTCTACCATCATGGTCATCATTTGTTATTGAGCTTGTGTGTACCTATCAAGCCTTTGTTCTCTATTTTCTGCGTCTTCCTTTGATTGATCTTTGGTGAAACATGGCTTCTGTGTGTGGACGTTCCCCCACTTTTATTTTACTCCTCAAGTAATATCTTATTTCTCCTTCACCTTCTTGCATGTATCACTGCAAAACCCACAACTAGCCAAGATTTGGCTCTAATACAACTATAATGTCCCTTTTTAGGGGTATTAGTTAAACAAGAAATTATTCAACCACTCCAATAATAAAATATTAATTTTCAAATTAATCCAAGCTTTTGAGTCAACCAAATCCAGATGTGAGACTCGTAGTTATCACTTGTATTAGTGAAATTACAAGAATAACAGCTGCTGAAAAGCCATACAACAACACACTGAGGGAAATATTCCACTTGATTGTGGAAAGCTCCTAAAGTATGGATAAAATAAAAAAAATTATTTTGCTAAGAGGGTTATAATTTTAGAAACTATTACAAAAGTCAGATCTTGTGTTCTAATGTTCAATCTTGAGTGAGATGATCTTATTCTCCAAATGTTTGAACCTTTATTTGCTACTATTCATAAAAATCATGCCGAAAATATTGTTGTCTAATGCAAACAATTATGACATTGATTTTAAATGAGAGACGATATTTTCCAGCTACCCCTATCAGTTTTATTGACTAATGTGAGAAAGGATGTGTGGGAAGTTTCACTGCAGCACGTGCACTGGGTAAGAGTGTGGTTGATCAATGTGAAGAAAAGTTTAAATCATACTTAACAATAGAAATAATAGCTGAATCGAACAAGAACTCTCATAAAGATAGCAACAAAAATGATCTTAGAAGACAAAAACTTTGCTTCTCATACAAAGAACATTGGGACCCAAGCCACAATTGTCTAGGCAAATGACATGTGGAAGTGTTGCCAGATAAAGAACCATAAAAAGTGTTAGATGTCACAGAATCTCAAAGAGTTGAAGAAACAGAAAGTGGTAAAAAATCAACAACATCAAAGTTAGTTGAATTACAAAAGTCCAACCAAGAGCAAACAAAGAAAGTAGAGTAGAAGATTGAAGAGCGACAATTGTTGATAACAAAAAAGGAAGAGGTGCAAGTCCTAACAAAGTTGGATAATACGAAAAGGTTCATTAAAGATCTAGCTCTAAGTTTGCGAAGTGCTCAAACTGTAGCGAAGAACAACACTATGGCTGAGGTAAATGTTGCTAGCACTAGATATATAGTCACTCTCACAGATTTGCAAATAGTAAAGAGTACATTGGAAACAATGAAATCAGAATATCTGTGTGACTAAAGACAAGGATATGGTCATCAAAATTGCAGAACAAACCTCAATTGCATCTGAGGAAATGCAGAAAAGGGTTGATGCCCTCACTATGAAGTTTAGTTTAGTCTCTTCTTCACTTCATAAAACAGAAGAACCACAAATTCTTGCAACAGTTTTCAGTGAGATGAATGGAGAGAACATTTTCCATGAAGAACAATTTCCAAGGAACCCAGAAAATGCAAATTCAGAGTTGAGCATCCTTGAGACAGTTGGAGAAGCATCACAAGGAGGAATGGAAGAAACAAAAAGTTTGATTTGGGATCCCAATATTTGCAAGACGGTTCAAACATTGCTTGAGGACAAGCAATCTTTCAAAAGGACCGACTGTCATGTCCCCTTTTTCAAATAAAGTCAAAAAAATTAATAATATTTTAAATTGTTTGAGTGACTTACTTTTTATTTTATTAAAAAAAAAGTGACAACTTAATATTATTTTATTATTATTAGAAATAAAAGAACAGGGTAAAAGTGAAAAGTAAAATCCTAAACCTAAAAGTATAACCTTAACCCTAAAAACAATAATTGAGTATATATATTGAAAGTCCTCATTGTAAATCATTCAAATTTTTATATCAATATTTCTCAATTGATTGAGCCTTCCAGTTCATTGGTTTTCAACATAAGGATGAAAAACCTTATAATTGAAAAAAATTGTGAGGACGAAAACTCTCACCATTCGGATTTAGATTTGAGGACGAAAACCCTCTAAACCTTTGAGGTAATTTCATCCAGAAATTACAAGTGTGCTACATTGAAATCTTCAAACATCAATTCAGCAAAGCACTAGGGTTTCATATTTGTAAGTTTTCATTTTGGCATAGGTGTCATGTCCCCCTTTTTGACATGAGCACACTTGGAATCCTTAGCCTTAAGTTCCCAAAAGGCTAAGGGAAAAGAAGAAATAGGAATGTTGGAGGCCTACTTGAAGAGCAATTAATGAAAAAGGTATGTTATGAATTCTAATTTGCACTTGAGTTATGAAAAGTACCTTGATATCCAAATTTCACTTAAGTTGGGGACTTTTTGGAGGATCATGGAAACCCATGATCTAAAGGGGAATTATAAGGATGCCCTTTTAATTTTTAAAAAGGAGGTTTTTCCTCTTAATTTGGGTGCTCTTTTTGAGGCATTGGCTATAAAAGAAAAATGAAGGTTCCATTTGAAGGTTAGGCATTTTTATGAAATTGAATCTATGCTCAAGTATGTCAAACTTGGCCATAGCATTTTGAAAACGGAAACCCTCAAAGTGTATCAAGGTATGAAGACGAAACCTTTCATCTCTTCATTGTGAGTGGCTCTACATCAAGGGCTACAATTTGTGCTTTATCATTCATGATTCGAAAGGTGGTTGGCTTTTGGAAGCTATTTACATATTATTGGGTCTTGGAGGAGTGGCGATTGGCTCCTAGGATTGAAGACCCCCCTTGTGGGTTGCGCTACAAAGGAGAAACCCTCTCCTAGGGTTTATGTATTTGTACTGATTTATTCCAGTTAGGGCAACTGGAATTGGGAGATCATTTGAAACCTTTGAGTGGCCAAACTGGTGTCCAAATTTATAATAATAATTCTAATAATTATTATTATAATTTTATGATATTTGTCACATTTGTTGGAAGTCAATTGGTGACCAAATTGACTATTGTAAAATCTAATTTTATTGTAATTAATTCTGCACTTGGGCGATTCACCTTAGGGAATGTCTATAGGGTTTGTGGATGCTTTTAGACCCTAAATATTGGACAAAAAATAATAAAGTTATTTCTATATTTTTGATGATTAATTTCAGTGGATTTGGCATTGATTTGATGGTGAAACAAGGTTTGATTTTTTATTTAATTAATGTTGTAATATTCTAAATTTTGGCGACTTGGTATGGCTTAGATTTTGGCTTATTGGGAGACTTATTCAGTGATGAACTAATGATGTTTTGTATGCTGCATTTTATTTAATTTTGTATACAATTAACAAGGGTTTGAACAGGATTGATGGGTGGAAAACGGCATCGAAGTTCAGCTTCGATGGTGCTAAGGTTTGAAGGTTGAGACCTTCCTTCTTCAACTTCTTCCTTATTGGTGATGAGAGCTATTGAAAGCTAAAGATCATAAGGTATTTATTTGTTAATTTTCACAGTGGTTTAGAGTCTTCATTTTCAATTTTGAGGCGCATTTACAGTAGTAAGGGTTTGCTAGTTTATATTTAGAATTTTTAGATTTATTTTAGATTTGATAGGGTTTGTTGTAAAACCCTTATTTTGTCGATTTGTCCCAAATTGGAGACATTACAATAGAGTTTAATGTTACGATTGCAGATCGTAACTTAAAGCAACAGTAGTCTGAGCGCATCATTTAATGTAGCAGCGTTGACTAGGTTTGTTGGTAGAGTTTCCACTAGGTGCACAAATAAGATCACAACTTACAGTAGGGTTTCAGCCGGCCAAGACAGAGAACGCAACTAATAGTAGGGTTTCCAGAGCTAACCAAGGGATAACAAGGATTTCATAAAATATTCTTCTGCGATTTTAAAGATCAAGGTTTGCAAAAATAAGAACAACGAATAAATTCCAGCATTTTAGCAACAACGCACTGCACTTCCAGCAGCAAGTATAAGGTTGGAATTTCATAAATATTGTTAGTATTCCTTTGTAATCTGATTTTGGCAATAAACCCATTTTATATAAGGATTAAAGAATTGAAATAATGCTGGTACTTTCTTGTGAATTTACAATTCTATTATATCTTTGAAACTAATTGTAGAATCATTTATTTAATTACCAATTTAGAAAACAAGGGTTTACATAAAATCCAGAATTGTTCAAATTTGTCCGGGAATGGACATTACAAAACACTAGTGTTGGAGGTCACCGCAACTATCAAACAAAAAAAAATAGTAGATACCTGAAAGGATGTAATGTCCCCTTTTTCAAAATAAAGGAAAATAAGTTGAGGACCTTTAGCCTAATTTTCCCCATAGGCTAAGGGATGGTAATTGGGGAAATTTGTTTTAATAAGTAATTAGAGTTGCCTGAATAGTGGTTTTAATCATTTGTTATCTTAAGATAATTTTAATTGATTATTAGAATAATGGAACTATCATGATTAATTATTTAAATTATCTGAAAAGTGGTTTTTACCACTCCAAAACATAAGGTAATTTAGGTAAATAATTGGAAAGTATTTTTATTTAATTAATTGCTCAGAAAGTGATTTTTTTCACTCTTGCAAATAGAGCAATTTAATCAATTAATTATTAGATTATTTGCCCCAAAAATAATTTTAATTACTATTATTTATGAAGGTAAATTAATTTAATAATTGGAAAATTAATTGTGACTTTATCGGCCATTGAATTGTTCCAAATTGGAATGCCACCCTTTGGGTGGGTTCCAAAAGTGGAAAAGAGGAATTAAAGGTCGACAATGATTTTTAATTCATGCATTGGACTCCCTCACATGGTTCATCCCCTTGGAAGGATATTTATTGCAAGCATGGGATCCATTTTTGAGGTTATCCTAATTTTGGATATTGAATTGATGATCAAGTATGTCAAGCTTGTTCAAAGTAATTTGAGGACAAAAACCTTCAAGTGCCCCAAGGGTTTGGGGATGAAAACCTCCATTCTTTCATTGAGGGCAGCTCTACTCAAGGGTTGTAATTGTGCTTCAGATTTGCATGGTTGCATGCAATTGATCTTACAAAAGTGTTTTAAAACACCACCTTGATTCGGAAGATTGCCGAGCACCTTAGAGAGCTTGGTGATTGTGTTTTGCAGGTTGAAGGTGGCGACTTAACCACTAGGGTAGAAAACCCCGTTAAGGGTTGCGTTACAAAGGAAAACCCTCTCCTAGCGTTTTGAGGATTTATTTCTAAATTATTCCAGCAAGGGCGAATTGGTTTGGAGCTGAATTTTTAGGGTTTGGAGGGCTATTTTTGGCCCAAATAATATTCTGAATTTTCTATATTATTTATGAATTTATTCTTAATTATTGGAAGGGATTTGAATGTCATTTTGGGCCTCAAACTTGTCATAAAAATCATAATAAAATTAGTAATATTATTTGGCAATATTTCTCCTAATTTTGGCATTATAATTACGGAACAAGTGGTATTTATTACTACGAACTTATTCTGTAATTTTCTGGTCATTTCCCTGAATATATTGGAGTGGAAATTGGGTTGGCAGAGTTGCAATTAATCACATTATTTCCCTACATATTGGCACCTAGAGTTGAGTGGCGATTTACCATTCCAAGGCCTTAATCTTGTTTGGTTGGTTTCCTAAATTGTTCATGAGGGTTTGCAATATTTTATTCTGATTTTAGTGAGATTGTTACAACTAGGGTTTGCTGTAATTTTCAGTAAATTGTTTTATTTTAACAAGGGTTGTGGAAGAAACCCCTTTTTACACATTTGTCCCAATTTGGGGACATTACAAAGGAGAAAAGGTCGAAGTGGCAACAACACTTCCAACTGCTCCATCTAGAAAAATCACTTTGGCTCGAAAAGAGTTAGAATTGAGGAACTCAGGATTTAAACCCTCAATTATAGTGACCCTGTTGAACTTTGAAAGTAACACTGACACCATTCTCGTGCTTTTACTGGTCATCGTTGCCGTTGCCTCCTCTATGGCAAACCTAAAAAAATCATTGATGTCGTTTGTTTTCTCCCTGGTTTTGCTATTGCTGATGTCACCCTATTAACGTCACTTGTCCCAAGATCTCATATCAGCATGTTGGCATCACCTGTCTATAACTGACATGTTATTTCGAACACAAGTGTCATTTCTAACTTATTACAAAATTGACGCTTATAATAATCCCAGTAATTTGTTGAGTGTTTATAGTGTTGGGCATTGTCCTCAAATTTGTATGATGGACCTTTAGAGGATCTGCAAATGGTTGCATTTTTCCTCTCCACATCTATTCATATTGTCATCCTCATTCTTTGACTATCGCTAGTTTATGACCTTGAACTCATGCTGAATTCTATCATGCAAGCCACTAATGTATAGATCTAACTTCAAACTTTTCATACTGAGACAAGTTGCCAGTTGTTATCGACAACATCATAGATGTTGGGAGTTATATTCAGCCACTGGTCTTGTTTGCTGTAATCTACTGATCTTGTTTGTTCCAAAAATTCTCATAGTGGATGACCAACTAATGAACAAATTCTAGCCATTTAAAGAGCACACAACTTGTGGCCTTTCTCTATGGATCCATTGAAACCATTGATAAGGTTTAGGGTCCCACTAGAATGAAGCAACATCTCAATAAGGTCTGAAGAAGTATTGTGGAACCAAAGGTGTTCTTCCATCAAACTGATCCACAAAGCCAAATCTGAAACATCAAAATTTCAAGGTTCAACATAGGGATGTCATGCTTGAGAAAGGGGTTTTTGAAATTGCCTTCATTAGAAAAAGCTTGCTTGTATCCTAAGCTATACCCTAACTATTGTGAAGGAAGTTGTGGTTGCTATTTTCCCATCTACAAAAAATGTAGCACCATTTCCATTTCTAAAAGCTTACTCATCTAGGATTGTTTTGGTATCTCCTCCAAGGCTAACATTTTATTTGCTTCCACTATCATTGTTCATACCTTGTCCCCCTCTCAGGAATGTGTTGGTTTCAACGCCAAATTTTCCATTTTTCCCTCCCACATTGCTATTGTTTGAACCTTTTTTACAAAGTGAATATGCTCCTCGTGCAGTTCTCACCATTTTCCATGACATATTATCTAGTTTTGAAAAGAGTGGGTTGTATCGGTTTCTTATCTCGCTCTAGGGGATTAGTATATCACTCCTAGACATAGTCATTGACTTCCTTGAAACCTTTTAGCTTTGGCTTCATAAAGGTTGTAATCTTTTCTTTCCCAAAACCTCTATTGATTAGGGCATGCACTATATTAGGAGGCATTACCTCACCATTCTCCACTTGCCTATATACCTTATTTTCTTGCTCCAATGATGGGGTGGGACGCTACCTTGGTTTCCTTGCTCAAACCTATCTTTAAGTTTTCCTGCAGATGGTTGAGACTGTAGACTCTAGCATTTTGAGGTCCTTTCAAAGCTCATAAAAAATCTGAGGGGTTGTGGTCAAGATAGCAACACAGTCCTAATGAAATGGACTTTTAGTTTTAATCAATTGGCTCTCATAAAAACTAATCACATATGTGCTGTAGGAATGTTTTCCTTGCCCAAAGTGCCCTCAATACTATCAGAAATCCTTCCTGCTCATCATCACAGATCTTGACATATTTATAACTGAATATGTACTTATGAATGATGCTTAAACTTAAGAACTGTGCTTAAAACAGACTTAACATAGATTTCTAGTGCTTGCTTGAGTGCTGGAAAGGACACAGAGGACTCAAATCACAAAAATGACATATAAGACCTGAATCGTCCTTTCATCTCAACAATAAAAAGGTAGAATGCTATGGCTTTTGTTTTAGGTGATTGATATCCATGTTTGTCCTATTAGAGCGCATACACCAATGGTCAAATGTCAATCTATCCACAAGGGAGGTATTCAGCAGCCGTCAAATCTTCCTCGTAAACATGTTTTTTTCAAATGGAGAATGTTGGGAGCACCCTTGAAGGTTCAAACCATCCTCAAACCCTCCCTCATCTTGCTCCAACACTAATCATCTTCTTGTAACATCCTAACCATCATGTTTGCATCTCTATCTTCAATATTCAATGTACGAATGTGTGTTAAAATATAGTTTGAAGTTTGAACGTTAGTATGGTCAGACAAACCATACAAATATATTTAAATGTACACACTGCGTACACGGATTTACGAATAATTAATTATCATGGAATGTGGAAGCCTCAACACAGTGATGCTAAAAGGCATTACAACCGATCATGAATAACCCATTTCGAGTCACATCTCTCCAAAGCTTAAGGACACAAAAGGTGGAGGTACAATTCCCTAACTTTCCCTTTGGAACACCATTTTTCCTTGCATGGCAGCTGCCCCTTCAAGCCAACCTACCAATGTCTGTGCTCTCCTCTTCTTGTGGCCCTCACCTTATCGTGCAATGCAATATCTTCTTCCAAGTCCTCTTAGGCATTGGGTGCAAAGCCTTCGATGGAAGGCAACAATGTGCCATCTTCTTCATCTAGTATAGAAGGCTCAAAAGGGCATAATCTCTCCACATTCACAACAGAATATAACTGCATAAAAGGCAAGGCAGGCCAAGTTTGAATGCATTGGTTCCCACTTGATCAATGATCACAAAAGTCCACACTGTAGTGGCTTTAGCTTCTTAGCTTTTCCTTGGAATATTTGTTTAAGTAAAGCCATACCTTTTCCCCGACTTGGAATTTATCCACAAATCTATGTTAAGCATGTCTTGCTTTATACTTAGCTTGAGACTCCTTCAACTTGTCATATATTTGATAATGTATTTGCTTAACTTTGTCAATAAAATTTTCATCCCTTTGTATTTTTGAATCAGCTCTCTATTTATTTTCTCTTAGTTGTCACATAACATCATCAAATGGATTAGGAGGTTATATACCAAAACAAGCTTCAAAAGGAGACTTATTGGCACATGCACGAACTGCCCTATTGTATGACTATTGAATATAATCCCAAATTCTCACCGCAAGTCTCTGAATGCTTTTTGTTAGTGTATTTAATAACGCATAAACTTTTGTATAGTTTAAGATGCACTTGTAATATTCATTTGTACTATAATTAATGGATAAGCACTAATTGGTGGACATTTATTCATAACCCATTATTAGAGAAGATTATCAATTTAAGTATTTACTTAATTGCCTTCTACTAATAATATGTCAATCCTATCTCTAAGAGGACTTGTTCTACAAGTTACTACTCTCCAAAATCCTAACCCTAACCCTAATCCCATCCTTCTTTCTTATCTATGTAAGAGCATAGCAGGCTAGTGGATGAGGTAAATTGTGGAAAAGAATTACTATTTTTATACTGACGAATTTAGACCTAAACTATTGATCTATAAAGGTAGTAATGCTAACTACAGTAAATCTATGTAATGTCTTTCTTTAAGCTTTCATTAGATTTATATATTGCATGTATTGTGGGTGTTTGTCTAATAGTAGCTATAGTGATTCCAGAACTACTTCATTAATTTAATACTTTCTATTATGCCCCCTTGAGGGCTACAACAATGTTTTACTTCTTCAGTTTAGCCATTTGTTTGTGGAAGGAAAGAAGTTAACCTCTTCAACTTAGTATCCAATCTTTCCCACAAGATGGTCCCAAGTCTTCCCAAAAGCCTCACATCTCTATTTGAAACAACGGAACTAAGCAAGCCAAAGTGAACCCAAAGATTAGTGAGAGACAGATCAGTTGCTTCAAGGCCCCAAAGAGTATTTTTACATGGAATGAGTATGCACATCTTGCTGAACTGGTCTACAACAAACAAAATAATCATGTCTTTCCTTTGACATTGGCAAACGCTCTACAAAATCCATGGAAATTGGAACTGCTTTCACGTGCTCTTGTTCTAAATTTATATTGCTTGGCTAACTTCTACTATACCTATAACACAATCCCTTATGAATTCAGCAACATCATCTTGCATTTTCGGCCAACAAACATTCCTTTGCAAATTTTTATTATCTTGGCTGCTCCAAAGTGACGTGCTACTTTAGAGATGTGTGCCTCTCTCACGTGTTGAATTATCGCATTCTTTGGTACACAATTTTCTCAACTTGTAGAGCTAACCTTCCTCGATATGGTATTCTTCCTTGTGCTCAAAATCTGCACTCTACCCCTTCAAGAAGCTGGTATTTACCTCGCCAAAATATTCATCTTGTGAATACTCTTCACCATGTACCTCATTGAAAAATGGTTTTTGCTAAGGTATTGTGCCCAAAGCTGAAATCAAAGGTAGCCTAGGCAATTTATGAGCCAACTTGTTAGTCATGCCTCTACTAATCAAATGAAATTATTGCAAGAAATCTATTCACTTATAGTTTCTTGCTTGCTTCAATTTTGAATGTGTTTGTAAATATTGAAGACATCATTAATTTGTGTGAACAATTGTTTATTTGCATAACAAACAATGCCTCTATTTTCTAACTGATTGTAAAAAACACATACAATTCTTTGTTGTATGGAGGATATTTCAAACCTTATGGAAAAACTTAGAATGGTAACTATTGACGCCCAAATTTGTCACATGCATTGCACCCACAAATGAGCATAACAGTTTGGAAGCCTTATTGCATGGGGTGGCAATAAAACCATGATCAGAAATTTGATCATGTTTATCATCCAAATCAGTTGGTAGAATAATCAACTGTCAAATATGTGTAATCTATGAAATACTAAGACCTAGAAATTGTTGGTTTTTGTTGTACAGGCTAAAACAACATATGTTTGGTTTCAAAAATAATTTTTAATTACATATTTGGTTTCCCCATGAAAAATTAAACAAGTTCAAAAAAAACAGCTGTCATTTCGAGGTTGTATGCAAAAGTTATGACTGTTTGAAGTTGGCATACTCTAGGCTTCAGGTTCTCTCAGGAGCCAACTGCTCAACTCTGGAGCTTAGACTGTTGGACCCCTGAACCAACCAAGACCACAAGAATTTAAAGCATTTTTTGACATTTTAGCTTCTTAGTGGTTCATTTCAAGGGTTGGGTGGATTCTAAGCATATGGGAGCTTAAATATAAATCTTAGAAGGCAGATTATAGGAGAGAGATGCACAGGAAGATGAAAGGACATGAGGTGTATTACTTTAGTTTCCAACTCTTGGACTTCTTGAATGCATCCAAGAGGTATTCTTGTGTATAAATATGAACCTATAGAGTTCATTCAAGGAAGAGAACAGAGGAGAAGAGACAGATCAAAAACAACAAGTGCAATAGGGTGTATTTTACTTGGATTCACATCGTGTATGGACAGGTTTGAATCCTTGTTATTATTTTATCATTGTTGCTTGGTTGTAGGTGACTGTTTTCAAGACTACACAATTGAAAGAGGTTGAGTTCAGTAGGTATTCATTTCTGTAAAAGCAAATCTTTAACTAAATAATGCAAAGATCATTATGAGTGTATGAGGTTATTTTCTTTGTAAGCCTAAGAGGCAGAAAAGCTTTTAAACTGCAGAACATAGTGGAAATGAAAAAGTATGGCTTCACTCTTGCTGGAGTTTTCTCATATTGAGTTTCTCCAGAGTATGTTTTGTGTTATCTCTCTTTGTGGTTATTGTGTTTGTTTCCTTTGCTTGCATATTTACATTCAATGCAACTAGGCTAATACACAAACATTTAAGAGAGCTCAAGATTCAGCCCTATGATTAAAAAACTTCACATTTGGCATTGCACCTCTATGCAAACATGTTCATTGCAGTCATGTATGGAGTAGTAGCATGTTTAGAGTGTGGAGGTATTCTTTTATATGTTGTATATGACAGTCTTAAAATCTGGAATACATATTAAAACAGTATTTTAGGTGTTTTTCTATGGCAAAGAACTTGAGAAGAACACCTTCACTTGAAAAGGTACCTGTTGGTGAAACTTAGTGTGGAATATCCACCTAATTTAAGATCATATTGGTATGCAGCTTATCCTTTTTGCCGTCAAAGGCTTGCTAACATATTTCTGCAGATGTTAATTTTGTTTGTGTTTTATTTTGGTGTTAGTTGTAATGACCATTGTACAGATGTTTCCCATTACCCAAATAGCAAGTGCTAGTGGACAGATTGTCTTGATTCATTGGCAGCAAGGTGGTTTAAATTTTCACTGTTGTCGCTAATGCAAGACATTATGGGCTTCTATAATGTGATGGTATTTACCAAAAGTCTTTGATGGACCAGCCATCTAATAGACATGAAAAATGCTAAACAATCAACTTGGCATAAAATACTCTTCCAAAGAAAAAAAGGTTAAGAGAATTGCAAAGTGCAAAGCAAGACATGTTCAACATAGATTTGAGCATAGTTTCCTTTTGATAGCAGGGGATGGTTGTACTTGGGCAAAGAAAATACTCCAAAGATAACACTATGAAGCTTGAGGAAGAATGTTTTTACTTGAATATGCCTTTTCTTTTTATTTTAAAATTGATGTTTCTTTGAGCCTTCCATGTGGAACAAAGGTGGTCTTTTGCACCTTGATTGTAGATCCTTGCTGCTATTGGCCAAGAGGAGTAGGACAAAGTTGTTTCTATGGATGAAGGAAAGAGCATCCAGAAAGGGAGAGCAAGAAAATCCAAATGGCATTCAAAGGAGTGAGGTAAGGAGTCCTCGCCACTTGAGTTTATGAAATTGTGGGACTGAAAACCTTCAAATTGGAGAGTTGAATATATCTTAGACCTGAAAAGGGTATTATCCAGGAACTAATCAAAATGGAACCTAAGCATGGGTATTGTCCAAAAGACAATCAGATTGGAACCTGAAATGGGTATTGTCCAAGAGCATGATAAGATGGGTTTCTTACTTGGGTGATTGAAAGTAAATCTTTATCTTCTTTGTATAGCTTTTATGGGACCTAAAAGCCTTAAATTTTGGATGTGTGATCAAATTTTTGATCATGTTTATCATCCAAATCAGTTGGTAGAATAATCAACTACCAAATATGTGTAATATGTGAAATACTAAGACCTAGAAATTGATAGTTTCTGTTGAACGGGCTAAAACATCAAATGTTTGGTTCAAAGGTAATTTTTAATTAAATATTTGGTTTCCCCTCAAAAAATTAGATGAGTTCAAAAAATGACACATCATTTCGAGGTTGTATGCAAAAGTTATGACCGTTTGAAGTTGGCATACTCTAAGCTTCGAGATCTCTCAAGAGAAAAATGATTGTTCAACTCCAAAGCTTGGACTGTTGGACTTTGAAGCCAGCCAAGACCACATGAATTTGAAGCGTTTTTTGACATTTTAGGTTCTTAGTGGTTCATTTCAGGTGTTGGGTGCATTCCAAGCATATGAGAGCTTAAATGCAAGTGTTAGAAGGCAAATTACATGAGAGAGATGCATAGGAAGATGAAAGGACATGAGGTGTATTATTTCAGTTTCCATCTCTTGGACTTCTTGAATGAGTCCAAGAGGCATTCTTGTGTATAAATATGAACCTATAGAGTTCATTCGAAAAGGTAGAACAAAGGAGCAGAGACACATTAGAAACAACAAGTGCAATGGGATGTATTTTACTTGGATTCACATCGTGTATGGGCGGATTTGAGTCATTATTTCCTCATTGTTGCTTGGTTGTAGGTGACTGTTTTGAAGACTACACAGTTGAAAGACGCTAAGTTCAGTAGTTATTCATTTCTTTAGAAGCAAATTTTCAACTGAATATTGCAGAGATCATTATGAGTGTATGAGGTTCTTTTCCTTGTAAGCCCAAGGGGAGAAAAGGTTGTAAACTACAGAACATAGTGGAGATGAGAAAGCATGGCTTCACTCTTATTGGAGTTTTCTCACATTGAATTTCACCAAGGTATGTCTTGTGTTATTTCTCTTTGTAATTAATGTGTTTGTTTCCTTTCCTTGCATATTTACATTCCTTGCAACTAGGCCAATACACAAACATTTAAGAGAGCTCAAGATTCAGCCCTATAGTTATAGAACTTCACATTTGACATTGCACCTCTATGTAAGTGTATTAATTATAGTCATGTATGGAGTAGTAGCATGTTTAGAGTGTGGAGATATTCTTTTATATGTTGTATATGACAGTGTTTAAAGCTGGAATACATATTAAAACAATGTTTTAGGTGTTTTTTTGTGGCATAGAACTTGAGAGGAACACCTTGACTTGAAAGGGTCCGTGTTGGTGAAACTTAGTGTGGAATATCCACCTAGTTACGGATCAAACCACCTCTGGGGTTGAGAAGTCGACTCCTCCTATTGTAGCACTAATCTAATGTTGTTGGGGGTGAAAAGAAAGAAGAAATAAAATAGAAACAGCAAAGAAAAACAAAGGCGATGCACCAGAATAGTGTATGCTCTACCCACCGAAAGGAAATAATGCATAAAAAAAATTGTTGTCTATCCAAATGAAACATTCCAAGACTAATCTACAAGAGGCAAAAACACACAAACATAAACTAACGGCAGCAAACAAAAGCCACAGAATCTTTGTAAGGTGCAGAAATATTGCACACTTATATACAAAGATTTGGAAATGAACAAAAGAGTAAACATCAGTTACTAAGGCAAATATTATTCACTATGGAGCTCCCCAGTGAGCTGGAAAAATTCCCTGGAGTGAGGATCTAAATAATAGAGAGATTTCTCTATTTTATACAATGTAGAAGAAAAAGGAAGAGTAATGGGCCTTGATTGAGCACCCACATGTCAGAATTGCTACAGCCACCTTCAATGTCAAAAATCTGCCTGATTCCACACCTCTCAATGTTTGCATCTGCCAAGATATTCCCGTGAACTCCAAAATAGATGCATGAGTCTTTAACTTCCACTCTTTAATTTGCATGCCCCCACTGCTCTAATAAATTAAATCAATAAGCGTTCCAGATAGCTTGCCCATCTTTAAAGCCTTCCACTCCCGTGGACTTTCTTCTAAAGTTTCAAAAGCTAAAAAGCTTTTAGCAAGGTGAGCCACCCCCTGATATAGATAAGATCTCTCTTCCATGCATAGCCCTCTATGAGTTTTAAATAGATAAAAGCTTTAAGCTTGGCTAATGCATGGTATTTTGGTGGCCTTAGCTTAAATAAAAGACTCAAACTTTTTGTCATGTAGTACACAAGTAAAAGACTCAAAACACACATGAAAAGAGATTAACACCAGAATTTACCCTAGAGAAACCCAATTCGGGAAAACCCCATAGAATGGGGTTTTCTACAACGTTCATTCTACAATGTTCATAGACAATGTGGGCCTTCTCCAACACTTCTACAATGCTCTACAAGCTTGCCATGTCGTGTCATGCTTAATCAACATGCTTGACTATTGCACTCAATTGCATAGTCATCTTCTAGCTCCAAAATCTATACCTCAACTCTAGAATGAAAGCATTATGCAACTGAGTCATACAGAGTATTCTAAATGTCTCACACGAAGGTACGAAAAAAGAATCAAATTAACTTCCTTTTGGATGCTAGGTTCTGCTATCTTGTCCTACATGGGGCATGTTATGAACGCATCCAACTCACCTTGGTAAACTATTGTAAGGGTTTGTACTGAACAAAACCTGTCTGTATGGGTTTGTAACTATCCAAACCCACCATACCATCTCATACACATCTGAACCTGTCATGTAAGGCTCTTCCACACATGTTGAGAGGCCCAAGATGTCTAGCTCATCTTGAAACCTTCTTTCACCTGTTTTCTTGTCTCTGTACTTCTTTTGCATCTCTGTCTAACCGATTTTGTTTCATTGGAGTGAGTGAAACCATGTCTCAAAGCACTTCATTAGTCACACAAACTATGAAGTAAAGATGATTATCTTAATTAACAAAAATATGATGTCTTTCAAGATCCAATTTGGATCAATCAAGGGGACAACATTTACTTCTACTTCTTCATGAAATGTTTATTTAAACCAAACTTGGCTTTGCATTGCTTGGTTACCTATTTATACTCCTTGTTACACCTAACCCAAAAAATATGGCTAAGGATGATCATATGCCTCCAAACCAAGATTTGTTACTTACTCTTGGGAATTCATATTTTCTTAAGAACAAGAATAAAAACGAGCATCGATGTTTGATCTATTTAATCTGAATTTTCGTATGGAAAAATTCAGTTAACTCACCTCTATCCTTAGCCTCTTTGCCACTCAAGCATGCCTCTCTTTCGATGGAAGTGCAAGCAACTTCTAATCAACATCATTTCTGCTCCCAAACTCTTTCCCCTCTACCAATATAGCCACGGCCTTCTTCAACTGCCCTTTGGTGCAATTTTTGGAATACATTTCTGAGTGAAGCTTCCAACATTTGTCCTTAGTGTGTCCATTTGTATTATGATGTTCACAATGATTTTTGGAATCTTGATTCTTTGCAAGAGTAGAGGTGATTCCCTTTCATTTACCTTTACCCTTTGGCTTTGAGACACCTTAGCAATTTGTAGACAAGGATGAGGAAGACGATGGAACTTTCTTATTTTCTGTCCCAAGATAGTGAACTTGGACACATGCCTCATCAATGGACTTCGGCTTGGCCATCAAGACTTTCCTTCTTAGGCTATGAGGAAGGTACTCCAATAGCACATCCCAATATTGTGTGCACAATTCAATTTGGAAAGCTCGCCTCCAAAATTTGGTAGTATACTTCTGCACACTTTGTTCTGGCCTTTGCCAATTTATTTCTATTTAATTGCATATTCATCTTCAAAACAAATCGGATAAAACTGATTTCTGATTAGTTTCTAAAAATGCTCTCGTTTAGCAATCAGTGACAGCTTCTTCTAAACCAAAGAATGGGCATAACTTTCCCACCAAGTGATTGCATGACTAGAAAGCTTCAAACGTGCAAAAGAAGTCAAGTTAGCATCTTGTTGCAAACTGAAATGTACCTCAAGTTGAGCAAGCCAATTGTTGATATCGTCCATATCGACCTCTCCTTTGCAGAGGTCTACTTAGCATCTTAACTAGTTTTGGGGCATTTGTTATGTTGCATGTCGAAGTCCAACATTTAGTAGTAGGCCAGCCAAGATGAATAAATAAAAGTTAAATTGAATAAAGCAAAGCCATGTTAGTTGTTGGCTAAGTTTAATGTATTAAGCATGCCCGTTATTAGATTTTGTTATCATAGGTCTTTGGGAGATTGGCTGGCAAGGGTTGTCTCAACCACCACACCCATTGGTCTTCTTTCGTATATATGGTCATGGCCTGGTTAGAGATGGGTAGCTATGATGTGTGCATTCTCCCTGGCCTATAATGTAATGTACTTTTTCTATTTGATAATACAAACTGTGTTGTTCTCTATTACTTTATTGTTGTTCATAGTATGTTATACTACAACTTCAGGTCTCATATCATTATATATTTAGATTAGACAACCAACATTTCTGGCATCATTGCCTATACGACCCCTAGTCGGATAAAGTGATGTAAAGGGGACTTGTCCAACAAAGAGTTAGAAGATGGTCAAACAAGTGCATGGGCAGAGAGTTTGACTGCAGCACGTACAAGTAAGAAAGAGAAGACCATGGAGGACTTCACTTTCTTGTGGAATATCGCAGTCTGATAGTGCATTCGAAAGAAGGCGCGAACCTACATGTGACACAAGTTGAGGTTGAGAATATCATCGGCTTCAACAAACCTGCAGAAAGATCGATTGCCAACCTTCCAAGATTATTGGCATGGCACTACTTAAGCTTAGAAGACCTGCATGAAAAATGAAGACACCAAAACAACAAACAACAGATCTTCCAGCTCTATCACGATAGAGTCCGACAAGAGGAGCAGCAAAGAGACAAGGAGCACCATTTTCAGGGCAGCCAACAACAATGAAGCAATGAAGACAACCACCAAGGCAGTGAGCAGCCAACATGGGACTAGGGTGGTCTCTAGCTAGAGGAACATGACAAAGGTAGGCCTTGGAAGAAGGGGTACCACTTAGAAGATCCACACAGTTGGTGGAAATAATAGTAAGGAACATGAAGCTTTTGCAAATAATCATGAGGTCGCCACCTCAAGAGGTTTCTGCCAAAAGAGATCCACCTCTCAAGGAGAGAAGGATGCTGCCAATTGTATATGCATCACAATAGCAAGTGCCTAGTGAAGAATTGCCTAGGATGCAATAGCCTAAACTCATAGAATTGGCCCAAAACTTTCACTTTCCAAAGGAAGTAAGTGTGGACCCTAACAACTGAGTGACACAATGAATGAAGTTTGTAGAGATCAAGTACCCTCTCCATAGGTAAGTCCTCAAGCAAAAATGTAGTGGTCGAACCCCATTTTGGATGAGGAAAAATCTGCTTACAGAGAAAACATCCAAGGCATTGTATAGTTGTTGATAAGCAATGAAGCATAACAAATGTAGTCAAATGAAGAAGAGGTGTTGACATCACCTATTACGCATGGTGCCCCAGATTTGGTTGGATTCCAATTTGAGGATAACCAAGGAATCAAAAGCAATAACGGCCATAAAACTCATGAAGGGTGACTATGAAGATAGGGTTGAAGTGAATGTCAAATCCCAAGCTAAGAGGATTTCTCAAGGTTGAGTCACTAAGGAATGAGGCACGTCTGGCAATGTCGAGGACGAAAATCCAACAAAGGAGCTAGGGCTCGTAGTATATCTAAAGGGGAGAATCCAAGAGTCAAAAGAGGAGCAGTACAAACACAAAAAACCGTTGTTGAATAATCATGGGATAGAGTTTGACCAATCCCACAGTCAACAAGGTCAAGAAACCAAGAACCAAGATCAAGATCAAGACTGTAAGAAGAAAAAGGTTCCCAAGCTCTACACATCATGACCAATAGAAATTGCCAAGGTTCTATGGTGAAGGAAAAGAGGATTCAATCAAGTATTGTCAGACCTACATCACATATGGAAGGCAAACAACCAAGATGATCAAGACTGTTGGCTTAAGTCATTCCCGGAAACCCAGACAAGTGTCACCATTGACTTAAACATGGTGCATATTGTAGCATAGATAAAATCTACTAGGCTACTGGACTATCAACAAGAAGCATATATAGAATAGTAAATATAGAGCATACCATGTTCGAGTATGTATAGCAGCTTTGTATTCCTTAAAGATAAGTCTTTATACAATTCAATTGGTTCAAGGAGGACTTGATACAAGCACCCCTACCCTGACATACAATATGCTATTTAGAAACAAGACCAAACGGTTGTCGGTTGACCAATCATTACAACCGACATAACGATACATAGCAAGCATAACGAGATACAGCAAGATGTATGTTCTACTACTAACAAAAGGCCAAAAAATGACTAACAAAATCAAGTTGGCTAGTACAATATGTTTATTCATAATTGCCATTTATGTTACTCCCACCCTTTAAATAAGTCGAAGTCCCTTCTGACTAGAACAGAATAAAAGCAAATCAAGAAGAAGAGGTAGGAAGAAGGGAAGAAGAAGACGTCCCTAGAAGTACTGGCAAGGCGACTAGAAAGTTTGAAGGAACAACCTTTAGTTGATGGAATTTAGCTCAAAGGGCATCGACTTTAGAAGTTTGGTCTTGGAGATGCTTGGTAGCCACAATTTCACATTCCCGTGAACACTTTATCATTTGCACGGCCTCTTGCATCTTTGCCTTCACCTAATTAAGCTCCTGACTCTGTGTTTGTGTAAGGTGTGTTTGTTGACATTGTTGCTCCTAAAATCGACCTTGTTGACCCTCCAAATTTTGGTGTAGGGCATCTATATGACCTTTTGCTTGCATAGGACATTGCTCACACATGGAAGACTAGAGCAACAAGTATTGGTATCTATAAGTAAGCTCAATATTATGTAATGAGGCTAGAACTTGCTACACCGGAGAAGTAATAGTATGAGGGACTAATGTGGGTAGCCATTGCTCATGCATCTCATAATTGTTCGTCTCTAGCCATCCTTTATTGTCATATATTCATGCAAACTCGTCATGGCACTCATCTTGCACAAACCTCTAGATACGAGATGCCTCATCTAATTTGCACCTATGAAGAACCACCAACAATCTCCCAATGCCAAACCACACTAGAAATGCCTAGGAGGGCCTCCAACATGGACCCCATAACCTATAGAAATTGAAACGATGTCTCATATGGGTTGCCACTATCAAGGATGGAGAGAAGTACTGGAATAGTCCTCTGCTCAACCTTGAAATTAGTAGCCTCTGCCTCTGAATCTGAAGGTCTGGCTCCTGTTGTATGGGACTGTGTGACGCTGGAATTTCACATGATCATGTGGTGGCTCTACTCTGATAGACTCTTGAGGCTGTACTAAGCTCAATGGTACCTCCAAACCTACGTCAACCGATGCACCTAATTCTTGCAACCAGTTCTCCACATCATTGCCTATAAACGAGGGAGGGTTGGTCATGGGATATGAAGGGTGGTAGTTGGAGCCAATAACTCAGCAAAAGTAGGTATATAGAGTCTATCAATGTGTCCTCCATCTTCCTCCTCATCATCCTCAAACTCAAACACATCCCCCTCTTCCTCAAAAGTGGGTTGTTCTAATGTCACCTTCCTCTTTTTTTTCGTAGCTCTGCAAATAGGAAGGGAATGCCAAGGTGGCTCCAATGGAACACAAAGGGCCAAGCTAGGTCGTAAGAACTATTGAGTGTGAATTCCCCATCTAATGTAGACTGTGTACATGTCATTCAAGAATAATCCAATAGCATGTTGTGTCATATAAAAGCCCTTGTATGACAAGGAAAGGAACTCAAGAATATATAAAAGCCTTTATATGACAAGGAAAGGAACTCAAGAATAAGTGTAAGCAATAACTCACTCAAATTGTAAATCTCGCCTTTCCTTAACCCCTACACCCACTAAGTGACATCGGATGACATCTACAAGACACTACCATTCTTCATAGGCCAAATATTCCTTTATGAGGCCGCGATGGCCTTTTGCCCACATCTGAGCGAAATCTTTCGTTGAGATTAGGTCAACATAAGTGTTGCACAGCAAGATTCTTCTATGCCTAAGTAACCTAGGGGTTGGTCACCTTGTTGACCAACAATTTGTTTGACAGTACCCTAAATACCCATGTAAAGTCATGTGTTGTGTAAGTAACTTTTACTTCCTTGTCAATGTAACAGACAAATGAGCACCTGTTGCTCCTATCATAGCTTGAGACCCTCCAGACTAGATATGGTTCAAAGTCACGACTATTAAAGTACAACATCTATAAAATCCTATCCACCCCGATTTTGCATATGGCTATCTTTAGCTCATGGTTGTCAAGCTTACTAGCCCATCATGTGCGAGACTCTGTGGCCACCAAACTTTCCCATGTGTGTCAGGAGTGGCCCTAGCTTTTGGTGATGGTTCAGCAGCCTTATGTTTTTTCATTTTTGTGGCCTTCATCAACTAGTTTGGAGTTCAAACCCCTTGGTAATGATGTCTGAATCATTTGTGGAGCTGCTGCAAAAGGTTTGGGAATGATACAGCCTTCCCTAGTTGAGCCAAACTGTTTAAATTTTGTATCTAGGGCATTATTGGGCCGCATAGAAGATGGGGCTTCAGCTGATGCAAGCGAGTTTGAATTTAATTTGGCCATCACTACTGCTGCAAAACCAGAATTACTTATCAAAAAATATCAGTTGAAACCCCCATGTCGCGGATTCGTGGATATAGGTGTAGGCCTTGGAATTTTTTAATATGCTTTGAACTCTGTAGTTGAACCGTTCCCTAAAGCCAGTGTTGTAAGTTGAGTTATCAAATTATCCCGTGGTAATGGAAGCAGAAAACATGATTTTTTCTAATTTAGCCTCTTCTCCTGAAAAATCCACAACGCTCTACAAAGAATAATCTGAAAATGACCATTGAAGGTCAGATTTTATAGGTAACAATAGGTCATACAACGCCCAACCAGCAAACAGTTGCCTCTATACAAGGTAGTAAGGACGTACAAAATACAAAAGTTCAATGCAAAGTCCAGAGGCAGCCACACGAGAGTGTTTAGCAATTTCACAACATACAAAAGCAAACATACCAAGCAAGGAACAAGTCGTAAAGGAGAGAGAGGGTGTACTAGAGAGATCAAAGATGTTCAGAGCAGCACAAGGGAACGTACAACCAGATGCAAGTAGAGCAGGACGTATGGCAGTTGAAACCAAATCAGCATGTACAGCAGGGTTTGAACACACGCCGCTAAAAGCAGAGTGTACGAATCAATGGGCAGGTTGTAGGGTGGAATGAGTTAGTAGGTAGTGGGGCAGCATTTAGTACAAAGAACAGATCGTACAGTGTCTAGACGAGGACTTTCATAATGTTCGGAGGAGGCTGGACGTTTAGAGGAAGCTGGATGTTCGGGGCAAGATGGATGTTTGACTTGGAAGTGGTGTGTTTGATGGGTGAAAAAACTTTGTGGAAAGTATGGGGTGTTAATTTCCCTTTTATAATTACTCTAACATATTTAATTATTCTTTTCATTGTCGATGTCCACACATGCAATTGCTTTATATGACTTCCACTAACTTTGCATGTACCTTTCTTTTTTCCCACTTACCCATTCAATGCCAATGTTGATGACATTAATACTTTCCATCCTTGGTCAAAACACTTTCAACTTCAAGTCATTCACCATATCTTTGACTACCGTCCATTCAAGTTTTCCAATCTGACTACCCCATTCTCCTAGATTTTCATAATTTTAAATGTTTTCGACTATAAAACCTTGAACTTACCTAGTTTAATCCTGTGCCTCCCATCATATCTTATTAACACAAGAGCTCACACCTTAAATTTCATTTGCCAAAAATGTTTGTCATAACAGTGTTTCCTCTTCCTTTGCATGACTTTCCTTGTCCATTGTGTCAGTACACGATGTTCATGTAGTTTATATAATTGGGGTCGTTTGTTGAGTTTCTCGTCATGCCCCAATCTATTTTTCACAAACACTTGTATAATCGGTATTAGATATTCCATAGGAACGACTACCTCTTGCCCATACATAGATTGGAAGGTTGTGTGGTTGGTAGTGACTTTATATGCTAATCTATAGACCCATGGTGCCGCATGTATCTTCCTCCCAATCACTTCCTCCTATACCGCACAAGATCTAAATGACCAATATCAACACTTTTTCGTTGCTTCTACTTGGCCATTGGTGCATTGGTAGTATGGGATTCACAGACAATGAAAAATACGAAACTCTGAAGCATCAACTGGATCACATGGTTGACAAAATGGCCCCATCTATCACTAGTGATTTGCGTTGGGATCCCAAATCTTATAACCACTTTTTCATATTTGAACTTAGTCGTGCCCAAGGCATTGTTTACAAGTAATGCTCTCACTTATGCCCACTTTGTTAACCATTCAATGGCCACCACAATGTACTTACAACAATGAAATTTACTTGTTTTCAAGGGCCCGATGAAATCTGGGCCCCACCTTTCAAAACGTTCTTGTGGTTGTGATAGCCAAAGAGGCATGAAGTCTCTTATTAACGGCTGCCTAGTATGCTAGCAAGTGTCACATTCCGTGGCCCACTCCTTTGCATCATGCTGTAATGTTGGCCGTAAGAGTCCCGCTAATAGTACTTTCCTTGTAGTAGCATCCGGTCCCATGTGGCCTCCAGTTGGTCCTTCATGAGCTCTCTCCAGTACATCTTTGATTTCTTATTTTAGCACATGTTGTCAACCTAGAGTTGTTCTCTGAATCGAAGACGTGTTGATATGACTAATCCTCACTCCAGTTGAAACAATGGGATCTTCCCACGAGGGTGGATGCCTCAATGGTGAAAAGAGCCTCTAGAAAAAGCTGGTTCCTGTCAAATGTATCAATGAGGATCTCAACTTCTACGCTACAAACTGATTTGAGAAAAAGGGAGAAAGAACTTGAAAGAAAATCTTAGCTAAAAAAGGTGATACACCTAATTTGCTTGATCCATTCAAATCGGGCTTCTGAGAACACTGATTCAGACAAGGAAGAGGCAGAACTTCAATTCCAATTGGTCAATACACAAGTATTTCACGAAAAGGTTTTGTCTAATGATTTAAGCTTGAGGAAAAAGTAAAAATAGCCCTGACGAAAGGCACTAAACAGCCACTAATATCCACTATAAACTCAGCAAAAGACATTCAAACACAGAATGTGACCTGCATAAATGACCAGCTAGTAACCAAGTACGAATCCAGATTTGACAAGTAAGAAAGAAAAATTTATCACTTACGCAAATCTATAACAATAGTACACTATACTGACTGTTGAAACAAACACGCTCCTCTTCTTATTGATTCTGAAAAAAAGTTACAGCATGAACTTTGGAAAAAGATTGCTTGCCAAAAGAGGGATCATTTTTACAAAGTTGAAAAGCCATTAATATAGAAAATTACAAAAAGCCAAGAGATTGACGTTGAAAAATAGAGAGGGAGTAAACTCAAACCAACTCAGCGTTTACAAAAGTCTACTTTGTATGCATAAAAATTCCTTGCGTTGAAAAAAAAAAAGACAAGCATTGGATGCATAAAATCTACGAATAGATGTCTTGATTTGAAAACCAATCAACTCCAAAACAAGAGTAGTCAAATCCACTTGAACTGCTGAAACGTTTGAAAGTCTCCCTTTTGCATGAAATCAACGCAAATGCCAAATTAAGCATTATATTTGAACCGCCGGAACGTTGCATGCATGAAATTTCTTTTGTTTAAGCCTTCCACCGTTCCACTACTCGAGTCCTCATGCAAAGCGAGTCATTGTTTAAGAACTGAAGGTGACGTGTTAGAACGGTCAAATCTAGACGTGTCTATTCCTATTCATGGTTGATGCATGCTCTTGTATACTCGGACTATTTAGGCATATTCACCATCTGTATTTGTCTTTTCCACTAATCTTCCCTTTGTTTTCCCTTGCATGAAATCCACAAGTTTATTCTTCTGAGCTTGACTTGGTTCTCGGCTTTTCTGTTCATCGTGTTTGGACAAATATCCGTGATTTTTTTGTGTATTTTTCCTTAGTTATTTGCCTATGTATTTTTCTATTCATTCATCTCGAGTCTTTGTCAATTATTTATTTCAGGCTTTTGTTCTTTCCATTTTCCCGCAGACAAAATGTCCACAGGGATTGTCTTAAGATCTTCCCTTGGTACTTACGTCCTTTCCCTTTCCGAAGGAATTCCTATTTACTAGCTTTATGTCTGCGGATTTGTTCCTTGGTTTTATTTTCTTCGAAAAGAATGTCCAGAGTCCCTTTAATTTCTTCATTTCCTTCGGATTGTTCTTGTTGTCTTCTCTTTTCCGAAGGAATCTTTTGGATAAAAAGTCCGAAGGATTCCCTCTTTATTTTCTTTCCTTTCTTATATTTCTTCGGGTTTTTTGAAGGGCACCCGGGTTTTGGAAGGGCACCCGAGCTTTTTGAAGGGCACCCAAGCTTTTTAAAATTGTCCTTCGGATGAATTGTCTGTGTCCTTCGAAACATAAAGTGAAACAACCTGAAAGGTACATACCCTTCGGGACTTTTGAATTGGACCTTCCCGAAGGGCAAGTGCCCTTCGGGTCTTTTCAACTGTGCTTTTCCCTTTCCTTCGGACTTTTGTCCGAAGAAAATAAAGTTTGATGATATCCCTCCAGCTGTGAAATGGCCTTTCGGAAAAATGTGCCTAAATTCTTTCGGACTTATTGTCCGACACCTTTCTACGAATTCCTATCTCTTGATTTCCTTCAGACAAATTGTCCGAAGGAAATAAACTTTGCACAACTACCAATTAGTCATTTTTTTTTCGGACTTTTACACAATCCTTTGAGAGCTCTTTCTCTCAGACAAAATGTCCGAAGAAATAATCCACCTCTTATAACTCGAGAAAATCCTTAAGAAGACAAAATAAATGAACTTATAGCTTGTGTGTCTTGGCTTTTGGCTGTACGTGATGCTTAGAAGAGGAGAAAAACCCTTTCAAACTGTTGTAGATGACGTTTTTAGGAGAAAAACCCTCTTAAAACTGTTGCATGTGTCCTTTTGAACTAATTGTATGCTCTATATGATGGTTGTAGGAGTCCATCAAAATTTACATGGCCGTAGGAGACCTTTTTGTCATCATTTGCATGGCTGTACTTGTACATTGCGTTGGCTGTAATCAAGAAAGCTCCTTGAAAACCTTTGAATGACTAAACTTCCCCTCGCTGTAGATGGCCACTTTGGCTTATACCTGGTTATAGATGGCCACTTGGGTGGCTGTAAATGCACATTTAAGGACCCCAAAACTGATTCACGAGACAAACTTGGCACCATAGCAAAGTTTCGAATAGTAGGGGTGACAATTTGCCCTGTGGGGGCAAAATTGTCAACATTTTTGGTGACTCAACTGGGAAGCATCCCTGCCATGCTAGAGAACTTAGACCATATAGATGTTATTCGAACTCCCAAATGGTAAACCTAATTTATGACTAAAAATCTCCTCTGATCATGGCTAAAATAACATTTCTCCTTCAAAACAAGAAGGGAAACACACAAAAGCAAGGCAACTAACTAAGAAGCAAATGTGCAAACAAGCACTTATTGGAGCAAAACTAAACGAAATTAATGTGCTAGAACAGCACTTGGAGGAAAACAAACTAACAAAGAACCTAGCTAACCATAATAAAGCATGATCCGCCTGGATCAAATGAGAAATTCTTGAACTCACTCCTTCCAAGAAATGGAACAAGTTGCAAAGCAAGATGTTTATTAATCATAACCTTTGATGAGGCCATTTCCTTGTCCAACAACTATATTAGCATCTTCTCAAATGAGTCATCAACAGCAAACCAGTCACCAACAAAGACAAACTCATCAAGTACCTCCTGATCTTTTTCATATTGCTTGTCATCGACCACCTTGTCAAGTGATACCTCATCTATGCATGGTTTTTGAGTGACCACATCCTCTTTATCGACTGCTGCAAGTTCATCCAGCTCTTCAAGGAGCTTTTAGTAGGCAACTCAATATGTACCATGACCTTGAATAGGTGATTCTTGATCAAATTTTTCGTAAATATGTCCTTCAATAGACAACATATCCATACAAAGTTCTTCAATCTCCTGAAGAGATTCAAGGTACAGCTGCCAATCATCTTTTTGTTCCTCATTTTGATCTATAGAATCACCTTGAAAGCTATCTGGATCCTTCTCAATAGGAGATACCTGTAACTCACGTATGACTTCAATTTGTACCAGCTCCTCCTGAAGTTCCTCTACATCAAAATTAGACTTCTCACTCTCAACTATATTGGATGCACAACTACAACCTCAAGTTAAGTATCAATAGGAAATTCTTCCTCAAACACACCTGAAGCATCCTCTACACACTCTGCAAGAACTTGACCTGTAGCTCCAACCTCTTTATCAATCCTCCAAATAACAAGTTCCTCCAGAGGAAGGGAGATGGTGGGAGGGTGATGAAATTCATTTGTTTGAGAGGATAAATGAAGCATTGGAGGTTGATCATGATCAGATTTTGGAATCTTGAGGGCAATGGAATTATCTAGGGAGTTTTCGAGAGGAGGGAAAGAGAAACTCTTAAAGACCTCTGTATTTTGTTCCTTCCACTTAGTCACTACCTCATCAAAGTTTGAAACCTGCTTGTCTTCCTGGACAACTTTAGCTTGAGGGATGATTGGGAAGGAAAGGGGACTATAGGAAGGTTTAGTCTCATGAATAGGCTCTTTAATACAATTAGGAAGTTCCCTTGTCACACACTGGGCATGATTATGAACTTCATGAGAATAAGCACAAGAACCCTTTGTAGACAATTGGTTTAACTCGATTTTTTGCCTCTCCCAAACCTCCATCTTTTCCAATACAAGAATACACAGCCCATTTATCTCTTCTGGATCATTGGACACATTTTGAAATAGACCATTCACTTCCTCATACTGAGAGTTAGAACAAACCTTTCTTGCATATGCTAGTATTCTGAGCTCTATTTCGTTCATTCTTTTTGTAAAGCAAGGCTGCTCATATGCAACATTGTAGAGATATGGGGAAGATGAAATCTAGTCCTGAGACTGATATGGCTCACAAGGAAGGTAAGACTCATGCTCTTGATGATAAAGATCATGAGAAACTTGATAAGGCTCAACATAGTTTTGATAATACACTTGATAAGACTAATTAGGCTCATAAAAAAGCTCATAGGTATCATGACAAGGGTGGTATGATCTATCATTGGGCTGATAAGGAAACATAGCATATGAATTCTCTTCATACACAACCATCAAAATTCATTCATGATAATGCAATAAAAATAGACTTACATGGAAACTGTGCCTAAACTATTAAAAACAATTACTTGAGCTTGGAATCACCAAATACTTCTTGAAGAACACTATTGCAATTGCAATTTCATCAAGACCAGTTTTAATAGATCCCACCAGACGTGCCAAAAACTGTTATCAACCTGGAGTTGCACCCTGAATCGAAGACATGCTGAAATGACTAATCCTCACTCTAGTTGAAACAATGGGATCTTCTCACAAAGGTGGATGACTCAATGGTGAAAAAAACCTCTATAGAAGGCTAGTTCCTGTAAGATATATCAATGAGGATCTCAACTTCTACGCTACAAATTGTCTGGGGAAAAAGGGAGAAAGTACTTGAAAGAAAATCCTAGCTAAAAACGGTGATACACATAATTTGCTTGATCCACTCAAATCGGGGTTCTGAGAACACTGATTCAGACAAAGAAGAGGTAGAACTTCAACTCCAATTGGTCAATACACAATTATTTCACGAAAAGGTTCTGTCTAATGACCTAAGCTTGAGGGAAAAGTAGAAATAGGTTTGAAAAAAGACACTAAACAGCCAATAATATCCATTGTAAACTCAGCAAAAGACATTCAAACACAGAACGTGACCTGCATAAATAACCAACTAGTAACTAGATACGAATCCATATTTGACAAGGAAAAAAGAAAATCTATGACTTAGGCAAATCTATAACAATAGTATACTATATCAGCTGCTAAAAAAAATAGTCCTCTTATTGATTCTGAAAAAAGTTATAGCACGAACTTTGACAGAAGATTGCTTGCCAAAAGAGGGATCATTTTTACAAGACTGAAAAGCCATTAATATAAAAAATTATAAAAAGCCAAGAGATTGGCATTGGAAAATAGAGAGGGAGTAAACTCAACCCAACTCAGCGTTTACAAAAGTCTATTTTGTCTTGCATGAAAATTCCTTGCGTTGAAAAAAGAAGATAAGTTTTGGATGCATGAAACCTACGCATAGATGTCTTGACTTGAGAACCAGTCAACTCCAAAACAAAAGTAGTCAAATCCACTTGAACTGCTGGAACGTTTAAAAGTCTCCCCTTTGCATGAAATCAACGCAAATGCCAAATTAAAAATTACGTTTGAACTGTCGAAACGTTTCAAGCTTTGAGACAAACAAGAATGTGTGCATAAAATTTCTTTTGTTTAAGCATTCCACCGTTCCACTACTCAAGTCCTCCTGCAAAACAAGCCTCTGTTTAAGAACTGAAGGTGATGTGTTAGAATGGTCAAATTTGGACGTGTCAATTCCTGTTCATGGTTGCATGCTCTTGTATTTTCGGACTATTTAGGCATGTTCACTGTCTATATGTCTTTTCCACGAATCTTTCCTTTGTTTTCCCTTGCATGAAATCCACGAGTTTATTCTTTCGGGCTTGACTTGGTTCTCGGTGTTTCTATTCATACCTGTTTGGACAAATATCTGTTATTTTCCTGTGTATTTTTCCTTGGTTATTTTCCTGTGTATTTTTCTATTCATTCATCTCAGGTCTTTGTCAATTATTTATTTCAAGCTTTTGTTCTTTCCATTTTCCCATGGACAAAATGTCCGCAAGAATTGTCTTAAGATCTTCCCTTGGCACTTATGTCCTTTCCTTTTTCGAAGGAATTCCTATTTACTGGCTTTATGTCTGCAGATTCGTTCTTTGGTTTTATTTCCTTCGGAAAGAATGTCCAGAGTCCCTTTAATTTCTTCATTTCCTTCAGATTTTTCTTGTTGTCTTCTCTTTTCCGAAGGAATCCTTCGGACAAAAAATCCAAATGATTCTTTCTTTATTTTCTTTCATTTGTTTATATTTCTTTGGGTTTTTTGAAGGGCACCCGGGCTTTTTGGAGGGCACCAGGGCTTTTTAAAATTGCCTTCAGATGAATTGTCTGCGTCCTTATAAACATAAAGTGAACCAACCCAAAGGGTACATACCCTTCAAGACTTTTGAATTGGACCTTCCCAAAGGGCAGGTGCCCTTTGGGTCTTTTCAATTGTGCTTTTCCCTTTCCTTCGGACAAAAGTTCGAAGGAAATAAGCTTTGATAATATCCCTCCGACTGTGAAATGGCCTTTTGGAAAAATGTGCCCGAATTCTTTTGGACTTATTGTCCGACACCTTTCTGCGAATTCCTGTCTCTTGATTTCCTTCGAACAAAATAAACTTTGCACAACTGCCACTTTGTCATTTTTTTTTCGGACTTTTACACAATCCTTTGAGAGCTCTTTCTCTCGAACAAAATGTCTGAAGAAATAGTCCACCTCTTATAGCCCGACAAAATCCTTGGAAAGACAAAATAAATGAACTTACAGCTTGTGTGTCTTGGCTTTTGGCTGTACGTGATGCTTAGAAAAGGAGAAAAACCCTTTCAAACTGCTGTAGATGACGTTTTTACGAGAAAAAACCTCTTAAAACTATTGCATGTGTTCTCCTTTTGAACAAATTGTATGCTCTATATGATGGTTGTAAGAGTCCATCAAAATTTACATGGCCATAGGAGACCTTTTCGTCATCATTTGCATGGCTGTATTTTTACATTGTGTTGGCTGTAATCAAGAAAGCTCCTTGGAAACCTCTGAATGACTAAACTTCACCTGGCTATAGATGGCCACTTTGGATTACACCTCGCTGTAGATGGCCACTTGGGTGTCTGTAAATGCACATTTAAGGAACCCAAAACTGATTCACAAGACAAACTTGGCACCATAGCAAAGTTCCGAATAGTAGGGGTGACAATTTGCCCTGTGGGGGCAAAATTGTCAACAATACACACTGATGCAAGATGTGGTCTGGACCCAACTTTTATTAAACCCCATTTATTAATTGCAACGTTCAGCCTTTCAAATTTCCTCCTCTCATCCAGCTTCATATCCTTTGGAAAGGATGCCAAAGATAAATAGTCTCCAATATTCTCATACCATGCTAGTAGAATTGCAGTTGGGAATAAATGAGCATCTGGGAAATATTCATTGATGCCCAGCCGGTTCTCCCGATTTTATTCGGGAAAGCTGGTCAGAAAATCACATGGCTTTTACCTGGTCTTACAATAATCTTGAATGTGAACTCTTGTAACAACATCAACCATCTGTTTATCCTTCCTTGAATGATTGGTTTGTTGACTAAGTACAAGAGTCCCTTATGGTCCACATAAAAAGTGAAGGGTGTCACTAGTAGGTAATGTCAAAACTTTTGTACTGCATATACCATACCTAAAGCTTCACATTCCGTGGTGTTGTAATTCTTCTCAGCACTAGACATGAGTCTGCTTACCAAGAACACAAGGTGATCCAACCCTTGAGTTCCTACTTGTGCTAAAAGTACCCCAATAGCATAATTGGAAGCATCTACATGGACATGAAACTCCTTAACACAATATGGGTATATAAGTATAGGAGAATTAACCAATCGAACTTTCAATTCTTTAAAAGCATGCTCTTGTTCGTCAAACCATATACTAACGGAGTTCCCTTTCTTGTGAGAATGTCTAGAGAGTGAGAGACGTGAGCAGAAAAAATTATGGAGCATCAGTAATACCAGACATGTCCCAAGAAGGATTTTACCCCGGTGACATCCTTGGGTGCCTGCATTTCCACTATTACCCTTATTTTGTCTAGATTGGTCTTCAATCCCATTTTGTAAACTCTATGTCCAAGAAGTTTGCCATGTGGAACCATGAATCTTCGCTTATTTGGATTTAGATCCAACTTTTTAACTCCGCATTGTCTCATGCAATATGTCAAGGCCCGTAGATGAGATTCTTGACCACTGTAGATTGACTAGTCATCAAGAAAAGCTTTGAATTTACTTGTGGCCATCTTGTCGAAAATGTGCCAAATGTTCCATTAGAAGGTGGTCAAAGCATTGAAAATTCTAAACAACATTCGGTTATATGCATAAATTCCATATTCCACTAAAAAAAGTGGACATCATTTTATATTCATCTGCAATGTTGCTCTGATTGTAACCCGAGCATCCATCCATGGAGTAGAACTCATGTCCAACTACTTCCAATATAGACTCTATAAATGGGATTGGGAATGGGTCTCTGATAGTCACCGTGTTTGGGCTTCTGAATTCAACACATATTGACTCTTTCTTCGGACTGATTACTATCGGGGACGCCCACTGACTTGTTTGTACTCTAAAGATTAATCATGCTTCTAACATCTTCTCAATCTCTTTTTGGACTTTGGGGGTATAATTCTTATTCATTCTATATACTCTTCTCCTTACTGGTTGAGCTCCTAAAACCAAAGGAATTCTATGTACACACATCTTTGAGGGTACTCCCTTCAAATCTTCGTAGGTCCAAGCAAACATATCTTTGTAGACTATGAAGATTTGGAAGGCAACAACCTTCAATACCAAGTCCAAGACATCCCCCATCAAGATAATTTGTGGTTCCTTATCAAATCCAAGGTTTATCTTCATTGTAATTGGTTCTTTGTATTTCATGGCTTCCTAGTGAGCAGGTTTTTCATCTATCTTTGTATTAACTACTCAATATTTAGTGAACTCTAGAGGGTAGCTTGGCCCCGACGATATTGTTTTTGCTTGATCAAGAACTATCGATTTTAGTTTCTTTTTTTCTCAACATGCAGTCCCACCCTTGATTAAAAAATGTCTACCATCATGTGCTCATTTTCCCCAGAACCTTCACATTCTTCTATCTCCATGATCTCGACGAAGTTGCACCCAAGTTGAAACACTTTGAAGTCCTCCATTTGCCAATGGAAGAGATCATTGAGGGAGTTTGTTTAATCCTTGGAGCATGAGTGTAACTCCAATAGTGCCTCTTCATTTGGTTCTACCATGCCTTGGTTCATATGTCATGAGTGTTCTTCTACCATATCTTTTGTGTCAAAATCTGATGACACTACCTCCTAACTAACAGCCTAACTCTTTAGATCTATGATGTACTTTCAGCCTCTATTCTCGATCGAGGGGAGGTCCCATTTCCAATTGTGATCTACCTTGGGCTACTATTACCCAACCTTGGCCCACTAATGCATCATAGGCTTTTTTCTTTAAGGAGATGACTACAAAGTTCAAGATGAAAGGTTGGGTACCGATAATTACCTTCTGAGCCATCAGTATTCCAACACCCATATTCCACTTTGATCCACTCCTAACTGGAAAGTTGACAACCGAATAGTGGATTCTCAGATACTTTTCCAAGTTTCTTCTAGAAGCACATTCACACCAGAACTGCCATCAATAATAGCATTCGTCAAGTTCAAGCCTAAAATCTCCATGTGGGCGATTGCTTAACACTGGCTACGTTCATTTTTAGGAGCATCAAAGATCTTCTAACCATGGGGGTTTGAAAATGGGCTCTCTTTATTTCTCCTCCATCTTTTTTCCCAATGCTCTTCCTTTTGACACAAGGTGTGTCGCTCGCTTTGTGTTGTGATCAATGTCTTGTACAACCTAGTTATAACATTCCCAAGTTCTAGACTACTATGTGGGAGATCTGCTACTTTGATGGATATAGTGGTCTGCAACATAGTAGCAGAACTCGCCCAAAAATTGCAATTACTCTTACGGCACCTCCAAAAATGATGTTTTCCCAATTTTTCACAAAGACGCGCCCCCCCCCCCCAAAAAACCCCGCTTTTTTGAGACGGGGACATCCCCAAGATGTGGGGACGTCAGGGGGACATCCCCCAGCCATTCCACCGCCGTCCTCGAGACATTTCCCTTTGAGAGGGGACGTCTTGGGGACTCTGGGACGTCCAGTAGTCCCCCGTCCCCTCAGGAAACGCCTAGGCATCCCCCGCGCAGGTGGACGCCAAAAAGTGCAATTTTTTTTAATTTAAAAAAAAAATGGATTTTTGTGCTTTATACCCTAACCCTAATTGTTAGTGGGATGCACCCCCACCCTCCAAGGGCTCCCAAAAGCTTATAAAAAGCCCTCTACATCTCGTTCCAAATCACACAAAAACTTCATTGAGTGAAGTAGAGAGCTAAAAGTAGAGGCAGCAAGTTAAGAAGGAGAAGTTTGCAAGAGTGGGAGAGCATTAGGAGAGGGAAAGTGAGATCAAAAATAGGATAGAGAAGCCATTGCCAAGAAGACTCAAGCCTCTTCAATTTCATCATTTCACCCACAAGGTAGGCCCTATGATTCTTTCAATTTCTGATTTTTAATTTTTTGTTTCATTGAATCATTATTCATTTGTCAATTGTTTTGTTCTTTCATTCATGTCATTGAATCATTTGAATTTCTAAATTGAAAATTATTATATTTATTTGTGATTCTTATTCATTCATATGCTTGAAAATAAATTTTTAAATTTTAAATTTTCAATGTTCATTCAAATGATAAATCAAATGCTTAATTTTTTATTTTTAAATCTTAAGAACAAGGATTCCTATTTGTGTATCCTCTGCTTCCGTGCTTCAAGTGAACTGAAGTAAGAAAAATAAAAAGAAAATTCTTGTCTTAAATTTTAATTTAAAATTTAAAATTTTTGAAATCTTCATTCAAATCAAATGCTTAAATTTTAATTTATAAATCTTAAGAACAAGGATTCTTATTTGTGTATCCTCTGTTTTCGTGCTTCGAGCGAACTTAAGTAAGAAAAACAAAAAGAAAATCCTTGTGTCTTAATTTTAAATTTTAAATTTCAATCCCTTACATTATGCATGGTTTGAATTTTAATTTTTTAAATTATAAACTTACAAAACGAAAAAAAATTATCATTTCTTGCAGTGTCATGAGTTCTCATAACATGAGTGAGGATGAGGTTCAACCTCAAGGGGTTGAGGTTGAAGTTGAAAGTGACAATGATTTAGATTATGCACATGATGATCTTAGTTTAGGAGGGAGGAGTGACCGTGAAAAGCAAACTAGTTCTGTTGGGAGTCCCAATTATAGTTGGCCTTCACAAGCCCTTCAACAATATGCTAAGGATCCCTTTGATCCAAAGAAACCTTTACAGCAATTTGCAAGCAAGGTACCATCAAACCCTGGGACATCTGGGGGCACTAGGAGATGGAAGTGCAACCTATGTGACCTTGAATGGTTTGGCAGCATGACCAGAACAAATGCTCACCTCCTTATCCAAAGCAAAGGCGTAGATGTATGTGAAAAGGTGGAAAAGAGTCTGAAATTGAGGACTGAAATATGTAAATTATGAGGTGCCAATGAAGATGCACCTTCATCTACTACTTTGCCACCAAGGGAGAGGGGTCATCAGAGACAAAGTTCTACTTCTAGTACTTTGGAGAGGCCAATGGCAATGAATCATCTAGTTCAGGGGCAGCAGGGCCTAAGGGGAAACAGAAGATGACTAGTGATGCTTCAAATCCACTGGCAAATTTATTCAATGTGCAAGCAAAGGATGAGGCAGATGATGCCATTAGCAAATTCTTCTTTGCCAATGGCATTCCATTTCATGTGGCTCGCTCTCCTTATTATAAGGAAGCCATGGCAAAAATAGCAAGAGCAGGACCATCATATGTGCCACCAAGAGAGATTAAATTGAGGACAACAATCTTGGATAAGAACTATTACAAGATTAATATTTTAATGGAGAAAATGAAGCATCCCTGGGTCTCAAGTGGATGTAGCATTGTCATGGATGGGTGGACGGACATTAGGCATCGTCCACTCATCAATATCATGGTTACAAGTACAGTTGGCCCTTAATTCCTTAGGGCTATTAATTGTTCAGGGCATCACAAGGATGCTAATGTTTAGTTCCAGACCCTCAAAGATGCTATAGAAGAGGTTGGGCCACATAATGTGGTGCAAGTAGTGACAGATGCAACCCATGTGTGCAAAGTAGCAGGGAAGTTAATTGAGACAGTGTATAGACATATTTGGTCGACTCCTTGTGTGCATGTCATGAATAATGCACTAAAGGACATGGGAAAAATCAGCTGGATCAACACAGTTGTTAATGATGCTAGAGATGTGCAGATGTTTATCTACAACCACCACACTTCACATGCACTCTTTAGGTCCTTCTCCAAGAAGGAATTCTTGAAACCTGTAAAGACTAGGTATGTATCATACTTTATTCACCTGAAGAGGATGCTTGAGTTGCAAGAGGCATTGCAACTAATGGTTATGAAAGCAAAATGGAATCGTTCGCCTAAGTCGAAGACAGAGTAGGGGAAGAGGGTGAAGGAGGTGGTGAAGAGTAATGTTTTTTGGGCTGATGCCAAATATATTGTCTCCATCATTACTCCAGTCTTCACAGTGATTAGATATGGGGTTGTTAATGCACCTACCCCTGGAGAGGTGTATGAGTGCATTGATACTATGCTTGATTGAATGAAGGTTGTTGTACATAAGGACCCCACATTGCAATTTTACATAGAGCATATTCAGCCGATCATTCACAATAGATGGGAAAATCTCAACACTCCCTTGCACATGGTTGCCTATGCATTGAACCCAAAGTGGTATGTGCAAAGGCCTAGTAGACTTACACCTATACAAGATGCTGGGGTGTAGGCAGGGTTCATGAAGGCCATTAAGAAAATGCATGATGCTACATGGGCTAGCATCATTCGTACTGAGTGGACAAAATTTGCCACTCTTAGGGGATATTCATAGAAGGCCGAAATAGATAGGGAGACAATGGCACAGGAGGAACCAATTTTGTGGTGGACTTTGCATGGGCCTAGTTCTTTGACTACTGATCTAGCCATTCGTTTGTTGTCCCAGGTTTCTAGTTCTTTTGTTGCTGGGAGGAACTGGTCTACTTATAGTTGGATCCACTCCATGAAGAGGAACAGGTTTACCTCTAAGAAGGCAGAGAAGTTGTGGCTGTACATAGTGTCTTGCGTCTCATTGACCACAACACACTTGCGTAAAAGGAGCGTCCAACAGCCAGATGGGATGTAGAGCCAAAGGAGCCAACACAAATTGATGATGATGCTACAGAGATAGGGCTGGTTGGTATTAACTTGGAGGAGCTTGAGCGTGTGGAGTCCAACAGTTCTAATGATGAGGAGTTCGACATTGGGGATGATTAGCCATTGAGTCATTTGTATTTAGTATTTAGTATTTCACTATTTTAGTATTTTGTTTTTGAATACTGTTGATAGTTGATTGTAATCATGAATCATCATCATAAAATTTTGAAAATTCAATGTTCAATGTTTATTGTTTAAAGGCCAATGTTCAATGTTCATTGGTTTAATGGATCAAACTTGAAACTTAAATGATTAAATCACAATGTTAAATTGTGGGTGTTCAATGCAATATACTTATTCCTTATACATCTTTATATAACTAATTTTTCAAGTATTATATGTATTTACACCGCTCCCCTGCCACCCCACGCTGTCGTCCCCAAACTTAGGGCCCTCGTCCCCCCATCCCGGAAACCTGTCCCCACTTCCCCCCGTCCCTCGTCAGGAAACTCTGTGGAACTGTGTTTTCCACTTAAAATTTGTGATTTTTGCCCGATCAATGCACAAACATCAATAAACCATTGAAAATAGTAAAAAACACTAAAAACCATGAAAAAAGCACCAAAATTTTTTTGAAACCATAATTTTTTGGAAATCGCGATTTAACCCTGTATAAAATGCAAATAAATTGCAATTTTGATTGCAATCCACTTTAAGGTTAGGGTTTTTTAATATTAAATAAGTTCAAAATTAATAAATAGTTCTAGCTTAGGGTTTTTTATATTAAATATAATCAAATTTAATAACCTAACCCTAACTCTAACCCTATTAAGGTTAGGGTTAGTTTTTTTAATATTAAATATGTTCCAATTTAATAAACCTAAGTCTAACCCTAATCCTAGGGTTAGAGTTTTTTAATTATTAAATATGTTCAAATTGAATAAACTTAACTTTAACCTTAACCCTATTAGGTTTAGGGTTTTTTTAATATTAAATATGTTCAAATTTAATAAAAACATAACCTTTATCTATTGTCTATGCAATCGAAATGCCTAATATGTATCTCTATTCAATGGAAATGCATTTAAATTTAAAAAAGAACAGTTTTTTCTCTTTTTTCCACATTTTTCGGCAATTTTAAGTTTTTCCTTTTTTTCTTGATTACTCACAATTTTTTTTAAAATACCTACACTTTTGAAAAAATGTTTTTTTCTCCAAACAATTTATGCTACTATGGTCTGCAGAACTTGTCTTGCAATTTATGTCTAACACAAGCTAACAGGTCAATGTACGTATACATTCACCAAGATGTCTTTGTTCTTCCATTAATGCTCATTCCATCTTAGCGCTTGCCTCAACCATTTATTCCTTTTTTCGTACATGGGTCTATGTGATTTATTGTTTTTGCTTGGCCCATAGTGATTGCCATCACCCCTTCACTTCTTAAATCAATCATATGGTATTTGCTTGCTTCGGACAATTAGCATCCTCAAGATCTTTGCGTCCCCACCATCTACACGACTCTGGGGTTCACTTGATAGGTGGGGTCGTCCTATGCAAAATGGCCCCACTAGTTATTTTTCCGACATTGAACAATCAGCCACCCGTGCTCATAAAACTAGATGTGGCTACCCCCTCCCCCCATATTGATCTGGCATCATGTACTGTTCCATTTGATTCTACATCCGCTAGGGGATGCACCCAGAGATGCTCTGGCATTACCTTGGAACTTTGTTGGGGTGGTAGGTGTTCATAGTTCTCCTTGGGTAAGGAGGAATTGGGCACCCCTATTTTTAAGTTGTATGGGCAAAATTTTATATCATGGCCATTGACTTGACTGATTTCAAAAAATGGTATTCTTGGACAATTAGCCTTGATGTACCCCTATGTTTTACAATCTGTGCACCAAAGATCCTTCCCTTCTTCCTTAGTGTCTTTTTTTCAATTCTCTCATCATTCAGAGCAAGTCTTCCAAGAAGCAAACCCTGGTTCACTGTCACTGGAATCAGATTCCTCCTCGTCACTTTGTCTTCTTGTGTGTGAGGATGATGTTTTCTTCTCACTTTTGATGTCCATCACTTAGTTATAGGCATCTTTGTATGACAAAGGTGGGAATACCTTCATTTTTTTCTCAGTGAGGGAACCAACACTTCAATAAACCACCTCTTTTTCAACCCATCAGCTGGTTCCTTCTCAAGTTTGACAAGCAACTCCTCAAGTCTCCTATATTAAGCCCAACCCGTCTCATGCTTACCATGTCTAGTGTTGTAGATTTCTGCAACAATCTCGTTGCCATCCCTCATGTGTTTGAACTCATATTCAAACACTTGTTTGAGTGTTACCCATGTTGCTTTGTCAATACCTGTTGCACCTGTGTATCAATTGATGGCCATCCCCGAAGAGTAGTTGGGAAGCATCTTAACCACATCCGATCATCTATATGCTCATTAGCAGTCCAAATAGTGATGCATGTATGACAATGCCGTACCAAATCTTCAAATCCATCACCAGTAAATTTTGGCAACTTTGGCTTTCCCAGTGATAGCGTTGAGGTACCCATGTTCGTGGGTATTGGGTTTTTTTTAGGTGGCCTTCCAAATACGATCTTACTCCTTAGGACAGTGTTTGTCAAATGTTCCTCTAGTTTAGACGTCTTTGTACTCAACCTGTCCTACGGCAGTTATCCATACGTTGTCTTGCTCACCCTTAGGTTCCCTCTTTGTGCTCTTGGCACCCCACCTTGTCATTCAAGTTGTTTTGGTTGTTCCAGCTACCTTGGTGTCTTTGGTAGTGGATCTTCAATCAATAATTCTTCAATTCCTCAAATATTAGTTTCATAAGAGGTTGTTCTTCTTTTGTGAAGAAGTCGTCTTCAATTTCTTGATCTAGAAAGGAAACTTACCTCCTCCATGGATTTTGTTGATATTGTTATGGAACTCCCTAGCCGTATCAGGAGCAGAAGATGCCTATTTCCCTCCTCCCACTACATAACTGAGAGTGGTGGAGGATGTTCAATTTCGGGCTTCGACCTTGACTTTGTCTCTTGGTTTCCCACTTTTGGTTTTTCGGAGTGGTTACTGCTTGTAACCTTCTTCGTTCTTGTTCCAAGAGTTTGGTTCCCCTTAATTCAGATCTAATGGCATCTATGTTGGTCTTCCGAAATTGGCCTTTGTGCGTGCCTTTTTAGAATATGTTGTCTTCAATCCTCCCGATCATGTTCAACATGAAGGCTCTACAATACAATATAATGTTTGGCAAAAATTTGTGGGTTGTGGTGGAGACATTCTACTTCTTCTG